>UELW01000031.1:38655-274071 GCA_900490495.1 Danionella dracula | reverse complement strand
GACTAAAGCCCCGTGACTCTTTATTCTACATTTATTTGTGACATATTAATGTTCTCATCAAACAGGTCTTCAAACTTAAAACTCTGACTTTCCAGGTGTTGAAATTGGAGAATTTTCTCTAGCTGTTGGCCAAATTTGACCTCTTACCAAGCAATTAAGAGAAATCACATCCCACGCCTTTAAATTATTAATAGGATCTAGCGCTGCATCTCGTACGCTTGAGCTACAGTTTTAACAGCTTAGTAAGTAATATTTAAACTAGAGCCATCACTAAAGCTGTTCACATTAATATAACGTAAAAACAAAATAATATTTTAATTCAACATAGCACACCATTTCTATTTGACCCTCAAGCCTTAGCGTAGTGCATCATAGAGTGAAACCTAATTTTAAAAAGTATTAGAAATGTATTTGGTATATTATTTGTGCATATTTATTTGTATTATCTCCGAAACATCACAAAGATCGGATGCTTAGTTTCCAGTCAGGATGTAGAATAGGGACCTCCTAATCTGCTCCTGGAGGTCCGGAGCTCTGCACGTTTTTGGTACAACCTTCATGAAACACATCTCTTGCACTAATTAAGGTCCTCCTGGCTTGTTTAAAGCTAGAGTAGAATGCATGCTAGAGCAAGGTTGCAACAAAAATGTGCAGGGTGGCGGAATTTGGTGAGTCCTTGCTTTCATCATAAGCAGGCTGTACATTTATTTACAAAACATATTATTGACAAAAGTAAAACAGTACTCAACCAATGTAATAAAAAGGTTGTTGTTGGTTCTCAAAGGATATGGCTTTTCTGCATAATCAGAGATCCTTCTCTTCTCTGATTGTAAATAGTGCATCGACACCTTTCATAACTCTTATGATGCAGTCAAGAGTTCATTGGCTTCTGCTTCACCTGCGGTCCATGCTCTAGATGCTATACAGAGTGGTGCATGTGTAGCTCACTAGAGCCTCTCTGTCTATTCGGCAGTCTCAGAGATATACTTATTGCTGGGTGACTTCAAGAAGCTTTGTCTTAGTGTTACAATACAGTGATACCTCGAGGCATGAAATGAATCAGTTCCTATGCTGGATATTGTTATGTATATAGAGCAAGTTTTACATGTAAAATGCTAAATCTGTTCCAAGCCACACAGAAGCAACACTAAAAACTAAAAAATCACATGAAAAACTAGAGAGAATTAAAGTATGCTAAAAAGTACACATCCTTAAAAGTACATAGCAATTTAATGAATAAAAAAAATTCAAACAGAACAAAATAAATGAGAAATAATAACCCTTACCTTTCGAGGCAGGTGAATGGAAGGTAGCGGAGGAGAGCCATGGACATAAAAATAGGCTTTGCCAAAAATGCAGCACGAAAACATTCACGAATTTAGGATACACAGTAACGAAAGCTTCTGGAGAGAGAGAGAGAGAGAGAGAGAGAAAGAGAGAGAGAGAGAGAGAGAGAGAAGAGAGAGAGAGAGATAGCTTCCGGGAGGGCATCATCATGTGTATGATCTGACCAATAAGAGAGCGGAACTTTTTGTGGCGAGTTGAATGCAGTCAGGTGATGCCCAGTGTTGTTGTCAGCCTCACACATTTCAAATGTTGAATATGTAAGAGTATGTATCGCGTGTTTTTTATATTTTGGAAGTTTTTTCTGGTCATGGAACAAAAAAAATCCCAGTGTCTTTCATTTTTCATGACGTGAAGCTCTCATATGTCGAGGTATCACCGTGTCTGTAATACCCTTAAAAAAGGTACGAACTTAAGTCCTTTAAACAATACAACACCTTTTTCTAATTTATTTTTTTCTGCCATTTCTGTAAGCTTTCCAGCTCTGGGAGAAGAAGACTCTTGCTGAGCGACGGAGGGTTCAAACCACAAAACATGTAAACCCAACTTGCACTAAAATGTATTCAAAACCCTACAAACCGTCACCAAGAGAACATCAAGAAGAAGCTCGCGAGAGCAGAAAGCTTCTCACCTTTCCAGGTCGGTCTCTCTTTCCAGGCCTCTGAAGGTCAGTATTTTAATGTCTTCCTCGAGCTCTCTGATGCGCTGCTCATTAGCTTCTCTCTGTGTCAGCAAGGCTCTCTTCTCCTCTGTAAGGGCCTCTCCCAAATCCTCCACCTCCTAAAAGAGGAAGTTTGACAGTGGTGAGGTGTTAACACTAACATATAACTCCCAAAATCATTTTCCGACCGGAGTGTGTGAACATGCACGCTACGGTAAACACTGCCGAGGCTCAATATACACAGCAGTGTGACCCAGGGCTGACCACACAGATGGAGGGTTACCTTCTGCTGCTTCTTCATGTCTTCCACTTTCTCCTTAAACTCTCTCACTTCCTCTTTCAGCTCGCCAATCTTTATTTCCAGCTCCTTGCGGTTCTGCTCCCAGTAGCTTCTGTCTCGCTCTTTCCTGCTTCGCTCTCTCTCCACATTTCGGTCTGCTAGTTCCAGAGCCTGGAGGAGCTCGGCACGCTCCTTCAAACACTCCTGGAGACGACTCTGTTCAGAGGAAACATGGGGGTAATTATGAGCAGATCTAAAGGAGGATTCATAGTTTATAATTGATCGAGGGAAGTATTATGAATCATCTTTCAAGCTGCGGGGAACAGAGCTGTAGGTCTGAGGAACATCCAGTTTGAGCTTTGTGCGTGAAAACATATTTGCATGTCAAGTTATCATCTTTAAAAAGAAAGCTTTGACTGAAAGCTTTCGCTGAATCAAGTTTTTTTAAGTGTACAAAACGTACTGAGCTCCAAGTCTAAAACAGGGGTCACAAACTCTAGTCCTGGAGGTCTGGAGTCCTGCACATTTTAGTCGCAACCCTTCAGAAAAGCCAAGAGGACCTTAATTGGTGCCACAAGTTTTTCATGATGGTTAAACCAAAAATGGGCTTGACTTGAGCCCTTCAGGAACAGAGTCGATCTCCGGCCTAAAAATGTTTCACTGTAATTTGAAACAATATCATAATTTGAATCAATATACCACCTGGAAAGGTTAATAGCTTCATGTTTAATAATAAATAATACAGTTTTAAACATGAAATAATCATAGCTGTTGGTTACATTGTCATTTCATGCAAAAAAGAAAAAAAATTTTTAATGTGAACTATTGAATAAACTGAAGGCTTTTTTTTTACATAATTCCCTAATTAAATACAGAGTGATTTATTCCTAACAACTGTTGTATACTATACTAATAAAAAGATACTAACCCTAACCAAAAACATATATATATATTTAAGACACTTAAATGTTCTCTTTAGAGGCTGTAAAACTATATTCTTCAGTGGTAGAAAACCCTTCAATGAAAGAGAAGACTACGATTGACTTTTGGTATTTTGTTTTTAAAGAGTATTTTTAACTGAAGTCGAGTGGAAAAAAAACATTGTAGCTATTTCATGTGACCTGCAGAAGCTGGGCTCTTGGGATAACCAGCAACATGTCCTCGCCCACTTCCTCTCCCTGCGCCTCCTCCTCCAGAGTCACCAGCTCCTCCAGGGGCTTCGGAGCGGAGAAGATAAAGCCAGAGCTGCGGGAACAAACCTCTCCCTTTCCATCCACGTAAACGAACTGGTACTGCTGAGCGCTCGGCCCGGGGAGATAGGAAGCTGA
The DNA here is from genome assembly GCA_900490495.1 of Danionella dracula. Lineage (NCBI taxonomy): Eukaryota > Metazoa > Chordata > Actinopteri > Cypriniformes > Danionidae > Danionella > Danionella dracula. The sequence continues at coordinate 270,458 of UELW01000031.1, read as the reverse complement.
GAGCGAAGAGAAAAGGAGACCTGTGAACTAAACGATAACCGAACTACACTCGCTCCCGCGATAGAGATTTATGATGCTATTTGCAAACGCAGGTTTGGGTTATGTTTTTAGGAAACAACAACGTGTTGCTTTGCAAAAACAGTTTGCCAAAGTAAATATACCCATGGATGAGCTCTGAGTAAAAACTGGGCTGTTTTTCCAAAGACGCAGCTTGCTCTTGAAATAGCACAGTACGTTGAATCTCTCAAAAAGAGTTTGTTCGTTCGTTTATAGCCAAGAAAACAGCAAAGTTTATTTCATGGCAACATGTTGTATTTGGTATGAAAAAAGGTGTAAAACTTATTTAAAAATATTTTTTTTCTCAACTATTAAAACAACTATGGTAAGTCAGTTTTGAAAATAAAATGTAATAGTTTGCAAGGGACTGAGAGGATTTCTTTTAAGTTGTTAGATTTCAGATGTTTCCTCATGGGATCATATACAGGGCATTCTATAAGCATCTCAAAAAAAGTAATAGTGTAGTGGAAAACTAGTCTCTTTGCCAGAGATCCATAGTGTATCCTCTTAAGGTTGGCAAACATGGTACCCGGTTTAAAACTGAAAGAGGTGTCTTGATGACGTAGTTCAGAAGGTTATGCTACAGATATGAAACCATATTTGTTGTCTATTCAGAAAGCTGAAACACATTTACCAGAACGAGAGTATTTTAAATTAAAAATGTTGCTGCAAAATTTTACAATTTGCACTTAACGTACTCATTTCTAATAAACTTTCCACCTTATTGAATACTGCTATCCCCCCTCTATCATGTTTACACCCGCATAGTTCATAAAATGCACGTTTAACACTACCTCGGTCTCAAAAACCCTATTCAGATATTATTTTTGGTTTAAAATAGCTGCCGGTTTTTAATCGCTGAATGAACGATGCGCCAGAGAGAAAACAGGATATATTGAGATATTACTAATATATGCTTCGATCGCAGGAGGCGGCAATCTGGAATATGTGTGACATCCCGATTACCTTAGACTCAAATCAACTAGATGAGAGAATTTTCAGCTCTTCAGACATCTTAACGGAACGCAATCTCTCGGAATGTCTTGGAGAAAGAATAAACCCTGAGTCAACAATAGCAGAAAGGTGAATTTCCTCTCTTGCGTGTTCCAGTTTCAGCCGTACGAAATTTAAACAGCTTGCAAATCTCCATTATCATTATTTTTACATGTTCAAAGTAAGTAAAGTTGACTTCAAGGATATGAACGCCCCCCTGAAAATCAACGTAAACATCAAAAGCTGCGTTTATTTAAAGATATTTTGTTTCTAGGAGACAACACTCGAGGAAGCTAAAATTGTTCGCTCAAATCTCAGTTTCTACTCTCTGCAGTCACATTTGAATAACTTTTACATAAATGGGGAATTTGAAAATTTAAAAAAAATCTGTGTTTGCTTAAATATAAACAGCATAGGCAAATCTTCCTGTAACTGTTCAATTTAAGTTAAAAACAACTTTTTAGTAGTTTTTAATAACTCACTTAAGCACAGATAATGCAGAGAAGGAAGTTAAAAAGCGTTCAATAGCAGTTTATAAAACCTACAAAGTGTCCTCTTTAGAATGAAACCATTTTTCTGTTTCTAGCTCAATCATTTTGAACATGTCGAGCTTTAAAATTGAATTATTGGTTAAATCACTGCAAATAACCCCAACAACTCCCAAGTTAAATGACGTTTGCACAACATTAGGTTGTTGGTGCCACATAAAAAGCAACAAAACAAAGCTGAACGTGTAAATAAATGGGCAGCTGTGTACCTGAAAACCCATCCATCCATTATCTTGTTGGCTTTTTCCCTTTTGGGGTCTCCACAGCGGAATGAACCGCCAACTCTTCTGGCATATGTTTTACGCGGCGGATGCCCTTCCAGCCGCAACCCATCGCTGGGAAACATTCACACACACTCATTCACACTCAAACAACAATCGTTTTTACTCAATTCTCTTATTCCGCATGTCTCTGGACTCGTGGAGGAAACCGGAGCACCCGGAGTAAACCCACGCGATCACGAGGAGAACATGAGAACTCCACACAGAAATACCAACTGACCCAGCCGAGGCTCAAACCAGCGACCTTCTTGCTGCGAGACGACCGTGCTACCCACTGCGCCACCGTGACGCCCCCCTGAAAACCCTTCAAAGCTACAAACAAAACAATCGTCATGCTCAGGCTGTAGTGAATCATATTTGAATCTCTGTGTGTCGATGTGTCGTGAGGTTTGAAGGTTTCCTGCACGCGTCTCAGCCGCGGTGGAACGTGACCTCATTTGGCTTCTCTCTGAGGTCTAAAGCGCTCTCTGTCTCCAGCAGCGCTCGTTTCAGAGTACAGTGCTGCCTCTGTGCACGTCTCCAGCCGGTTCCACAAACGACTGCACGAGCTCACTCAGAAACCCTCGTTCAGCAAGAAAAGCCGTTTGATCTTAATAAAAAGAAATCTCGCTTTCCACGATTTTTCTACTTTACCTTCAATTGTGCTACATGTTCCAAATCTATTATTTTTGTGGAAAAATTCCATATATTTACAATAACGCTGCAAAATGTATAATTTACCAATATTCTGTCAGGCGAACTTTACTCCGGATAAATTCAGGATAACTTAAATCAAATTAGTGCTGTGTCCTTCATAAAGGATTCATTCTTTTTGAACGACTCTTTAATGTGACTCCGTAGGAACGAATCGTGTCGGAGAGGGATTGGTTCAGTGGCGCATGCGCAACATTCCTCTGGTTTTCTGAGAGTAACGCGCTCAACATTGATGACAAGAGAACGAGAGGAGCCGGAGGACTGGAAAGAAGAACTAATCTTTTCTGTTTCCGGCGCAAACTGCGTTTGGTTAATATTAGAGAGGTTCATGTGACAGAAGGCCCCGGGGCCGGACTGAACTCGTTACCATCACAGAGAAGAAATGTGAGGAACGAATTAGACTGAGCTGAATCAGAATAAAAGACTCAGGTGGCTTAAGTGAAATGTTGTTTTGTCTTCTAGCATTATAGATTCATCTTATTTGTAGTGTGATTCGCATTTGTGTATATAATAAGTGTGTTAGGGAAGAAACACACAACATTTTATTGGTATTTAACTAAAATAAATGAAATGACTCGAAAAAAGATTCGTTCATTTTGCTGAACGGGACTCAAAGATCCGAGTCGGTGAAATGATCCGAACTTCCCGTCACTAAAATCAAACTTTAAAAAGCAACCAGTCACCAAACTTCTCAATGTTGGTAGAAGACACGTCCATAAGTAAATCCATTTTAAAGACTTCATGATTATACTATAAATCTAGGCACTTTTGGGATTGTCCTAACTGACATCTATCTGGTGTATTATTTTTTTTGCCAGATATTTTTTGTTTTATAGTTTTTATTTTATTTTACTAGTTTTATTTAACATTTAATAAATCCAGGATTGAGAATGTAATATTTATCTCAGAAAACGAACATCTATTTGACCCTCAACACAATGTCAAAGCTCTGAAGGAATCGTGCTGCTCATCCATCTGCCATTTAAAAAAAAAAGACAAATATTATTTGTAATTACTTACCAAATTGTCTAATTTTACTTAAATTCTGTTGGATGTCCCCAAGTAAAAAAAAATGTCAAGAGTTAATAGTAGTAAAAAAAAGTGTCAATTTCAACTTCTTACTTCATGATTAGAGCTGTGCAAAAAGACCTATACTTCTAACTATTGCGCTAATTTCTTATTTACTATAGTGTATCGATACAAGTTGTGCCTAATGACCTCCTCCTCCGCTCCAGTAGATGTCACTAACTCGCCCTCAACAACACGCTAAGCAGTACGGTATCAAAAGTAAGCAAGAGAGAGCATGGCAGAAAATATAAAAGTGTCTTTATAAATTTTTATTTGATTTATGTTACTTCAGTGGCATATACATTTTAGTTAAGTGTTTAATAACGATACGCACTCAATACATTTCAGTGAGTTCTCTCTGCAATAACACTGTGCAGTTCTAATGAAGTGGAATGGATGAAAAATAAATTGGAATTTAAATTTGTCTACTAAGTTTATCAAGTTGCAACAGATTACAATATTTATTGTATCACAATATATGATGATATGTTGGATCATGAGCCATATATTGTGATATGAATCATATCTTGCCAATACACTCAATAAATCAAAATGCCAATGCACGTCAATAAATTCATGACTGTATAATAAATCAACATTCAGGCGCATCCTCATCGATATCTATCTGGCATGTTCTCATTTGCAAACCATGAAGGAAATATTTTTAATAACTTAGGAATTTCTCTGTTTTTTTTACTTTTAACAAATCCAAAACTGAGCATTACAGATTAATTTCAGGCCAAAAACATGCATTTGACCCTAAACGAAGCATTCCCAACTTTGTCATCCCAGGTCAGAAATCTGGGTTTTTTTTATAGACTCGAACCTGTTCCTGATCAAACTAATACACTCATTAATGAGTGGTTTTACCAAATTCTTGTGATCTGCAAGTTAAATCCATTTTTATCTTTTAGTGACCTGAAGGCAATCACACATGCTCTTATCACATGCAGATGAAATGATTATATTGCCCTGTACTGTGGGTTTCCCAGTTCGGCAATTTCACATCTACAAGTTGTCCAAAATGCTGCTATTGAGCAGAGCTAGAAAACATGACCACATCACACCAATCCTGGCTTCACCGCATCGGCTACCGCTGGGTTACAGTATTAAATATAAAATACTTGTGTTTGTTTTTAAAGCCTTAAATGATCTAGCTCCCTCGTATGGCACATAGCTACTGACTCTTCTGATTTGGGGCCGCTAGTGGTCCCCCGCACTTAAAGACGAAGGGGGACAGGGCATTTGCAGTAGTAGCCCTGTACTGTGGAATGAATTTCCACTCGAAATACGCCATTCAGGTATTTAAATCCAGACTGGCCTTGTTTTATGTTCAGCACTTTGGTACAGCTGTTTCATAATAAACTTTATTGACTTAGTTACACACTGTCAGGACCCTAAGGCTACGTCTACACTAGTCCGGATAAACTAGAAAATGCTATCTAGTTAACACTATCGTTTTCTAAAAGCTTGTCGTCCACTATGAAATGACCGGAAACACTGCCAGCCTGAACTGCACATGCGGAAATCTCTGCTCCGTGTGCGGTCTGAAATGCAAATGCCTTCGAATTCCGTGCTGAAAAGCAGCTCTGAATGAACAGTTCATTGTTTCATGTACAAACTTGCATTCATTTTTAGCAATGCAGTCAAAACAGAGAGCATCAAAAACAATCGGTGTGCAACGTCATCCATCTTGGCTGAATTGGTCACATGACTGCATCACGTGACCAAAATTGCATCATCGTTTTCGAATTCCTGCGTTTTCATTGCCCAGCCAACAAAACAGAATTTTTCCAAAAAGATGTGTTTTCATTGCCTGAAAACGCCGCCTCAGTGTGGACGGTAGGGCAAAGCGCAGACAAAAAAGATGCGTTTTCAAACAAAAAGGCATCCGTGTGGACAGGGCCTGAATTAATCTTTAAAAAAAAAAAACATTCCTAAGACTTTGATATTTTTTATACATACAATTATCAAGTATCCTGTTCGATAGCAATCTGGCTATTAAAGTTTTTAAGCATTTAGGGACAAAAATGTATTATACTACTTCATTCGCTAGTGTCGAATGAATCCAGAACAAATAGGTTTTTAGGAAAGCATGCAACTAAATGAAACAATACTATAAGCAATATAGGATTATTTAGGAGCTTTCTGAAACTTCTTTCTGGTGTTTTTTCCCCTATATCCTATTAGCACAGCCTTTTATTTCATAAAAGAGAACTTAGTCACTTTTGTATATCAACTAAATCTAGGCTAATTAAGAATAATACATCTTTTTGACTCAGGACACAAGAACTTTATAAACAGTTGTTGTTTTTCTGAAACTGTGTCCTGCTAAACCCATTCAAGCACAAACTTTTAGCTCATCGTTTGAGCAGTTTAATTTCACAATAATCTATTTGTTTGTAGGAAAGCATGTGCCTGCCTGGAATAATAATCTTTTTAACATACTTTTAAGGTTAGGACAGTTTAGGAGGATCCCATTTAGGCCTCCAGACTTCTTTCTACAGCTTTATCTTGTTCTCAAGCCCCTCAAGGACAAACATCTCCTGAAGTAAAGAATGCTCGCCAGTGAATGAGACTAGGTCTTGGGTGAATCAATACGGGGCGCTGTAATGAGCTACTTTAATGTCCCTAAAGCATTCTATTCTGCATCGAGACCATCAGCTGACTTTCAAGAGGGCCTGAACACCAAAATCAAAGTTTATAGACCTTGGAAGTTAACGCAGCAGTTGACAGAAGATCCCTCTTTGTAGCTGGATGGTGCTGAGGCCCAGACGAACGTGTGGTAGTCCTTGACGGATGACCAGCCAAGCTGAGGGTACCAGAATATGGGTTAAGCTTTAAATTCAAGTGACAAGCTAGAATGGCGCTCTTTCTAACCTTGAAGAGTCCGATCCAGTCGTTACTGGTCCACGTGTGCTCCGGGTTGATGGTGTAGTGGCAGTCCACCCTGCTCTGTGGGAAGTAGCAACTACCGATGTTCTGAAACTCCACTCTCCAAGTCGTCTCCATGATGATGGAATTGTGACGTTTCTGAAGGTTTTCAAACATGAACATTGATTCAATTTTCATTTGAGAGCATGGTCATCAGCCCAACACAAGATGTTAACCTGAAAATCACTTTCCAAAGCACAAGTAAAGAGAATCGTGGATTTAAATATACAGCAATCGATTTTATCGATGTGGATTGGGTGCAAGCTTTTTTTTTTGCAAAGACAATGATTTGAGCTTGAAATCCTTGAAAATGAAAAAAAAAAAGTATTCATTTCAACAGAATTATGTTCCTAGAAAAAAGATGAAAGTGTGGAAGTTTTAATCTCTGAGTATGAATAGTGTGCGTGTGTTACCTCAAACTACTCTGGAACTAATATAAAAACAGAAAAACGATTTAGATTTAGACATAAGGCCCTTACTCGCCCAAGCAGTGGCAGCACTGCAACTCACCACTTGATGGCGCTAGCGGCACACAATGGCTATGTTCAGACTGCAGGCCCAAATCCAAAAATTTCAGCCCATATGCGACCTGTATCTGATGTTTCAGAACACCCTGAACAGCTATTTTTTCTAACACGACCTAGTTCGCTTTCGTATGAGCTCCTGAAACCGATAACGTAGACTCACGGTAAACCGCGCCCTTGCAGCAGTTTATTCCGCATAATATAGCGCTCTGGGATGCAAAGACAAGCCTGATTGCCCTTCAGAACACTGGGGGAGAGACTTACAAACTTATTTTGACATGTTTGTGCTCGATTGACATGTTTTGGACCAATATTTTGGAAGGAAAAAAACACCAAGACACATTACTGTGAGTGCTCAGGGTTCTCTGGACATGAGGAAATTTCAACTCACGGTATTCCGGACAAAATGAGGAAAACGTTAAATATTTGTTAAAAAAAACTATAACCGAAAAGTCAATACATAATCTTTTACTAATAATGACTTTTAACCTATCATTTAACTAATAACTTATGTTTGACTGAAGTTTTTGACAGAATTTTTTTATTAAATAATTCTTAAAATCAGCCTTTTGCGGACTCCGGTCTTCCCACCCCTGACCCTCCTGTCAAAAAAAAATCCCCTGTTTTATCGTCAATATACAGTTTCTCAGGAAGGTCGACGGAGCGTTTGATAACTTCCAGTTTTCACGCGGGGGATCGTTTTTCTGTGTTTATATTAGCTCCAGAGTCGTTTGAGGTAACACACGCACAATATTCATACTCAGAGATTAAAACTTCCACACTTTTATCTTTTTTTCGCAAACTAAAGCAATTTTATGTCTATTTTGTGTGTTCCCGCATCTAAACACTTCCTATTGAGATGTAGCATGACGCGGACGACTGGAAGACCAATCAGAAGTCACAATTCTTGTTTCTGATTGGTTTACCTCATATAAAAGAGACAAAAAATAGTTGAAAACCTCAGTTAATATTCAGATTTGTACAATTTTGAGTCCAGAGCAAAAACCTGCTTTTATTTGTACAAGAAATAAAGATTTGACAATAGCGTGATAATTATCGATATCGACAGAGATAGACAAAATTATCGTGATATATATTTTTGTCTTTATCACTCAGCCCTAAGTGAAATTTCTCAAAATAGTTTGCTGAACGCACGAAGGGCTGAAAAAAAAGTGTCTAAACTGTTTACTACAGCCATGAGCTTGTCTTCAAGAGACACTTGCCAATATTTTTTCAAATAAATGAATTTAATTAAACACATTGTTTTGTATTAGTCATTTCTCAATCGTTATTATACCTATAATTAATGGTTAACATAAGATGGCTGTCATCTTCTACTTACGTTTAATTCTACACGGCTTTATCGCATGTTACACATTTCTCTAAACAGAACTGGGACAGTAGGGTAGAGGTGAAGGTTTGGTCGCCTGCAGAAGCGCTGAACTATATGCCGAGTTACTGTATGATGGATGGAATGCTGTTTTCTTCAGGAGTGTCTGTGACTGGATGGCGACACCGACTCTCAGACCTGCATGGATTACAAGTGATGACAGGTGCACCCATCACATTAAAAGCGTGCTCTCCATATTTAGATGCCCATGAATCCAGCAAGGACATTTCCTGACGTCATCTCTCTGATGTCAGCATCTTCCCGATCAATTTGTGTTCACAACTGTTATAACAGAGGATGAGTTTCTGACTGATTGGAGAGATTTTGGGTCAACCAAAAGCAACCTAAAACTCCTCAAATATGCTTATAACGCTACATTTTGTAATAAAATATGATTTCAGACACTATCATTTGCAATGTTATTGGTTCGAAAGCAGTCCTGGATGCCTGTTGCAAGCAAGGCCCAAAGTTAGAAACACTCTCAAGTTACCAAGCACAGAGTGGCAACAGAAAACAATGCATTAGTATATCTGACACGCTTTGCAGCGACACAAACATGGCAGCAACAGAACATTGGCGTTCTCATTAGCCGCACACGCTGGCTTTTAATGCTGTATAACTGAGAGGATGTTCAAAACACGCGTGCTTTGTCTCCACTGCGTTGCTCCGCTGCTTTCCTCGTTTTCCCTTTGTGGGAAAAAAACTGCAAACATAGTGAAGCAAAACTCACCCGTTTTAGTTCAGAAACTCGGAACAATGTGTTCTTGGAAAACGAAAGTTGTCATAAAAGAGAAAACATGAAGGACACCGATGACAAATGCAATTTACGCCGACACGTTTGACGAGATGAGCTGTGCCACGAACCTCACAACAAAAACAAAAACAGAAGCATGGGCGCTTGTGAGTCGCGCTGCATCGTGGGAAATTGGGTTTCTTCGCCGGTCAGTAAGTATGACGCCAACGCACAAAACAACTCAAACACCCATCTTCAGTGAGAACGCTTTGAAGGTCGACGTGAATTTGTTAACGTCATTGAGATGCTGCCCCGATTTGAACTCTGATTGGCTATTGCTGTTCGTCTGTGACTGAAAATGGGCGTCTGTTGGGTGAATTGTGGTGTCAATCATCTTTCCGGTAATCTGATTGGTTTATGTCAAACACGCATGGCGAAAAAGCTACGCGATTGCGAAACGAGACATGGAATCCGTGTTTCCTCGAAACGTTTCTTTCAAACAGTTAGCAACAGGTATTTTAATTATTCCTTTGAATAAAACACACGTTGTGTTGTGTTTGTACAGTTCCTAAATGACATTTTTGCAGAGTATACTGTAAAAACAAGTTAACACGCATTTGTGTTACTTATAAAAGCTAACGAGTGAAACAATCGTTATACTTTCTACAAATTTCCATAAATGGTCAGCTATTAATTGTCGTCAAAGAAACCTAATTTGCCGTATTTTGATCCACAGTTTAAAGATTTGGTTTAGAAAACACTTTTGGTCAGTTCTCATTTATTAAGAGATATAAATATATTAGTGTAGAGTATATTTATATATTACCATACAAACACGTGATTGTGTTTTTGGCAATTTAATTTTTATACTTGATTTGGAGATCTGTTTACTTCCTAATCAATGTACATTTCTTGGGGTTGCATCTGGAAGTTAGCAGATTTTCATTAACATCCATGTTAAAAATGGCTAACTTCACAGCAAAAAAAAAGCATGTTTAAAGCCTGAATTCATTAAGGTTTATTAATCCTTTCTTTAGGTTATATTACACTTTACATTTTCCACAATAAAGGGCTGGGTTAATCGAATGAGAGCCACTGATTTCTGATCCATCAAATAACTTCTTATTACCTCTTACAACCTCTTAATAGCTTTTTTTTTTGTAGTAATGCCTTGTCAAGCAGGAAGTGACTGATTTAGCTATGGGTGACATCACGCATGCAAGGATATGTTATACACAGTCAATATTACTATATCACCCACTAAATGCTAACTTTGTTGATGAGCAAGGTTCACATTCTTATAGGTCTCCCAAGAAAAAACATGCACAAATTTGTTCTGTGGCTGGCCTGCAGAGAGCGTGACTGCACATCGCTGGTGACTCCATCACAAGGAAGGCCAACATTCAGCCTGAATTGTTGATTTCAAAGCAGGATAGATCCATGATTTCATGTGGTAGACGCCCAATTCTGACCCTACCATCTGAACGCTGAAGCACCAATCGAGACTCATCAGAGCAAGCAACATTTTCCACTCTTCTACTGTCCAATTTTGGTTTGTCAGTGTGAATGGTAACCTCAGTTTCCTGCCCTCAGCTGACAGGAGTAGCACCCGGTGTGTTCTTCTGCAGCTGTAGCCCATCTGCCTCAGGGTCTGACGTGTTGTGGTTCAGAGATGCTCTTCTGCACACCTCGGTTGCAACCTCGGCATCCACAAGCCATTTGCGCCCACAGAACTGCTGCTTGCTGGATACTTTCTTTTTTCCAGACCATTCTCTGTAAACCCTCGAGATGTTCAAGAGTGAAAATCCCAGTAAAATCCCTGTTTATACACAAGCGCACACACACACACACACCGCTCAATTGCCGCAACCAACCTTCAACAGATAATGCTGTAAAGAATTTGTTGAATCCTTACGCAGGAAGAAGAAAGTGATATAAATGAAATCAGATGATAAGAGGAAGTGAAGCTGCACCACATGCAGATGAAGTCTGACCATAACGCAATATAAGCTTTTTGTTAATATTTATCCATCCATCCATTTTCATGTCGGCTTTTTCACTTTCGGGGTCGCCACAGCGGAATGAACCGCCAACTCTCTGGCATATGTTTTACGCAGCAGATGCCCTTCCAGCCGCAACCCATCGCTGGGAAACATCCACACACACTCATTCACACTTTAACTCTATGGACAATCGTTCTTACTCAATTCACTTATTCCGCATGTCTTTGGACTTGTGGGGAAACCGGAGCACCCGGAGTAAACCCACGCGATCACGAGGAGAACATGAGAACTCCACACAGAAATACCAACCGACCCAGCCGAGGCTCAAACCAGCAACCTTCTTGCTGTGAGACGACCGTGCTACCCACTGCACCACCGTTCAACAACCTATATGTATTTTTTCAATTACCATTTTCAGATTCAAACTTTTCCATCTCTGTATATCGGTTAAAGGGAGAATTTTATTCTTGTTTGTGGTTTGTGTCACAAAAAGACTCAACAAAATGAAAAACGATTGCAAAACAACATCAGTACCACTGTGAAAAACATTGTGTGTTTCTTCAGATTGGGAACAAACAACGAATGCAGGACTGACTCTAATATTTAATTTAAAGAATATTTTTTAAAAAGCATCAACTTCAATTGCTGCTATGATGTTTGTACAATAGAAATAGCTGCAGCAGAAACAAGTGCAAACATAAAAGAGATAGACAGCATCAAAAAGTAGGCTCATCGTCAATTAAGTAGAGAAAACCAATGTAAACATCATTGTTCAATGTTATTATAAAAAGTTAGATAACATTTTTTAAGATGATTAAATGAGAAAAAAAGTAATTAAGGGTTTTATTCTATTCATTTATTTATTTATTAAACGTTTACACACTTTAGAAGTAGTAGTAAAATACACATGTGGGTCACCTGATCACTAGTTCCGAATTAGCTATAGCTGAACATTTCAAGTTTTTATTTAATAATAATTTAAGGAATGAAATTATTTTTGAAGCAAGTAAAGAAATGATACATACAAATTATGAAAAACAATACATTATATTTAAACAAGCTTATATAAAAAGCTCTTCAAATGTACATCAAGGGTTTTATGACCCTTTAAAACAAGGTGTTTATAATTTGGGGGATTTATTTATTTATTTATTTATTTATTTTGTGTTAAGCATTTAGACAACATTGAAAGGGTAGCAAAGTCTCATATGGGTCACCTAATCAAGAGCATTAAGTATTAACTGACCAATAACTGTTTGTTCCTTTCAAGTTTCTTCAATTGCAGATTTTCTTTAGATGCAGCTATACTGCATCTATAATCTATAATCTATAATCTGTGTGCAGCATATAGAATGAAGTTTGCAGCTCAATCATAAATGGATAAAAAATATATCAGCCAATAAAGAGGCATTTTACTGATCTGCTGTCACTAATAATCTACACTAAACAAAGATTCAAATGAGTCATGTTCTCACTCTCATGTACCTTTTACATTTACATTAAATTTTACGCATTTGGTAGACACTTTTGTCCAAAGCGACTTACATTAGAGGAGAGACAATGGGATTTGTTATACAGTCAAAGTCTATCTCAGCTTCTCATAATAGAAGTTGTATCAACTGATCAATAAACCAAAGCAGAGAGGAAATACAGGAAGAAGATAAAGACAGAGAAGGAAAAAAATACAGAGGAGGAAAGAAAAAGTTTTTTAATTTTTTTATAGTAGGTGCTCCCTGAAGAGAAGAGTTTTCAGCTGCTTTTTGTACCTGATCAATTCCTTCTCAAACGAATGTTTTGGGTCGTGCTGCTCTGGTCTCAGCAGGAGATCGAGTAAACAGCGCCGCACATCTCTCGCTGACGCACAGAAACACGAACCCTGCAACGCTCGGCCTCGGAGCCGACAAGCAGATGCTGAACGCCGATCGTGTTTCAATAATTCCTCCTAATATTTGTTTCGGTCACTTAGGCTCTCTTAAAATAGGAGTTCGTTCTGGCAGCTTAATGCATGTAATAAAAACAAAGTGAAATTCAAGGATTTGGGATGTATTTAATAAACGTTCTTGGAATGGGATATTTGGCCCTTCTTAAATCATGAGCTAAGGAGACGTTTGTTCGCCTTCGGGGGCTGATGTTCCCGCTGAGGACGCTAGAGGGCAGTGTACTTTTAGGAAACACGTTTAGGTAAAGAAAGGCGGGGTTGTCGCCTTCCCTACTTGAGTGTGTTGAGTGTCAAATATATTTTCCACCAACACTTTACTTAATGTAATTTAATATACCTTAAGTCTTTGAACTTATATTATTTTTAAAGAATATATATATATATATATATATATATATATATATATATATATATATATATATATATATATATATATATATATATATATCTGATAGACAGACAGACAGATAGACAGACAGACAGACAGATAGATAGACAGACAGATAGATAGATAGACAGACATACATACAGACCGACAGACCGACCATTCAGTCGGTCGGTTGGTTGGTCGGTCGATCGATCGATAGTTAGATAGATATAAATTATTTATATATAGATAGATTAATACATAGATAGACATTTTGATAGATATAGATAGATATATTGTATCTATTGGTAGATAGATTGGTAGCTATATAGATTGAAAGATATAGATAAAAATACAGATAGATTTATAGATAGACAGACAAATCAATCGATCGATATAGATAGTTTATGCATGCAGCTAGTGAAATCATGATATCATACTGATGAAATAATCTGGTTATTTGTCATACATGTGCCTCCGTTAAACGCGTGTCAGATTTTACTGCAGAGCATTTTTCTCGAGGAATAGACCGTATATAACCCCGCGGTCTCATGGCAGGAGAGAAGCTGACTAATCAAAGTAATTTACTGTCTTAATGAAGGGCTAACATTCGGTTCCCTTTGATTTAAAGTAGCTTAAACGAGCATAAACTAGTTTTAAGATCTCCACTGTCTGCTGAACTTCCACTTAAGGAAATCAATTGGTAAAACGTCTCCTTGTTTTCGTGGATCAACTTGTTTGGGCTGCGTGGAAGCCAGCTGCGAACTGCTGCAGACAAGATGGCCACCCTCTGCCTGTAATTGCATGCAGGCAGTAAATGAGGCAGCCCTATAAAGGTGCTGAGATTGTTTTAACAGAGTGAGCTTGCCTGAAATGCATTGAGGGCTGCACGAGGGAGTCAGGATAGGGGGAAGGGGAGAGGCCTGTGATTGATGGCACAGAGACAGTGCGTTACCGACCTTGCTCGATGACTAGGCTCCCTCGGGCCCATGACACTCCTAACCTCGCTGCTCCTCCTCCCAGCGCTCCATGTCAAGTGTTCCTGAGAAGATCACCGCCAAGATCTGGGCTTACGTTTGCCTTTATTAACATGGTCTGGATTCCTTCTGTTTGATTGATTTAGCAAATCTTGAGTAATAGTCGAAACACTGAGGATTTAACAATAGTCTCCCAATTTAGATCTGCCATGTTTTTTAAGAGAACACGTTTTTTTTCTGAATAATGTTAATATAATTTATACCTGTTGTAAGAGTCCTTTAATTATAGTCTTATATTTTGGTCAAAGTGTGCAAAAAAAAAACTGTACGTCGATGTACAAATTTTTTTTTTTATTAGCTGTATCAAATGCAGAATTCTTCAATTAAACTGACTCGAAATTGGGGATGTGATGTGTTATTTCAGTTATTTAAATGATTTCTAAAAAAATATTTGACCCCTCTTGACCATCGCTGCACCCTTAATAACCTTCTATAGGCACTATTTATTATAAACAATGTCTTTGAATCACATCAAATGCCACTGCGAAATTATTTGTGTACCACATGTTCCTCCCACATGCACAGCGTGCTGGGTTTTGCTTTTTGGCACACAGATGAATCTTTTCACCGTAAATGGGTGGATTTTCTGTCTTTTGTCTCGGGAAATCCAAAAACACTATTTCTTGTCATTGTTTTGCAACGGTTTACTTTCAAGTGAATCATTCACGAACCAGCGACCTTCTTGCTGTGAGACAACCGTGCTACCCACTGCACCACCGTGACGCTCTGGTTAAGTCAATCAAACCTGGAAAAAAATTGTGACTAAAACTTGACTGAAATCTTTTTGGTGACTAAAACTTGACTGAAATCTTTTTGGTGACTAAAACTTGACTAAAATCTTTTTTGGTAACTAAAACTACACTAAACCTTTTTGGTGACTAAAACTAGACTAAAACCTTTTTGGTGACTAAAACTAGACTAAAACCTTTTTGGTGACTAAAACTTGACTAAAATCTTTTTTGGTAACTAAAACTTGACTAAAATCTTTTTTGGTAACTAAAACTACACTAAACCTTTTTGGTGACTAAAACTACACTAAACCTTTTTGGTGACTAAAACTTGACTAAAATCTTTTTTGGTAACTAAAACTACACTAAACCTTTTTGGTGACTAAAACTACACTAAACCTTTTTGTTGACTAAAACTTGACTAAAATCTTTTTTGGTAACTAAAACTACACTAAACCTTTTTGGTGACTAAAACTACACTAAACCTTTTTGATGAGAAAAGTTGACTGAAAACTTTTTCGGGAGGAATTCAACTAAACCCTTATCTTTTTGATGACTAAAACTTGACTAAACCCTGAATTAGTTTTGTAACTAAAACCTTATTTTGACTAAAACCAAGGGACGACCTCCTGCTTTTTCTCTTGGTTGGTGCGTAACAGGAAGTGACAGTAGTTCCCTGAACAGCCACTTGAGGCTGACTCCAGAAGTGAGCAGGTTCTCATTCACTCCGATGTTAAAACTGAACAACTTTGGACCTAAAAAAACATGTTTTCATACCTGGCTTCAACAGGTTTGTTGATTCAGATCGCTCGGTTTGACCTTCATGAACACTCTGAGGAGGGTGAATTATCTTTACATTTGTTTGTTTAGAATATATCAAAATGAAACCTTCAGCCAATCAGACGCCTTCACTACGGTCATGTAGCGCCTCGGTGTACACGTTTTTCAATACTGGCTCCGCCCACTCTGAGCTTTGTTTAACTTTGTCAGAAACATACATCTGAAGTCACAGACGCGTTATATACAGTCAATAATTAAAACAAGAGTAAAATGTGACTAAAATCATTGAAATGGCCAAAGTACAAGTCTTTTTGATAACTTCTTAAAGACTAAAACTAATCTTAGACAGCTTCCAAAAACAGCACCGCTTGAGTCTCAGTTCAGTTCAGTGATGCACGCAGGCTGTCAGTGCTCTGCGTTTGAAGCATTGTTCGAGCTTTGCACCTCCATAAAGCAGCAGAGAAGTGAAGCAGAAAAACAAACACCCATCACACCTTTAACGAGGAACAGAAAAAGCTTCCTTGAGAGAAGAAAACAAAGAAAATACAGCTTAATGTGAGTTCTATACGGCCACGGAGAAGTGATTGTAAAATAAAAAGTCGATTAAAGACTCCAGAAGTGTATGAGGCACCGAGTGAGAGGTGACGGAGATAAATGGACGGCAGGAGAAGTTGTGTGCCAAAGAGAACGCGAGAAACATGGAAGGAGGGGGCTGCGGTATTTAGTATGCAAGGCCCAGCTGCCCCATCTGCTTAGCACAGCAGTCCCCGTCGTATAACTGTCTGTAGGCCGTGAGCCGCATAAAGAATGTCTCCAATTTGATGTAATTCCGCAAAATTAATGACAGCTTTACTCAGGATGGGACGTGAGGGAATGATTAGAGTTTGATCATCCATCTGATCGGTGCCCAGGACTGGCCCGGGTACACCCTCTCCACATACAGATGCCCTGACGAACATGCTCTAAAGCTGAATCCAAACCGGCAGGCTTTGGCCTCTCACTTGGCTCCTTTGCAAACAGAGCTCAGCACAAACAGAGCGTTCTGGCTGCAGGAATATCTGCGGCTGCAGGGCTGACCTCTGTTTTAATGCAGCTCCAGGAAGACCTGCGCTGTATTTCAAAGCAGAGGGCTCCAACCGGCATCTAATTTACTGAAGTCTGAGGTCGCATTGTGGTCTTTTACAAGAGAGCTTTACGGCGGCCATGATTGGAATTGGGTATGAGTTTAAGAGAGATGGGGGCGGATTGGGAATTGCAGAGGGGATTGATCCAAGCGAGTTAATTCCTGGATGTGTGATTTTCCTCCATGCCTTCGTCCCTGTTTCCACCATCCCCCTCTCTGGTCGTCTTCCAGGGATCCTAGTTTTACAAGCGAGCAGGGCATTGCTTTTACTAGGGGGTCTGGTGCATCTCTCTGCGCTGGGACATTAAAGGGGAAGTCGGTGTGTTATCAGTGCAGAGAGCAGGGCTTTAGATCAAGGTCTTTGGTCTGCTGCACGTTGCCGCTCGGAGTTTGAGCCCTTGTGTGCTTGCACTCGCCGGTAATTTAAGGGAACCCAGAGATAAACTAGTGATTGACTGCGTGCCAGGGGTGTGCAGGGGATCCCAGGCATGGTGCATAAAGAGAAGCATCTTTGTGCAGGTTTGCCTCTGATATCAGATGAGACAGCTTTGAAGTTGTAATGCTGCCAATTGTTGCTGAGCATAAACGAGTGCGAAGACTGCAAAACCTTTTTTATATCTTTAATCAAGACGCCCAGATGGAGTTGTTGTTGCCTGAGCTTCAACTCATTTAGAATGCGTTCGTTGTTTCAAAGGATGGCTTTGGTGCGTACGTGCGTACGTGTTGTGTGCAGGGTGTTAAAAATTCTAAATTGTAAAAACCCAATTTTTAATGCGTTTTTAATTCACCGTTCTAGGTGTAGGAATATTATGCCTCTTTTAAATCAATTCACAAATCCACTTACATAGAATTAGCCCACAGAGAGTTTTGCTTTTTAATTGCCTAGATCTTAATGGAGTTGTTAGTGATTTATGTCTTAAAGAGCAAAAGGAGGATTAGAAATACATGTTGTTGTTCGCTAATTATTTGATCGCTCCTGCCAAAATTGCGTTCACGAAACTACACTAAATATTTGACACCTCTAGAATATAACTGCACCCTTAATAAACAAAAAATGCGGTAAAATTAGGTAAACAATTTCTTTATATTATCTCAAATGGTTTTGCTCTGTAAAGCTAACTCTGTATCTTCTGTTCCTCCTGCTGCCATGCGCCCACCACTCCCCCTGCTGGATTTTTCTAGTTTAACAGAAAATCCCCCATTTGCAATTAATACATTAATATTTTGGTTAGAAAAACACTTTTAGCCCGGAACTTCCAAAAACACACTTTCTTTTCCAGTTTCCAGGACAATCAGTGTACATTCTTCAATGAGATTAGCTGGATTAGCGCTTCATCTGATTGGTTAGTGGGCGGTGCTTCAGCCAATGGGCGTGGCCTCAGCCATCAAGACGTTTTGAGCTCCCAGAAAAGTAAAATAAAATGACACAAACCTGCATGAATTAATCTGAATATTACTCAAGGCATGTTTTTGATAAGAGAACAACACTAAAACATGCAAAAAATGTCTGAAAAGTGGAGTTTACATAATACGCCACCTTTAAATAATATTTCACATCCTAATTTTCAAGTGATAATGTAAAGCTCACTTGAACTCAGTTTTTGTTGTTGCTCGTTTCTGCGGCGTGATGGTAGTCCAGATGTAATTCACTGTATCATGACTACAAAGTAGACAAACATGCAACAGCCAATCAGCTTTCTGTTATTGGCCCGAGTCTCTCCAGGGTTGCAAGTCACCGCAGACACGTGTTTGCTATGGGGAAGTACAGGTTTACTGATACTTGGCCTGAAAAATTTGAATACAAGGCTTGGTTGAGGCCGGTTCCTATTAATGTATTTTGTTTTATGATTTAGTGCTCACTCATAAGAAGAGTTTTTAGTTGTTTTGTGAAAGTTGTTAGAGTAGCTGCTGTCCTGACTGGATCAGGGAGATGATTCCACCAACCAGGGACAGTGAGAGCAAAAGTTCTGGTACAAGAATAAAAGAAATGGGCGAGCTCCAATTCCTCAGTTTAGATGAAGGGCCAGACCATTATGCAGACTTTTTTTAATCTTTTTTTTTTTGCATATTACACACTTTTCTCAAAAACCTTAAAGAATCAGATCATGTTTAACTTTCATTTTATTTATGAAGTCAACGATTCATCCGAGTTCAGCGTTCACATTTTCCTCAAAGTTACTTCATGGATGTAATTTTTGTGCTCATCCTTTCTTCTCTCTCTGGTTTACCTTTCTTCTCTTTTTCTAACTTTTTATATTTTGGCTGAGCCAGGGACCTCTCTCTCTCTGCTGTGACCTTTAGGTTTTTAAGTGAAGCCCCTCTGCGGCTTGTCTCTCTTCATAGGCCGCAGGTTACGAGCATTGTGGGGGCCGCAAAAAAATAACGATTCGGATGAAATGGCCCCTTTAAAAAGCTCTTCCAAATTCCTCTTACATTTTTTCTCCCTGTCACGCTGCCTTCACTTTTTTTTGCTGGCCACATTAATATTCACACTAATGAGGAACATCCCGAAGAGCCTCAACCAGACCTGGGCTGAGCTTTAAATAGGTTCCGTGCACACAAACAAGCAACTATACATGCCCACAACATCCAGGCAGAGAAAGATCCGGAGAGGGAATGCTCATTACTGATGGGTTTGAAATAAATATGATCTGATTTATAGACAGGCAAAAGTCTAACTTTTGATTATACGCTTCCAGAGAAGCATCTTCCTCTCTTTTAATTACCTTTTATAGCTTTCTTCTGAAAGGGTCAAGCATTGAGGCTTTATTTTAATGCATTTTTTCCAGGTTATAGGCTGTATTTGGGAGAATGTTCTGTAATGGGAAACAGTTTTAACATACTGTAATATTTTCAAAGAGGGATATAAACCAAAAGAGTGATTAAATCCATCCATAAGCTGCAACTCATTCAGAGTGCAGCTGCTAGACTCATCCCTAGAACACCACGTTCTAGTCATATCCCTCTCGCTGTTCAATTCTGACAACGTAAAAATTCTGCTGTTTTGCACCTTCCTATCAGTGACCTCCTCACTGTTCACTACCCTCACATTGGTTGCCCCTCCACCTTCAAAACCTGTGTTGGGGTTCAGCAGTGATGCACACACATCGTGGAACATCTGCCTGCAGCAATAAGGAACAGTACGATCACTGAACAGTTCAAAACAAACCTTAAAACTTTTTTTTCTAGACTTTTTTATTATTAACTCTTGCCATTTTTTATTCACTTTGCGATTTTAATGATAGTTTTTTTTGTGATACTGTAAGGTGTTCTTTAGTGACATGAAAGAAACCAAACAAATAAAAGTATTATTATTATTAAATAATAAATATTTGACCCCTCTAAACTATCACTGCACCCCTAATAACCTTCAAAAGGCATTTTTCACCATAAACAACGTCGTTGAATTACCTCAAATGGTTGTGCTCTGCAAAACGAGTCCTCCCACTGCTTCCACCACGCCCCCTGCTGAGTTTTACTTGTTGGTACAACGAAAATCCACTCATTTACGACGAATACGTTCGTCTTTTGATAAGACACTTTTACACTTTGTACACTTGAAACACTTTTAGTTAAGGACATCTAAAAACACTTCTCTTTTCACTGTTTATCGATGCGGCTCTTCTACGGTTCACTTCCGGTGTCGGTCAACACGTACAGTCTTTATTGAGATGAGCTGCATTAGCGGTTCATCTGATTGGTTTGTGGGCATTGCTTCAGCTAAGGGGCGTGGCTACGGCCATCAAACTGTTTTGAGCACTCAGAAAAAGAAAACAGGATTACACAAACATAAACCAATCTGAATATGATCTGAAGCATGTTTTAATGAATGAACAGTAATAAAACATGCAAAAAAAAAAAGTTTTGATGTGTTTGGAGGGAAAACAGTGTTTTGGATTAAATCTGTGGAGATTAAGTCTATTAATCAGTGTCGATGTTTTTTGTAAAAAATTAGAGCAAATATGCTCCCATTGTTAAATGTAAGAGAAATTACCAAATAAACGGTGGCAAGGTAAAGATCTGGGGCCTCATGTATAAACGTTGCGTATGCATAAAATGGGCATAGAAATATGCGTAGGCATTTTTCCACGCACATATCGGGATTTATAAAAAATAAACTTGGCGTAAATAAGTGCGCACCGTACGGATGCTCTTGACCGTGCGTACGCACTCTTTTAGAAGAGTATGTGTTTTGGCGACACCAACTGTCCTAAATAGCAATAGCTATTTAAAATGAAAAACTTCTAAATTATCCTATTACATCACCCAATAAATCAAATTGTATCAACCTGAATTATCATTATTAGCATTCTTAACCAGGTGCAACTACTTCGAATTTACTAATTTGTTTTAATGAATGGGCTATAAAAAGGTATGTGCGTATATAACTTATCATCATAATGGATGCTCTAGCGCTGTTAGAAGACCTTGCTAATGACGATCTACGGAGGGAGCGTGTTTTCAGAGACCGTGAAGATTTCCTTGCTCATGATGATGATTGGCTCATGAGCCGATTTCCATTTCCAAGACCCATCCTCTTGGAATTGTGTTCTGAATTACGGCCAGTGTTGGAAAGACCCTCGAGGAGAAACCATGCGCTGTGTGTTCCTGTGCAAGTATTGACCACATTAGGCCACTGGTACTTTCCAGCGAGAGTTGGCAGAGCGATCGTGTATGTCGCAGTCATCCCTGAGCCGTGTCATGCCATATGTATGAGATGCCATAGTGGGGAGGGCACCCCGATGCATCCGTTTTCCTTACGTGAAGCTGAACAGGCCAACATCAAAATGCAATTTGCAGCAATCGCCGGTTTTCCCAATGTAATCGATGCTATTGACTGCACTCAGGTTGCAATAAAGGCACCATCTGAGAATTAATTTGCTTTTGTTAACCGAATTATTGGTGGTATTAATATGCAGGGAGATCATACATATTCAAAACGGGTGGTCTTAACCTCCAAATATGGTTATTTCGGGAGGAGATTGGGGTAAGCAATACGCACGTGCACCTGCGCACAATATTCAGATAATTGTGATTTATAAAGCGAACCTTGCGCAGGTTCTGGCGTACGTACGGTTTTATGAATCTGAAAACTTTTGTGCGTACGCAAATTCTGCCTTATGTGCATACGTACACTTTAAGGATTACATCTACACAAAGTTTTATACATGAGGCCCCAGGTGTTAATGGCTTTGGATGTTTGATTGACATGTTTCAGGATGTGGAAAAGTCACAACAACTATTGATCAACATGCATCAAGTTAACAATAGAATAAAATTACAGAAGATAGAGATAATATGAAGTTACAAGAGAAGATCAAGGGGGTACACAACTAATAAAATCAGATCTGCATGGACCACTTCCATTATGGATCTTTTTCCTGCAGCTTAACTTAACTTTTCCATCGGGATGAAAGTAAACGTGATATGAAAATCCAGACAAATTAAACCTATCAGATCACATTTCCCCAATATCCATCAAACACATTTTGAGTAGTCAAATTAGAAATTTTTGAACCCCAAATTCTTTACCTAATGTCAAACATTTTGGAATTTTGAAACAACTTGACATTATTTTAAACAGTTTACATGTCTAACATTAAAACACAATTTATCGACTTGAATACCAATCTAGCCATGATTTAGCCTGAGATGCTGACAAGGTTCTAAAATCACAGAAGAAGAAGTCTCGGTCAGAAGACGTCTGAAGCTCAGTCCAAACAAACAAATACTTTCAAAACTAGGGTTTTTTACTTGGTTATGCTGTTTGCTCAGACGTACACAGAGCAGCAATTCAGCTTGTCTGGGTATTTTTTCTAAACAACGGATAAGGTGAATAGTTTTTTTTAAATCTCGGTTACATTGTTGTCGTGTGTAACTGGACTTTTTTAAGCTTTTCCAAAGTTTTTCCTTGATTTATCTCCCAAGTTTAATGAGCGGTGGAAAGGAAGTTGTGTTTCAGTTCACTGCGCTGAAGAATATCTTATGTACAGGACTACGGGCACACTTAACAAATAAATCTTCGTGTGGTGTTCATATTATTGTTACTCAGCAGTGTTTGAGGGTCTGGCGGACCCAATGATTTTTAATCCCAATAAAGACCTTTTATGTTCAATTAATTAAAAGATATTTTGATATTTACTTTAGCCAGGAAACAAGTGAAATTAAACAGCGAATATAATTTATTTATTGTTTTTTAACCTTATTTCTTCACATTTAGTGTTTAAACCGTGTGTGGTGTTCACATTATCGTTACTTTGGCAGGGTTGGTGGATCTATTGAAAACAGTGCATTTTGGGGCTTTTAATTCACACAATCATAAAATCTTATACAAAAATCTAAAGTTGTATGTTTATGTGTGATTTGTGTTGGTGTGGGAAGAGAGAATAAAGGTAAAAATCTACCATTTTCACACCTTTACTTGCCGCGGGTCCAGTAGAAAATGTGTTCTGATACATGTTTTTCACCGAAAATGAGCTGAGGCCAGTGAATCTCCGTTTCCAATAATAATTGCTTGTATAACTTTTCTTTTGATGAAAACTAAAAACGGGTCCCACACACCCGAGCACCATACAAGCGTTAAACAGCATAGCCAATCACAACACAGATTCCCCAAACTTTAACAAAATGCAGCTTGATATGCAGAGTTTTGAAAAAGAACCTAACTGAGCCTCATACGAATGGGTTTTAATAGCTAAATGGTTGTTGGTTAAGATTGCTAAGACACTTTATTACCACTGTGTGCAAATTTGGCAAGGGAACAACCTGTGATGAGGAAAGGAGAAGCTTGAAAGCTCCCGATTGGCTGATATAACTTCAGGGTTGAGGACCTATTAGGGTTGAGGCATAGTCTTCACATCGTTTTAGGTGCCTTTCAGCATTTTCGTTTGGAGGTGATTTTTTCCTTCCCGTGTTTGAGTGGATGCAGTTTTTTAAATGAGGCAATGAAAACACTTTTTCTTAAAAATAAAGGGGTACGTGTGAACACGGCCTGAGACCAGTTTACACTGAACTGCACAGCGTGACTCTTCATTGTGAGGTTACATGGAACCCCTGAATCCACCTCATAATAGGAACTCTCTTTGGGAGGAGTTAATGTTGTCATTATGAGATTGTATTGGTTTTTCTCTTGGCTTCTGTTTTTTTCCTGTCAATTCATGTTTTTTATGCCCACAATTTCAGCCATGTAAAAGAAATATAACTACAAATAATTTCAATCTGGTGCCATAATAATATAAATTATTCTTTTATTATTATTCATAAATGACTATAAATAAATGACCAACAGTCACAACAGTAACAGAATAAGTGGTCACCTTAAGCTTTCCCTCTCGAAAAATAACAGGAAGAGACTAAACTGCAGTTCCTCAATCGGCCTCTTGAGACTGACTTCAGAAGTGAGCAAGTTCTCATTCACTCCCATGTTAAAACCGGCCATGTTTTCACACCTGGCTCTTAAAGAGATTTATTAATTCAGATAACTAGTTTTGATCACTAGTTTTCAAGTAATGAAATATTTGAAATATTTATAAGTAATAAATATTAAAGTGATGCACAATTAAGGGCGTGGCTTCTTGAGTTGCAGATCTTTAAAGCAATCGTCAAAGTTCAAAGTAGAAATTTATTCAGCTCGTCTCGTGTGTCATTCATTGCAGCTAATTTCATCTGATGAACTCGGCTCCACTGTGACACACTTTCATGGCTGACTACGCCCACCCAGAGCCTCTTTTACCTTCATCAGAGACCTAAGGATGACATCACGGACACTACGTCCATAAACGTTAAATGTAACAGAATTGCCTCTGCTTCGTGCTGCAAATTTCTGCATCACGTTGCAAAATTCCTTCTGATTATAGCTGCCATGTTTTTTCTTAAGCTGTTTGAAATTCTGTGCTGATCAGCCGAATTGTGAATGTGCCTTAATTATTAACATTATGAATGTTAGTTAAACATCCCACGTCCTTTAGCTTTCTTGGAAAATGAGAGCGTTTCGACTCAAGAGGCTGCGCTTTGAACACTCACATTGGTGGATGCCTTGGGCCATCTTCAGAACTGAGTTTTTACTCCAAACAGTGGTCAGCAGGATTCCTAAGAGGAGCCAGGCAATCAGCGGGGCTCAATTACAGCTCTGCTAGATGCAGGGTGCACGCACGCAGAGCTGCTTATGCAATGATCTGTGTGGCTAAATCAACACAAACAAGCTGCAGTAGTACACACACACTCACACAGCTGCATACTTTTATTCTGTTTATCTTGTAGCTCTTACTGATCAATTGCACAGCAGCCCACATTAAACACACACCAAACACAATAACCAAATCCCCGTTAACCGTACGGGTCAGAAACGGTGACCATCATGTCCTGCACCAGGGTTGAGATCTGGAAGACATTAACAGCTTTAGGAAGATCACTGACGTTGAGAACTTTAAAAGCACATTTTCCATTTTGGGGTTTGCTCTCGTTAAATTCCCACCTCCCCTCTAGACTCCCTGGACGGAAAAAATAGACTGGTGGAAAATTTCTGAGCATTTCAGCCAAGGTGGAGAGGGTTGAAAAGCAAAGGTGTTGATTCCAATTAGTCTGTGCTAATAAAAAGAACAGCCCTGGAGGGTTTGTGCCGCACTGCACTTGAAAGCACTGGGAGACCTGTTTCGGTGGAATATTGGAGCTACTGGAAAGACTTCTTCCAAGCGCGCTGTGTTTGATCCATTACTTGAACAAGCCAGTTTGCTTCTAAAAGTTTAATAATTAAGTATTATTTTTATTTGGGTAAATGGAACAGAATCTGGTGCAAACATATTTGTGTTTTATTTACAATAGTCGCATTAGGTTTATATCTTGATTAGCTTTTTAAAAACTTTGTTTCTATGAGGTTAAGAGGTCTTTCATTTTACAAAATATTAAATTGTAAAATATCAAGGAAATATTTACAAAAGTGATGAGTCAATAGACTATTGTCATGGCCACACATACCCAGGTATTTTTATCAAATAAAAAACACGAAAATGCTAAATGCTGTATCCAATAGTTGGCAGCAGACTCAGCCAATTAGAAGCTTCGAAACTAGTTCCATTTTTGTATCATCGCAGCTTCTTCTTCACAAAAAGACATCTTTTATAAAAGAAAAATTCTCCCTCAGCTTTTCCCTCGACCCACAACTAATTTACTCGCTAATTTACTACTCTGCTTTGAACATGTCTGCAATATTTAGCAACATATTATTCAGCTAAGAAATGTTGTTAAAAATGTAAAGAGCGCATATGACGTTAATCATGCGATTAGCATAGGTTTGGGAGGAGCTTGGCTGATAACTGACTGATCATATGGTCCCACCTCCCCATATCATCTCCAGAATATAAGTCCCGACCAAAGAGCTAACATCTACATCGTGCAAGCTATCCCTCCTTCCACCCCTTCACCACTCACCATAGATTTTTCACTTCTCACTCCTCTAGTCTAGTCCTCGTTTAAACTGTGGGAAACGTTGGAAATCTGAGGGCCCAGCTTGTGCAACGGTCCCAGACTAATTTTATTCGTCTCGTACGTTTCTCCATTTCTCGCCAAACTACGCTTGTGATACTAGGCAATTATGAGCAGAGCGAACTCGTGAAGTAGTCGTGTACATGTTATAAGTAATGCTTTAATATAGCAAACTTCAACGCAATCTTCACTGCTTTGTGAACAAAAGCAGCCGCATCAATGACAAACTCCATCCATCCATTTTCATGTCGGCTTTTTCACTTTCGGGGTCGCCACACCGGAATGAACCGACAACTCCTCTGGCACATGTTTTATGCGGCGGATGCCCTTTCAGCCGCAACCCATCGCTGGGAAACATTTATACACACTCATTCACACTTTAACACTATGGACAATTGTTCTTACTCAATTCTCTTATTCCGCATGTCTTTGTACTTGTGGGGAAACCGGAGCACCCGGAGTAAACCCACGCGATCACGAGGAGAACATGAGAACTCCACACAGAAATGCCAACCAACCCAGCCAAGGCTCGAACCAGCGACCTTCTTGCTGTGAGACTGTGAGTGCTACCTCATTCCTGATAAACATTCCTCATTCCTCATTCATGACTGGACCTCATTCCTCTGCGGAACCTCAGAGTGGATCTGTGGTTTCGATGAGCCTGGAAAACATCATTCTGCTCATGGAAAAGAGCTATTCAGCGGAGGGGAAGGGATTGGGATGGTTTTGAAGTGAAGAGAAAAGCTGTGATGTGTTGAATATTAGCTTCCCTTTTTTACAAAGTTTGCAAACTCTATGAATGTGTAAATGTAGTTGTGAACTCAAAGTAAATCTAACGAAGCATCTGCAGGGCTCAGGATGGGGTTTACCATAAAGGAAACGTATCCCAGCATCTGCGTTGGGATCGGGAAACAGCCTAACAAGACAAAAAGCAGCAGATTGTGCGTGTGCGTGATTTGTAGCTGGAAAGGAAACTCTCCAGCGGCGTTCCGTAAGCCACTGCCAACACATAAACAATACCTCACCAATTCAGGAAGAAATGTTGTTTCCACGGACGCATAAAAAGAGCAGTTTGCAATGGAGACATAAACACTGAGCACATAAAAATTTAGCCACATAAACTCTGCACTTAATGTCTGTCGCGTTTACGACAAAATCGGACATTTCATCAAATTCATTGTCACAATTTAAAGAGTGACCAAATGAATGTCACATTTGGATAATCTGAAGATTTTGACGATCGCCTTCTGACAAAATAATCAAACAAACACATCATTAACACCTCGGTTTAATTGTCTTTTTCGAAAGAGATTGCAAACAACGTTCCTTTGGATGAGCGCAAGAACAAATAACAGTAGTCCACACAGCATTCCAAGTCATTAAATACAAGTTTGAGGCGATTCACTGATGATTTAAGCTAAGGGCATACTAAAGCGTTCCATATTCAGAAGGCAGTATCTCAGTACAAGTTTGAAACCCCTAAATATCTCTATAAAACTGTGTTGATTGAACTGCAAATCTCCCTGAGAGGCCCAATAAATGTAAAAGTGATTTATTTCAGCAAAATCAAAGCCACTTCCAGCAGCCGGACGATTCATTTGGTCGAATACGCCGTGTAATTCATGCAAAGACCCTCCCTTTGAAGGCATTCGGATGCCTGAACACACCCCACCATTGTCTGAGCTGCAGCTTCGACCACCTCCGAGAGTGTGTTCAGGTTCAGTGGAGCTCAGCGCCGGGGGAAGCCAGAGCGAGACCATTCGTGCACCTCGCCCTGCAATGCGGTGCCACTCTTCCTCGACGAGCACATGCTGTAGGTGGCTAGCTGCATATGCACACATATCCCGTACTCACCCTCCCTCTGCTTATCAGAGAAATAAGCATTTTTACAGAGTTTTAGCTATAAAAAGCCAGCAGCAGATAGGCCATAAATCTGGTCATAAAAATGCTAAGTTGTCAGAGATGCCATCAGCTATCAATTGTGCTGTGCAGGAGGCCGGCGGAGGGGAAATCGGTGATAAAAAACTGCATTTTAGGGAAATTATGTCTAGTCTTCCATTTGCAAAGTGCTGCAGTGATAGCCCACCAGAATCCTAATCACAGGCGGCGGTGCGGGTGGGCAGAGGGAGTGAGTGTGTGGTGCAGGAGAGCCAGGAAGGGTGGGCTGCACTGTGCCTAAGGAGGAGTTGGAGATGGGGGGGGAATTATACCACTAGCATAAATCTCCTCCACACTCTCTGGGTTTTTTACTCCTCCATCACATGTGCACAGTCTCCCATCATCATCATCATCATCTCTATCTTCTACTTGACCGCTCCCTTTTTAGCTTTTCGCCAATTTCTTATGTTTATGATGCAGACCAGATTCCATTGATTGATACGACGTATGAGGGAGAGTTTCTGCAATTTAGAAAGCATTCTGTCGGGGTGGACGTCTACACAGGAAAATCTAGAGTGTTAAATTGACACTGCTCTGAGTCTATTTGGTCCTACTCTATATAGAGTTAAATGAACACTGAGCTCATCGACTCGAACCAAAAAGGTTTGGTTTGGTTTTGTTGTGTCTAAAAGTCCGATCTCCATCATGAATTTCTTTGAGCGAGCTCGTATATGATCGTTCGGCGATCATCTACTCGAGCCTCTTCACCTGTGACTTATCAAGAGCTTAGAAAAGTTTCTAAAAGAGAGCGAGGAACAAAAAGAGAGGGCGAGGACAATATTCGCTTTCTTTAACAATTTATAACGTAACTATTTTTGTCCTTTATTCCCGATCCACATCACTTTTGTGTGTAAAGAGCTCTTCATTTGTAAAATCATGGCACAAAGATTGCTTCCCCTTTTTGAGTCGACTTTTTTTGATGACATTCAATTTCCAATACGGAATAATGGACTCCTCAAAATTCAGCCGTGTTTGTTTGCTTTGTGGACACAGTTTGAAAGCATTCTTGGTGTGTCTCACTGAAAAGGGTTTTAAGGTAAACGTTTTGTGTACTTTGTTTGGTTTGAAGTCAAAAATATTTTGTTTTAGGTGTGCTATGTGTTTGTTTTGCATGTGTTAGTGCTTACGGCATCTAAAAACTGAAGAATAGACATTTTGAAAACATCAGTCAAAGAGCAAGACGATTATTTCAGTGAGCTCCATACAATTTGCATAACGCTCATTGACTGTAAATAACATGCACGGAGTGTTTGTGAAGTCACCTATAGGTTTCTAAAAACCTATAAGTTAAAAGAAGCTAAAAGTGGGCGGAGCCAGTACTCGAAAACGAGTCCTCAGAGGCGGGACAAGGCATCTGATTGGCTGAAGGTTTACATTTTTAAAACAAACTAATGTAAAAATAATTCACTCTCTCAGAGTGTTCATGAAGAACACTAGTGATCTGAATCAAAAACCCTAAAAGAGTGGAAACATCCTTTTTTCAGCTCAAAATTGGTCAGTTTTAACATTATAGTGAACGAGAACTTGCTCCCTTTTGGAGTCAGTCTCAAGTGGACGCTCGAGGTACTGCAGTGCAGTCACTTCCTGTTGCACATCAAAGCAGGAGTTGCCGCTTGATAACACTTCAGCTGACGATTTTTACTTTCAGATCCTGTGCTCGATGTTATTTTAGCAGCTGAATGATGCATAGTGTTTGTCACAATCTTTTCATTTATGTAAATGCAAAAAGCAACCCTAACCTTATTAGTATAAACACAACACAGATCTGTTATAAAGTTAAAAGTACTTGTAATAGTTGAAATTCTTAATACTTTTCTCCATTTGATAGAACACAGGCCAAACATTTTGTTTAAAATGTTTCTCACATCTCAAATAAAATAACTTAATAAACTTTAAAAATTCTACTTTTTGGTGCACACTTTTTTAATTTATTTGAAGCGACAGTGAAATGCTATTTGAAGCATTTTGGGGGCAAAGTAGTGTACTTGGTCGTTCTGTAACCGTAAGCAGTTCGATCCCCGGTGGGTTAATTCTGTCGTTGTGGCCCTGGGCAAGCCAAGATGATAAGCTACCTTGGTAGCCCTCAGCTGCACTGGGGCAGTCTGACAGGACGTGGCTGCCATTCTGCACCTACTGCCTCCTGACCTCCGCCAAACTCCCTCCACCAGTCACTCACATCCACCAAACACACTCCACCAGTCACTCACATCCACCAAACACAATCCACCAGTCACTCACATCCACCAAACACAATCCACCAGTCACTCACATCCACCAAACACAATCCACCAGTCACTCACATCCACCAAACACACTCCACCAGTCACTCACATCCACCAAACACACTCCACCAGTCACTCACATCCACCAAACACACTCCACCAGTCACTCACATCCACCAAACACCCTCCACCAGTCACTCACATCCACCAAACACACTCCACCAGTCACTCAGATCCACCAAACACACCCCACCAGTCACTCACATCCACCAAACACACCCCACCAGTAACATAAATCCAACAAACGCACCCCACCAGTCACCCTCATCCACCAAACACACTCCACCAGTCACTCACATCCACCAAACACCCTCCACCAGTCCCTCACATCCACCAAACACACTCCACCAGTAACACATATCCAACAAACGCACCCCACCAGTCACCCTCATCCACCAAACACACTCCACCAGTCACTCACATCCACCAAACACCCTCCACCAGTCACTCACATCCACCAAACACCCTCCACCAGTCACTCACATCCACCAAACACCCTCCACCAGTCACACACATCCACCAAACACATTACACCAGTCACCCTCATCCACCAAACACCCTCCACCAGTCACTCACATTAATGTGGGTGAAGTGGCTTGCCCAGAGCCACCACAACACCAGTCACACACATCCACCAAACACCCCCCACGAATCCCTCACATCCACCAAACACACTCCACCAGTCACACACATCCACCAAACACACTCCACCAGTCACTCACATCCACCAAACACACTCCACCAGTCACTCACATCCACCAAACACACTCCACCAGTCACTCACATCCACCAAACACAATCCACCAGTCACTCACATCCACCAAACACACTCCACCAGTCACTCACATCCACCAAACACAATCCACCAGTCACTCACATCCACCAAACACACTCCACCAGTCACTCACATCCACCAATCACACTCCACCAGTCACTCACATCCACCAAACACCCTCCACCAGTCACTCACATCCACCAAACACACTCCACCAGTCACTCACATCCACCAAACACACCCCACCAGTCACTCACATCCACCAAACACACCCCACCAGTAACACATATCCAACAAACGCACCCCACCAGTCACCCTCATCCACCAAACACACTCCACCAGTCACTCACATCCACCAAACACCCTCCACCAACCAGTCCCTCACATCCACCAAACACACTCCACCAGTAACACATATCCAACAAACGCACCCCACCAGTCACCCTCATCCACCAAACACACTCCACCAGTCACTCACATCCACCAAACACCCTCCACCAGTTACTCACATTCACCAAACACCCTCGACCAGTCACTCACATCCACCAAACACCCTCCACCAGTCACACACATCCACCAAACACATTACACCAGTCACCCTCATCCACCAAACACCCTCCACCAGTCACTTACATTAATGTGGGTGAAGTGGCTTGCCCAGAGCCACCACAACACCAGTCACACACATCCACCAAACACCCCCCACGAATCCCTCACATCCACCAAACACACTCCACCAGTCACACACATCCACCAAACACACCCCACCAGTCACACACATCCACCAAACACACTCCACCAGTCACTCACATCCACCAAACACACTCCACCAGTCACTCACATCCACCAAACACCCTCCACCAGTCCCTCACATCCACCAAACACACTCCACCAGTAACACATATCCAACAAACGCACCCCACCAGTCACCCTCATCCACCAAACACACTCCACCAGTCACTCACATCCACCAAACACCCTCCACCAGTCACTCACATCCACCAAACACCCTCCACCAGTCACTCACATCCACCAAACACCCTCCACCAGTCACACACATCCACCAAACACATTACACCAGTCACCCTCATCCACCAAACACCCTCCACCAGTCACTCACATTAATGTGGGTGAAGTGGCTTGCCCAGAGCCACCACAACACCAGTCACACACATCCACCAAACACCCCCCACGAATCCCTCACATCCACCAAACACACTCCACCAGTCACACACATCCACCAAACACACCCCACCAGTCACACACATCCACCAAACACACTCCACCAGTCACTCACATCCACCAAACACACTCCACCAGTCACTCACATCTACCAAACACCCCCTACGAGTCACTCACATCCACCAAACACACTCCACCAGTCACTCACATCCACCAAACACCCTCCACCAGTCACTCTCATCCACCAAACACACTCCACCAGTCACTCACATCCACCAAACACACTCCACCAGTCACTCACATCCACCAAACACCCCCCACGAATCACTCACATCCACCAAACACACTCCACCAGTAACACACATCCATCAAACACACCCCACCAGTCACTCACATCCACCAATCACACAACACCAGTCACACACATCCACCAAACACCCCCCACGAATCCCTCACATCCACCAAACACACTCCACCAGTCACACACATCCACCAAACACACCCCACCAGTCACACACATCCACCAAACACACCCCACCAGTCACTCACATCCACCAAACACCCCCCACCAGTCACACACATCCACCAAACACCCTCCACCAGTCACTCACATCCACCAAACACACCCCACCAGTCACTCACATCCACCAAACACACTCCACCAGTCACACACATCCACCAAACACCCCCCACGAATCCCTCACATCCACCAAACACACTCCACCAGTCACACACATCCACCAAACACACCCCACCAGTCACTCACATCCACCAAACACACTCCACCAGTCACTCACATCCACCAAACACCCTCCACCAGTCACTCACATCCACCAAACACACTCCACCAGTCACTCACATCCACCAAACACACCCCACCAGTCACTCACATCCACCAAACACACCCCACCAGTAACACATATCCAACAAACGCACCCCACCAGTCACCCTCATCCACCAAACACACTCCACCAGTCACTCACATCCACCAAACACCCTCCACCAGTCACTCACATCCACCAAACACACTCCACCAGTAACACATATCCAACAAACGCACCCCACCAGTCACCCTCATCCACCAAACACACTCCACCAGTCACTCACATCCACCAAACACCCTCCACCAGTTACTCACATTCACCAAACACCCTCGACCAGTCACTCACATCCACCAAACACCCTCCACCAGTCACACACATCCACCAAACACATTACACCAGTCACCCTCATCCACCAAACACCCTCCACCAGTCACACACATCCACCAAACACATTACACCAGTCACCCTCATCCACCAAACACCCTCCACCAGTCACTCACATTAATGTGGGTGAAGTGGCTTGCCCAGAGCCACCACAACACCAGTCACACACATCCACCAAACACCCCCCACGAATCCCTCACATCCACCAAACACACTCCACCAGTCACACACATCCACCAAACCACACCCCACCAGTCACACACATCCACCAAACACACCCCACCAGTCACTCACATCCACCAAACACCCCCCACCAGTCACACACATCCACCAAACACCCTCCACCAGTCACTCACATCCACCAAACACACCCCACCAGTCACTCACATCCACCAAACACCCCCCACGAATCCCTCACATCCACCAAACACACTCCACCAGTCACACACATCCACCAAACACACTCCACCAGTCACACACATCCACCAAACACCCCCCACGAATCCCTCACATCCACCAAACACACTCCACCAGTCACACACATCCACCAATCACACTCCACCAGTCACTCACATCCACCAAACACCCTCCACCAGTCACTCACATCCACCAAACACACTCCACCAGTCACTCACATCCACCAAACACATCCCACCAGTCACTCACATCCACCAAACACACCCCACCAGTAACACATATCCAACAAACGCACCCCACCAGTCACCCTCATCCACCAAACACACTCCACCAGTCACTCACATCCACCAAACACCCTCCACCAGTCACTCACATCCACCAAACACACTCCACCAGTAACACATATCCAACAAACGCACCCCACCAGTCACACACATCCACCAAACACCCTCCACCAGTCACTCACATCCACCAAACACACCCCACCAGTCACTCACATCCACCAAACACACTCCACCAGTCACACACATCCACCAAACACCCCCCACGAATCCCTCACATCCACCAAACACACTCCACCAGTCACACACATCCACCAAACACACCCCACCAGTCACTCACATCCACCAAACACACTCCACCAGTCACTCACATCCACCAAACACCCTCCACCAGTCACTCACATCCACCAAACACACTCCACCAGTCACTCACATCCACCAAACACACCCCACCAGTCACTCACATCCACCAAACACACCCCACCAGTAACACATATCCAACAAACGCACCCCACCAGTCACCCTCATCCACCAAACACACTCCACCAGTCACTCACATCCACCAAACACCCTCCACCAGTCACTCACATCCACCAAACACACTCCACCAGTAACACATATCCAACAAACGCACCCCACCAGTCACCCTCATCCACCAAACACACTCCACCAGTCACTCACATCCACCAAACACCCTCCACCAGTCACTCACATCCACCAAACACCCTCCACCAGTCACTCACATCCACCAAACACCCTCCACCAGTCACACACATCCACCAAACACATTACACCAGTCACCCTCATCCACCAAACACCCTCCACCAGTCACACACATCCACCAAACACATTACACCAGTCACCCTCATCCACCAAACACCCTCCACCAGTCACTCACTTTAATGTGGGTGAAGTGGCTTGCCCAGAGCCACCACAACACCAGTCACACACATCCACCAAACACCCCCCACGAATCCCTCACATCCACCAAACACACTCCACCAGTCACACACATCCACCAAACACACCCCACCAGTCACTCACATCCACCAAACACCCCCCACCAGTCACACACATCCACCAAACACCCTCCACCAGTCACTCACATCCACCAAACACACCCCACCAGTCACTCACATCCACCAAACACCCCCCACGAATCCCTCACATCCACCAAACACACTCCACCAGTCACACACATCCACCAAACACACTCCACCAGTCACACACATCCACCAAACACCCCCCACGAATCCCTCACATCCACCAAACACACTCCACCAGTCACACACATCCACCAATCACACTCCACCAGTCTCTCACATCCACCAAACACCCTCCACCAGTCACTCACATCCACCAAACACACTCCACCAGTCACTCACATCCACCAAACACATCCCACCAGTCACTCACATCCGCCAAACACACCCCACCAGTAACACATATCCAACAAACGCACCCCACCAGTCACCCTCATCCACCAAACACACTCCACCAGTCACTCACATCCACCAAACACCCTCCACCAGTCACTCACATCCACCAAACACACTCCACCAGTAACACATATCCAACAAACGCACCCCACCAGTCACTCACATCCACCAAACACACCCCACCAGTCACTCACATCCACCAAACACACTCCACCAGTCACACACATCCACCAAACACCCCCCACGAATCCCTCACATCCACCAAACACACTCCACCAGTCACACACATCCACCAAACACACCCCACCAGTCACTCACATCCACCAATCACACTCCACCAGTCACACACATCCACCAAACACCCCCCACGAATCCCTCACATCCACCAAACACACTCCACCAGTCACACACATCCACCAAACACCCTCCACCAGTCACTCACATCCACCAAACACACCCCACCAGTCACTCACATCCACCAAACACACTCCACCAGTCACACACATCCACCAAACACCCCCCACGAATCCCTCACATCCACCAAACACACTCCACCAGTCACACACATCCACCAAACACACCCCACCAGTCACTCACATCCACCAAACACACTCCACCAGTCACTCACATCCACCAAACACCCTCCACCAGTCACTCACATCCACCAAACACACTCCACCAGTCACTCACATCCACCAAACACACCCCACCAGTCACTCACATCCACCAAACACACCCCACCAGTAACACATATCCAACAAACGCACCCCACCAGTCACCCTCATCCACCAAACACACTCCACCAGTCACTCACATCCACCAAACACCCTCCACCAGTCACACACATCCACCAAACACATTACACCAGTCACCCTCATCCACCAAACACCCTCCACCAGTCACACACATCCACCAAACACACTCCACCAGTCACTCACATCCACCAAACACCCTCCACCAGTCACACACATCCACCAAACACATTACACCAGTCACTCACATCCACCAAACACCCTCCACCAGTCACACACATCCACCAAACACATTACACCAGTCACCCTCATCCACCAAACACCCTCCACCAGTCACACACATTAATGTGGGTGAAGTGGCTTGCCCAGAGCCACAACAGCAGAATGGCCCTAGCAGGGATCGAACTGCCAACCTTCTGGCTACAGAAAGACCAACTCCACTCCACTACCATCTTTCTGCCCCAGTACTGATAGGCCTCGGTATTGGATGCTGCTAGATTTTAACATCATCTATAGATTTATAGATGCTAAAAGTATGCAAAGTTGCCTGTATCTTATTGTTTTCCATGCTGAGGTGAAATGTTTTGTTTTCAATATTACGAAGATGAGAGTTCTCAAAATCAGCAAATCACACATTCTGATCCTGACGAAAGCATCCCATGATGTCCCAGATGTTCTGCTGCCACCTTTAGTCCTTTCAAAAGACTGCAGGCTGGAATTCTTTGTCTAAACCATTGTCTTTTTGAAAAAAAAAACTGTTTTAAAAGATTAAGATAGATTAAAAGCAATTTGTATAAGACCGACCTTCTTGTAGTGACTTTTATTGTATATAATTTCCCTATATATATATATATATATATATATATATATATATATATATATATATATATATATATATATATATATATGTATGTTAATATAATAATATATATTATAAATGTTTGTATTCCGCTATATAAAACTTACATATATTTTTCCATATCATAATGTAACACGATTTTAGCTTATTTAACAACATTTTCATGGTTTTTGTTGAGGGGCTCAGTGTTACTTGAACTTGATATAGAGTAGGACCAAAAAGACTAAACAGATAACACTCTTGTCTTTCCCTGTCTATTTACACGTTTTTATTTCATAGTTATAATGTAGAAGTTTGCTTGATTGGTTTTTGACTCCTCAGCAAACCCTTTTACTTTGTCATAAATGTGTGCTATAGAAAACTCACAAATCTTTGTTGTTCCCATCACTTTAACTTTAGTAACTCCTAAAGTTGAGGGGATCAGTGTTCATTTAACTTAATTTAAGAGGGTCTAAAGAGACTAGGAGCAGAATCAATTTAACACTCAATTTCAATGTGTGGTGATGAGAATAATGCCAAGCATCGGCATCTAACGGTTTTCATATCAACGTGTCAAAATACAGCAACACCCTGCTTCAGTTACTCTCTCTCTCTTTCTCTCTTTCTCTGAAGAAAAAGAGAGAAAAGTGGTCTTTTGCAGACAAGTGGAAAATGTTGATTCACTGCATTGGCTTTGCCTGGCTGCAATAATTCCTTTTCACCAGCAGAGAGCGTTGAAACACTCACTAATCAGTGCTTCTTTCTCAAAGACTAGTTTCTAGTTTCTGAAGTATTGAGAAGAGAATTTGAAGTTACTACATCGTTGGTGTTTTTAAATGATCTATTATAAGGAAAGTAGTAGTATGAGTTCTGTTTTTGTTGCTCTAATAAAAGTGGCGGTGGAATAAAAGGGGTGATAAACTCGCAGGGGTGCTAGTAATAATAATAGGGATGATAAAATATTTATTTTCTCTGTTTATGAGTGTTAAAGTTTTGTATTCTTGGCTGTTCTCTGACTTTAGTGAGCGAAATGGGCCATGCGAGGAATTTTAATCCTTTGTCTCTCAACTTTAAAGGCGAATATCCATGCTTCATTTCAACTTATAGACCTTTAACAAGGTAGAGCTCTCAACGTTCGAGGAACTTGTGCAACCATCTCAAACTGCAAAGTGCAGAAGCATTCATGATGTCTTTGCCATTCCAAAATAAGCCTGTAAGCTGCAGCTCAACGCCTCTCAAATGTCAACCTATCATTTTTCCAGCCGTTAAAATGAGAATGGTTTTGTGTTTCTCTTTAACGTGTAGGCGGTTTATCACTGATAATTATTAGACGCAGTAATGTAAGTGTGCATAGGAAATGTTACATTAACTCATCACGATGATCTTTACAATGGAAATTCCAAGTTAAAATATAGATTCGTTATGGCTTTGTTTTAATTTCAACCGCGCTGTAAAAAGTAGAGTTAACTAGAAGACTTTGCATACTGCTGAAATTCTTTCTGGTGAGTCTTGCAAAAGAATGCTGTGAATTCCTCTTTAAAGAGAACTCCCTCTTTCGGGGGTGTGTTTGGTGTCTGTGATCGTCGGGACGTGGTTTTAACTTGTTTTGTGAGTCTGTGTCACTTCTGGTTCCCCCAGCCTCCATACAAGCTCGGTCATAAAAGGCCTTTTTTCAGGGCAAACGCGTTAAAAGGAACACCTGTAACTCGATTCAGTGTTCTGTGCTGGGATGGCATCTTTACAGCTCTTGGAATGAGGACGCTCACCTAAACAGACACTTTGTGTATGGCGCTCGATGCGCGACGATAGCGAGAGAGCGGCCATCTTGGAAGCCAAGCCTTTCTACTTCCGCGTTTGTCTTTTCCGGTTATGGTGGACGCAGTGTAAATGTACTTCCGGCGTAAACAATAGCCACGAATAAAAACGAGTCGTTTTTTGCGTCTCTCGGTGTAGCAACCGAAAACAAACAAAAAGCTATCTTTTTTATTTTTTCCTCAACTTTCCATCAAATGAGGAAGAGTGAAGTAAATGAGTTTGTGGAGTGGAAGAGATGAAGAGCAGACGTGTAGTCTGTAGTCAGCATTATAGTCTGTAGACTATATTCAGAGAGGAGTTTGTTTTTACCCACATTTTCTAGAGTTATTTTACCATCTCAGCCTAAATATTGAGATTGTCTTGCTAGTTAGTGTTTTTTGTCGATATGGTCAATATGCGAATGTTGTATCAAATTAGTTGTTTTAATTTTATTAATATGTACGAATGCAGCTAAAAAGACTACATTCAACAAAAGTCACACAACAGCTAAAATTACATACTGTTTGTTTGATAAAATTAATGGAATGTACTATTGTTAATATACAAGAACATTTTATGTTTGCCCAGTGAATAAATTAACTGTAAGAGATAGATGTTGATTAAATGTAATGCAAAATAGATTTTAATAATAGTTCTTTACAAAAAAAAACTGTTGATGTATTTACATCAAAATCAACAAAGTTTATATTTGCAGAAATTAACACTTATCAAAGTACAATATTGTAAATATGTACACATTGATAAAATTATATAAAATAAGTAACTATACATATTAAAGTAACATATATTTGAGTAAGTCGTAGCTTACTCAAATATGATTCTGTCAATATTACTTACAAAAACATATTCAATTTTATTATGGATTTGAAATAACACCCATCCATCTTCCTGTCGGCTTCGTCTCTTTAATTTTTCCAGGAGTAGCCATAGCGGAATGAACCACCAACTCATCTACCGTATGTTTTATACAGCAGATGCCCTTCCAGCCACAACCAGGAAACATCCACTATAGACAATTTTGTTAAATTTTTGTGCAAGCATGGACTCGTGGGGTAAACTGGAGTAAACCAACACAATCACAGGGAGAACATGCAAACTCCACACAGAAACACCTACTGACCCCGCTGAGGCTGGAACCAGCAACCTTCCCGCTGTGAGACGACCATGCTACCCACTGCGCCTCCGTGACACCCTTGAAGCTACAAGTGAACGATTAAAGAATTTAACTTCTCAGGTGAATTCACCTGTTAAAAAAGAAATGCCATTTAAATCATTGATAGATGGTTATACACACAGTAATAATATAGGCCTCACTTTTCTTTCATGTATGCAAAATAATTGATTTCCTTTCTTTAGCCTCGAGACCGTTGTTGAAGTGTGTTCTGCTACAACCTGAGAAACATCCTCAAACCGTAATTGAGTAAAAAGTGATGATGTTAAAAAAAATTCTGTGGAGGATTGAGTCACGTCCATGATAAGCGTAAGTATTTAGCGATCCCTGTGGTGGACGGGACGGTCACCGGAAAGAGAATTACACTCAGAGGAAGTTCTTCCGGGTCTGTGAACTTGGCCTATTCCAGCTCAGTGTGTGTTTGCACAGGTCTCACGTTGAGGGGGGATGGGAACGGCCGGCTAATGTTTTAGACATTCGCCCGCCCTCAGGCTTGCAGACAATGCAAGATGCGTTTGAACGGCCGGGATGATTTACCTTTTATTTGGACATCTGCACCGAGCCTTTGCACCTCCAGCAATGTCTCGCTTTCCTCGTGTCCAGGCGCTAAAGCACAGCCTGACCTCTGCTCGCTGTTGCGCACTCCCCCCTCGTCTTGGAATGGCTGATTCACCAGCAAAGTATCCAGCGCGCAGTCATCTCACCTGCCCGGTCGTAGCTCTCTAAATCACAACCTCTTCAGATCACACCTAACTCATGCAGTGAGTGCTCTCTGGCCCCGCTAAACTCTGCTGCCCTGCTGACACCCTGCACATCTTTACCAGCTGGGCTCATCAATCCTCCTGACAGCTGCCTGGTACTCTACACAGACCTGGATGGCATCCAGAAAAGGAAACCAGCTTTTTCTATCACTCTTTCTCCTTTGCTGACATGACATCCACACCCTGCTCAGAAAATACCAGTCCTCGTGGAAGTGCCTGCGCACGATTCCTCCCTGGTAAATATGGAGGGATATTTGACATTTGCCCCCAGAAGCGGTAGCAAAGTAATTTGTTGCACTTTTCTGTCACGCTAAGCTACAGCTGCCGAGAGTCTCCGTGCAGGGAAGGGGATGGCCGTCAATGACAGGTCTGAGTGTTGTGGGTGGGACTGCCTGTGTGGCATGTCTGTTGAAAGCGGTGGCCAGAGGCCTTCTGTCTTTTAAAAAAATATGGTGTTATTAGCCCCTGTCTGTCCGTAAGACACACACACACACACTGAAGCACGAACACAGCAGGCTATACATAATTAGCAGAGCAGCAGACAGAC
This sequence comes from Danionella dracula, assembly GCA_900490495.1. Classification (NCBI taxonomy): domain Eukaryota; kingdom Metazoa; phylum Chordata; class Actinopteri; order Cypriniformes; family Danionidae; genus Danionella; species Danionella dracula. Next base: position 228,374 of record UELW01000031.1, on the reverse strand, counting down.
AGGATAATTGGTGGACGCTCTATGTTCACAGCTTTGGTTCAAGTAGGGCTCGCCGTAGAGTGTTCTACACCTCAAGAGGACAAATAGCTTGAGGAAGCAAAGTACAGATGGATTTATTGGTCACCTCTGAGTCTTTTGTTTTGAAAGGCCAACAATAAATCTGAACGTCGACTTTAAAGAATGGAGTGACTTTCACAACGTTTGACACTTTGCAAGTTGTTTCACTTCAGAGATTCTTACGAAACTCGAAAAACCTTTGGACTTGCATTGATCTGCCAATCCTAAAAGAGTGTTCTTTGTTTCCGTCCATTTCAACGTGAAGTTAAAAGGTTTTTTGCTGGTTTGGCATGTGCCAGAAACATACACGCCATCGTTCTGTTCTACGTTCTACACAGGTCTATTCTTAGGGATTTGTTTTGGGATTTTTTTTCCAACGGCTGAAGTATGATAGAAAGGGGGGAGGTGAAGGTGGCTCAGGGGGTGGGAGGATGAGAGGGAGGAGAGAAAGAAGGGAAAAGGGAAGCCGTGGGGGATGCTGCGTTTGGACATGACATTGTAAAACCTGAAGGCCTTTTATGACTTGCACTGCCAAGGAGAATATACCACAACAAGATCTCATCTTGTGTCACAAGCCCACATTTCTTATTTTTTCTCTCTTTCTGAACGTAACCAAAGAGCTCTGTGTGGTTCCAGGCTTGCAGGGAGTGTGCGTGTGTGTGCGCGCGTGTGTGTGTGTGCTTCGAGAGAGTCTTTCTATTAAAGTGTTTCGTGATAAAGGAACACTGGGACAATAATTAACCTCTAAAGGAAGATGGCAGAAGAAGCTGGTAGACTAAGTTGATCTGATCTACTTTCAAGCTAATTGCGTGAAGCAACTCTAACTCAAGTGTTGTGCTTTCAGTGGAAGGTTGCTGTGGCAATCCTCATACCTAAAAGAGGTCACCTTAATAAATCATGAATACATATGGCATAAATTATAAACCTAGACACTTCATATAAGGTCCAAGTATACGTCAGATTTGACTGGAATGAGGAACATTTATGATTCAGTGAATTGATGGCATGCATTTGCATCCTGCTTAGCCATTTTTTTTCCTCTGGCTGTAGACATCTATTCGATCCAAAGGGCAAGACCTTGGTTTTGGGCCTCGCCGCTGTGTTTACCACTCTTCGTCGTAAACCGCCCTGCTGCAGCATTTAGTCAGCCTTCAGGTATTCATTCTGCTTGCAGTGAATCTCGGCACAGTAAACACCCAGATGTCATTACCTGAAAACGGTAAAGCATAGAGTAAAGTTATTAAGACGACTAGGACTTAAACAAATACATTTGGTGAGAAATTGGTTGATTTGATTTATGTTATGAGTGTAAGTACTTGAAACATCAGTATATTTATCAACAATAAAATCAAAAACCCTGAATAAAGAGCAAGAGGCAATCTCCAGCTTTCCCTCTCGATGTGCAACTCAACTGCAGTTCCTCGACTGGCAGCTTGAGGCAAAAGTGAGCAGGTTCTCATTCACTCAAATGTTAAAACTGACCAGCTTTGGAGCTGAAAAACATGTGTCCACCCCTGGCTCCATTAGATTTGTTCCTTCAGACCACTAGTTTTTGCTAGTGCACACTCTGAGGGTGGTGATTTATTTAAAAACAATTATTTAAGATATAATCAAAATTTAAACCTTCATCCAATTAGACGCCTGCACTACGGCTATGTTCCGCCTCTGTGATCACGTTTTCAATTACTGGCTCCGCCCACTCGGAACCTTTTTTAACCTATGGGTGACGTCACGGACACTACGTCCATGATAAAGACTAGAAGTCACTTTGGACACAATTATCACCAATGACAATAATACACTTTATTTTAGGAGCATTCCGGGGTTCTCAGGGTCACTGTTTTCTGAAGTAAAAGAAAAACATTGAATTCATACGATATAAATAGTATGTAAAAAACACAATGAGCAGTGAACAAGGCAAGAGAACACAGTATCAATAATGAGGGTAATGCATAAATACAAGTTCATGTTGCTGCTGGACAGTTCGGAAATGTATTAATCATAATAAATGTACTTATTTACTCAAATGTGGATTTATGAATTCCAGGGTTTTACCAACAAGTATATTAGGCTGGGTTCCATTTCTCTGCCATTAACCATTAACCCCATTAACTCACCATTAACCCCCAGTCCTTCTAAAAATGTCGAAATTGGGACACTGTGAAGCCATTTCATAAAAAACAACAATTACATATAAACTTGTCACAAACGAGTCTACAAACGGTAATGTTAATAATCTAAAATAATCCATTATTCATGTATAACGAGCTATTTTTGAGTTTGCATATTCAGACTCGTATAAGCACTTATGACATGAAATCTTGTATAAACTACTAGTTTTTCTCATGTAATATCTTGTTTAACAAAATTGTATGTCTCAATCATAATCAAATCTATTGTGTACCGTTACTGTTACATGGCTAACATTGCCACATTATTCCAAATAAACTTTTTTTGGGGTAAAATATATATCTATTTCTGACTGCTATATCTACCTCTGACGTGAAAACTAACATAAAACAATAAAAATGTTACATTTTTATAAATGACAGGGAATTATTTACATTAACCACTCTCTTTTGTGGCACTTTTAGCCATCTTTATTACACAACAGTGTTCCCTCATCATGTGGTGAATGCTGGGAAATCCCTCTCAAGCTCTCTACCTGTAAATGCCATACTTTAGCTGAAGTAGTATACATCCCTTTACTGTAGCCCCTCCCCCCTGTTCAGAAGAGAATTGGGACACCACGTCTCCTCACCTGAACGCAAAAATAATGGAGCGTTAGGGGTAAATGTTACGGGTATCTGAGAGACAGAGAACACAGCCTTAATGAGTGCTTAATGAGGGAGGAAAGTACATACTACTTTTTTTGAAGTTAGGCCCATTTTCTATACTCATACTCTAGCTAGTAAGTAGTTCAACCAGTTTGGAACCAGTTCAACAATTCTTCTCAAACTGGGCGATAGCGCTTTTATCTTAGCTTAGCATAGATCATTGTTTTCACACACACAAAATACAATAGAGTATGGGTTATTGTATTCACAGGCTGGAGAAACTGGGGTATTGGGCAAAAATGTGCGTCCTCCAATCGGCTTTTGCCAGTACCCCGGTTTCCTTGTAATTGATTAAATTACTCAAATGTGTTTTGTTCAAAACAATAAACAAAAGAGGCCAAGATTATTGCATTGACTTTAGAACTAATTCCATTCCATGGTTGGAAATTCAATATCCAGCTATAAAAGCCGTTCATTTGCACTCAGCAGAATTCAAACTTAATTATTAATATGTTAAGAAGGAAACAGATATGTTTCAATTTGCATGCATTTTAATATTTAGTTTTTTAATGAAAATGTTAACGTGTTATTAAGGTTACTTTTCAATGTAAAAAACATTTAGACATACACATGAACAGTAAACTAACAGTTATGTGTAAGGCACATTGGTCACAAAAGCAAGGTAAAATGGGAAAAAAACTAAGAAATCAAATGTAACAAACATAAAAAATTAAACGGAAAGCAAATAAAAGTAATGATTGAATTAAATAAGAAGACAGAAATATACAAGGTTTCAAATGGGCTGTTATGATCGGTTTCTCATGGAGTAAAGCAGACATTAGGCATTTTTGTTACGGTTTGTTAAGGTCCTTTCTAAAGAGAGAATACGGGTTTTGTTTTCCTCCATTTAAAAGTGTGAATAAAGACTTGTGCCAGTATCAAAAGAGCATTCATTAAATAGTCACTTGTTTTGTCTTCCAGGATAATCTAATCACCCGCTGTGGCCATGAAACGGTAACGCTACTCAGGTTCGAGTAAGAACTGTTGCTGCGTCCCGATCCGTGCAGCATTCACACTTTTATGGGTGCGAAATTAGATTTAGGGTGTCCCAAACCGTAGCATACATTAAAAAAAGTGTTCGAGCGGTGCCTAGATGTGTACTTTTTTCCGGTTAGATTCTAAAGTGCAGATCCATGAATGCTCAACCGGCTGATATTACCCACAATTCCCTGCACTTGGGCAAAAGGAGTTTTCTCTGGGACCAAATAACCGAGCTCTCTCTGTAATATGACTCATATTTAAAGAAGAAACAGATATACAAACCTAGAATTAAGTTAGAATTAATTAATTACAATTATGGAATTAGAAAGAGGCGTCACGGTGGTGCAGTGGGTAGCACGGTTGTCTCATTGCAAGAAGGTTGCTGGTTCGAGCCTCGGCTGGGTCGGTTGGCATTTCTGTGTGGAGTTCTCATGTTCTCCCCGTGATCACGTGGGTTCAATTTGGTAAAAATGATTGTCCATAGTGTGTGTGTGGATGTTTCTCAGCGATGGGTTGTGGCTGGAAGGGCATCCGACGCATAAAACATATGCCAGAGAGTTGGCGGTTCATTCCGCTGTGGCGACCCCGAGAGGGAAGAAAAAGGATGGGAAAGGAGACGTGAAGTTCTTGCACATGTCGTACGTGATGATATGGTCAAAGCCACTCTTGCCTCACAAACTAAAAAATATCCACATTTTCTTCTGAAAATGAGTATCTACTTTACGAGTGCAGTGGTTAAGCTAAAATGTTAGTCAGTAAGCTGATTAGTAGGCATTTGTTATAGTAGCATTCATTGGCTAAAATGTTAATTAAGATTAATTGAGTAGAGTTTGATTTGTTGAATGTCAACTTTGCAAATTTGACATTGAAATTGGAAAGTTGGAGGGTGCAGACGAGGTATCGATAATCTTCTGTAACGGTCAGAGATTTTTCTTTCAGTTTAGCATTGGGGCCAAAACTCATATTTGATCAAATAAAAGTGTGCTATTTACATATTATATTATATTATTATTTATATATTATTACAATTTCAAGCCGTTAGAGTGTTCTAATTTTCTCTTTTCATAACTATTCTCACATGTCGGGCTTCAAAGGTAAAATATGCATAAAATTAATTGTGCCATCAAATGGCCATCATACTCTTGGACTAATTTAGATATATTGGATAATAATTCTGGGTAGCAAATCAATTTTATGCGTCTGGACAAAGATTTGACATCATTCACCTTGATAACCACACTGTGTGAGAGAGAACTTTTAAGAGGAAGAAGAAGAAGAGATGAAAAGTTTTAGAGAAGCATTTGTAGCTTAAAGCTTTGTTACATGGATAAAGTAACTGAGGAGTGCTTCTCTGAGTAATTAATTATTCTCAAGCTTTTTATTCAAGCGAATCTGCTCGTGTTTTTAGAGAGTGTGTAAGAAAATTTTGATTATGGACCCACATTTTGCAGGACTCTGATTTGTTATCAGGACATGTTTTTCATTTCATCGTGTTTTGTTTTGTTATAACCTTTTTTTGTTAATTCTTTTTTTTTTAAATGAATGAATTGGTTTGTACAAACAGGATTTTTAAGTTAAAATGATTGCATAAAGCGTCACGGTGGTGCAGTGGGTAGCACGGTGGTCTCACAGCAAGAAGGTTGCTGGTTCGAGTCTCGGCTGGGTCAGTTGGTATCTCTGTGTGGAGTTCTCATGTTCTCCTCCTGATCGCGTGGGTTTACTCCGGGTGCTCCGGTTTCCTCACAAGTCCAAAGACATGTGGTATAAGTGAATTGAGTAAGAACGATTGACCATAGTGAATGAGTGTGTGAATGTTTCCCAGCGATGGGTTGCGGCTGGAAGGGCATCCGCCGCGTAAAACATATGCCAGAGGAGTTGGCGGTTCATTCCGCTGTGGCAACCCCGAAAGGGAAGAAAGCCGACATGAAGATGAATGAATGATTTCATAAACAGTTTTTATTTTCACTCTTTTAATATGAGAGAGATTATGAGAGAATATGAGAGTTGTTACACCAACACCTCGCACGACTCCTCTGTAAAGCTCCTCAAGTTTGCAGACGACACCACCATCATTGGTCTCATCCAGGAGCAGCTGGCTCTCTGGTGCAGTCTAAACAACCTTGAGCTCAACACCCTCAAAACAGTGGGGATGGTAGTGGACTTCAGGAGAAGCCCCCCTGCACACCTTCCTCTTACCATCATGAACAGCACTGTGACACCAGTGGAGTCATTCAGGTTCCTGGGCACCATCATCTCTCTGCACCTGAAGTGGAGCACACACATCGACTCCATTGAGAAGAAGGCCCAGCAGAGACTTTACCTTATGCACCAGCTGAAGAAGTTCAATCTTCCACAGACACTGCTAACCCAGTTTTACTCCGCAGTCATCCAGTCTGTTCTCTGCTCCTCCATCATTGTCTGTTTTTGCTCCGCCTCCAAAGCAGACATCCGTAGACTTCAGAGGACTCTTCATACGGCTGAGAAGATCATTGGTGTTCCCCTGCTCTTCCCCCAGGACCTGTACACCACCGGAGTGAGGAAGAGGGCTAACAAAATCATTCTAGACCCCGCTCACCCCGGACACCACCTTTTTGAGCTCTTGCCCTCCGGTCGCCGCTTAAGAGCCACTAACACCAGGACCGTACGGCGCAAACAGAGCTTCTTTCCCCGAACTGTTCATCTGCGAAACTCTTAACTCTCAGCTCCTCGCCATTTGTTTCCTGTCACCTGGACTGCATTTTTAACTTAAGCACACCACACTTTATAGACTTTGTTCATCAATCCAGCAATCCTTCATAGCTTATGTTAATTGCTTGTTGTGTTGCACTTTACTGTACTTATGTGGTTTGTATTGTACTTTGTTGTTTGCACTGTTGGCTCCATTGTACCAAAGAAAATTCCTTGTGCGCACACACACACACACACACACACACACACATGGCAATAAAGCTGATTCTGATTTTGATTCTAAATCCCAATGCAATATAATAATCTGGTTTTGCTAAATTATATTTTTTTTCCTCCTAAATGGGATTTCATGTATACAAGTAATGATATCAGGTGTGTGTGTATATATTATATACAATTGTTCGTAATAAGCAATTAGGAAGCACTTGATTAACCAAGTTAGCTAAAAGGGAACTTATTGTATGTTGAATAAAGGAAAAATTAAGTGTATATGAACCATACATATACATAATCTTCTTTTGGCTGCTACTTAAAGACTGGAATTTGTAAACTTACTTGTTAACAATATCATTGATTAAGCTGTACTATTTGGGTATATTTAATTTAAAATCATTAAATCTAAACTTCGCAAACTCAAAAACAATCACTAGGTTGATTAATTTAATTTAATTAAAGGGCAGGATTTCAATCCAAGAAATATATGTAGCTACTATGTTTCTATTAAATTGAATTAATGTACTTTCATCTAACTGAGTTAGACAAACGTATTTTTATCAATTATACCCTGCCCAAAAATAGGTAATTTTCTTTAGTAAAATGTGTTTGGCCAATTCCACTTACGTTTTAAAACACGAAACATCTAAAAATAATTCCAGACAAACCCTTTTTCCTCGGTTATTATTTTAACTGCTGTATCTTTCCACGTCCACCCAAGCTCATGAGATTAAAAACTCAAAGCGGTGCTCGAGGTGTTCCGAAAGCAGAAATCCGTAATTCCTTCACTGACCACTTGAAGTAGGTCCCAGCAGTGAGTTGACTCCAATTGACACTCATGTTAAAACTTTTATTTTTATTAATAAACAAATTAATGCCTGGTCATAAGAGTTTTTTTACATCTCTGACAGGTTGTTTTATTAATTCCTTTTTATAGTTTATATTTAGATTTAGAGTATTGCATAATTTAGGGCGGGGCTGGTCGGAGTGAGAGCTGCTTATCAGTTTCATTCTATTGTAGAAATTTTTTCCACCATATTTGCAGCACATTTTTTCAATTCTAGTGTCACATGGGAAGATGTGGATCCACCCTCTATATAGACCAGAGGTGAGCGAATTCATTCATGGAGGACTAAAACTCTGTTTTAAGAGCAACTTCAAGCGAGCCAAGATGAGCTTAATTAGTGGAGTCTGGTGAGTTGCGGCCTCCTTGCTCACCTCTGCTATAGATGCTCTCTGGAGGTACATCATCCTCTTTTAATGCTTAGGAAGGGTGTTTTATATCAGAGTAGAGTGCAGGAGTCTCAGAAGTGCTCTTCTTTCTGAGAAAAACTAATGATATTTACATGGCATAGTGTGTTTCATCTAAGGGGCAGCCGCCTGCTTTCCCTCTCAATGTGTAACAGGAAGTGAGTCAACTGCAGTTCTTTGAGCGACCTCTAGAGGCTGACTCCAGAAAAGAGCAGGTTCTCATTCACTCCAATGTTAAAACGGATCAACTTTGGAGTTGAAAAAGCATGTTTCCACCCCTGGCTCCATTAGGTTTGTTGATTCAGATCACTAGTTTTGATCTTCCTGTACAATTTGAGGGAGGTGAACTGCTTTTTTAATTAGTTTAAGATATGTGAAATGTAAACGTTCAGCCAATCAGACGTTTTCACTACGGCCATATTTTGCCTCTATGGACGCGTTTTCGAGAACTGGCTCCACCCACTTTGAGCCTCCTTTTAACTTTGCCAAAAATCTAAGAGTGATACCACGAACACTTGTGCTTGTTGTATAGTGGTTCTATCTGTCTATTTTGTAAACCAGCCCATGCTTATGAACAAAAAGAAAAGGTAGACACTGCTGTTTATAAAAACAAGTATATTGAATGTATAGTTTTACCATAAAATATGCAAATACAGCATTGTAGAATCAGCATTGAAGAGTCCATAGAGACAGCACAAATGATAAATGCGCCCTGGGTTTTAATTAGAGACCGTTCTAATGTTTTCCATGCTTCTCTAGTGAGAGGGGAACAGTGACATCAGTGGCTGTAACTGGAACCATATGGAACTTAATTAACTTAAGGGAGATGCTGTAATGGAAACTGAATCACTGCTTGCTTGTAGGTGTCGAAAGAAAAGAAGGAAATGGGAGGGTCTCACATTGTATCGAATGTGAGACGTGTGAGGGTTGTGACTGTAGACGATGGGGAAACCTCAGCTTATATGTCTTAAGTTCTGAAATGTCTGCGTTACTTTACTCGTTGCTTTCAATGGTGTGTCTTCATTCTTCATATATTGATTTTTTGCTTTCATAGAACTGTTCAAATATGGTAAGAAAACTGTGTAGCTCATACCTTTATAAATCTCCCACAAACTCGCTGTAATTTTCTGCCCCTAGTGGCCAAAAAAATAATATTAAAGAAACTTGTTGAGCACCTACTAAACAAAATGTGTTTGATGATGTTAGAAACGTAATGTTAATTATGCTAAATTATAAACATTTATGCTAAATTAATTTAAGCTGGAAAAATACATCACATTTTGGCTCTTGCATGTTTTTCAGAATGGGCCACCATAGTCAAAATTGCTGGGGCCTTTTTTCGGGTGCCAGTCAAGCCGTGCATGTGGGACATCATATGCAAAAGCCTTTTCATTTAGTTCAGCTCTGGCGTGAAGGACGGAGAGTAACTCCAGGTCTTGTGAATGAGACGAACTCAGTTCAGCACATCTCTGTGTAATTAGGGTGAACATGTAAGAAGGCATTGCATCAGCGATTAATGTCATTTTTTGCAGTTGTGAATGTTATTTTTCTATTTAAATACTGGGATTGTTTAAATTTGGTGTGAATGCGATATAAGGATATTATCTTAAAACCCTGCCTTCATTCTTTGCCGGGTTTCATTCCACCTTATCTCAGAAACTCTCCGTCTCCCTCTTAAAGGAGAAACAACCCTTGAAGTGCAGCTTATGCAACTCAAACATCTCCTGTAGAATGCCCCTTATATGAAACCATGAGAGGACGATTCCCAAAAACTCAAAACTTCAAAGAGATTTTTGAAATGTCAAGTGCAATCTAGAACTTGATCTCTAGACATTAGCGGAGAAACAAGTAATAATAAGTTGAACTAGACCGTTTAAGTATACTACCCTATATAGCCACGAAAAGACTCCCGATGTCATGTTGGCTTTAAAACACTAAACGAACAAACAAACCAGATCTTAGACGTTTAACTCCTATTATGTAGATTGTCTCCAGGACCGAACGAAAGGTGTTCTATGAAAAGAGTGTGTTTGTATTGATGTGGTACGGTTAGCTCCCTCTGAGCTAGCACACAGCTCTTTCGGTGGAGGCTTTTCTTTTTGTGCTCAAAGCATTTAATGGAAAAAAATGGCAAAAAAGTTTGAGAGTTTGGTCGCCTTCCGGCGTTATACTACAGGATTTCTAGCTGTCCTTTTCTGTAGATAATCATTAATCATAATTGAGCTTTGCATCATGTTTCTAGAGATTTCTAAATTGAGGAGATCCTGATCAAACCGTTCCCACAACAGCTCAATGGGGTTCAGACCTCAAACTGCTCATTTGCAGTTGTGGCTCCCTCGCGTTTAATCACGAGTCAAGGATTCTTTTTACAGAGCATTTATTGAGAGCTAGTCAACCCTTTTGCAGTGAAAATACAGAAAGACAAAAAACTAAAATACAGGAAGACAAATGACAATATAATAAATGACAAAGACAAATAATTACACCAAATAAGTGCATCAAATCAATTACATAACTATGTTTGTTTTTATCATATCATCACATTTATCATAAACATTTAAACATTCACTAATGAATAAACAACATTTCAAAGACATAACATTTTAAATAAATAAAAAGGTTTAACTTTCTTCACAGCCTAAAAGTTTGGATCCGCAGCTTCCTTGTTCCCCTCACCATTGAAGGGAAGCCAACAGGGAAGAGTAGACGATCACAGAGCAGTCGATGCAGCTATAGGAGAATGTTAGTGACTTGCTAATCACGCTAGTAATGATTTCAATTCATGGTTACAGAGAATAAATGGGCCTCCTGAGCTCCACACTTTTCCAGAAAAATCTCAGATCAGCCAAAATGTTTGGTGATCATCTACTCTTCCCTGTTTTTCTTTACAAATCTCTTCATTTTTAACAGTTTTAACTGTATTTTTACAAACTGCGTCTCTGCAGTGCTGGAATTCAGAACAAAAAAAATCAGAATTTTGGCACTACGGCTATAAATAATTCCGCCTTTAAAAAAATTGCTTTAATTTTCAGGTGTTCGATATTTAATTGATGAAATTCAAATTAAGAAATTCAAAACATATTTTAATGGCATATATTATTCAGTTTTGTTGAAGCACAATTTTAAATAAATCAAATCAACACAGCGTCACGGTGGTGCAGTGGGTAGCATGCTCGTCTCATGTTCTCCTCGTGATCGCGTGGGTTTACTCCGGGTGCTCCGGTTTCCTCCACGAGTCCAGAGACATGCGGAATAAGAGAATTGGGTAAAAACGATTGTTCGTACTGTTAAAGTGTGACTGTGTGTGTGAATGTTTCCCAGCGATGGGTTGCAGCTGGAAGGGCATCCGCTGCATAAAACATATGCCAGAAGAGTTGGCGGTTCATTCCGCTGTGGCGACCCCGAAAGGGAAGAAAGCCGACATGAAGATGAATGAATGAAAGTCAACACAATTCAAATGAGCAGATCTATACTCGTCCAGACTAAGAGCTCTGATGGTAGTCTTCCTCGTTCTCTAAACTATTTTAGCAAGCTAAACAGAGCTGTGACAGGATTTCGTCTTGTGTTTCGTTCAGCAGTTTTAAGCAGAGCGTTAAAATGTATTTCTTGGCATTTCTTAATATCCGTGAGCAGTGCAGCGATGCCAAGATCCTCAGTAAAACCCTTGTTTACAGAGTAGAACTAAGTTTAAAGGCATTTTGATTGTTTTAACTGGTCATTTATTTAGGTATAAAAAGGCTATAAAAATATAAATCCAATAAAATAGCTTGTGAGGTGAATAAATACAATGCTATTAAAGATTATTGTCCCTTCAATCTACTATATCAGAGAAGAGATGCAGCTGGCGAAGCAAAGCATGGTGTAAAAAAACTGTTTTAGTCCTATTTTACTATTTTCTGGGATGCCGATGCAGGGATGGATCATTTTGTACATTTAGCTGATGTGAGATGCTGGCGAAAAATGATACAGTGCAGCTGCTACCTTTTGAGATTATCATCATTTCATTTTAGCTGTACAGAATCTTTTACGAAATGATAGAACTTTTAAAAACTATCATCACATTTTACGGAGTCACAAACACCTTTGTTTTTGTTGTCTGTTTTCAATCAATGATCAACCTTTGAATTGATGCCTTTGCAACATTATGAATAAACGATGTTAATTATATTGTGATATCACTGACAGTCCAAAGATCATTTTCACTTTATAGCACAAAGACTATTCAATTTATTATTTTATTTTTTTTACATTTACAAAAGAACATGCAGAGAAGGAAAGAATGCCCAAGTAAGAGTTAAGCCGCACACAGAAGACAACGAGGAGGTCAATTTCAATTACTGTTTACTTTCTACAAATGAAATAAATCGAGTAAAACATTTTCACAATCAGAAAGCTCTTTACTGCACACACACAAGGAATTTGTTGTGGTACAGGGGGACTCTCCAGAGTTGGTAGAAAAAAAATGACACAATAACGTTTCACAGTAACACAGTTATAAAAGTAAATTACTAAAGTAAGAAGTAAATAGATTATAGTAATATTCTACAAATAGAGGTGGTAAAATATAAAGTAATAGAACTATAACTTTTGAAGTCCAAGTTACTTAAGAGATGTGCTTTGGAGGTAATGTGCAGAGCAAAGCATAAAGTAAAAATAAAGTGCAGCAACAGAACAACAACAGAACGTGGAGCAACTGGAAATGTGCAGAGAGTCCTCATCAGGGTCCTGTTGCTTAATGCAATACTTAGATGAAATGTATGAGAGTGATGGTGGTGAAAGTTATGGGTTCAGGAGCTGAGTTAAGCGCTGCTTGTGCTGGCTCTGCTGGTGTTTGGGGCTCTGAAGCGCCGGCCAGAGGGTAAGAGTTGGAGCAGCTGGTTCCTGGGTGAGCAGCATCCAGAGGCATTCAGAGAGCCCTCGTTCTTATTCTGGAGGTGTACAGTTCTTGAAGGGAGGTTAGGGGAGCTCCGATGATCTTCTCAGCAGTGCGAACTGTCCTCTGGGGTCTCCAGATGTCTGATTTGGATGCTGAGATAAACCAACATATTTTCATTTAATAATGTTAACTTTGACAGAGAAAAGGTGTTGCATTTGCTTAATTATTACACCACGATTGTTTCCCATTGATTGGATCAAATCATATCACTAAAGGCAAGAATGGAACAAGAGATCATCTCCAGATGTTGGATAGGACACGCTAGAATGACTCGCAGTGTGAGCACTGTCACTGACTTTCCATCAAACGCCTTCTGATGGACTGCCTTCAATATTCTATCATGAGGAGACGGTTCCTGATGGGACGGAATCTCATGGAAGTATACACTATCTCTGAAATGCCAGTTCTTGCTTAATGCAAATATTTAGAGGACTCTTTAAAAGATATTTTCTGTTCTCTCTTGGTAGAAGTGAAATAATTAAAGTATAACAATGTATCCTATTGTGAATCAAACAGCGAGTGTGATTTGTAATATAGCTGTGAAATTGCCCCGTAGGCATCAATGCTTAAAAAAATAAAGGAAAGGAAAGGAAAACTTTGTATTAAATAGCATGAAGTTATTCCAGATAATCAGTACTTTATAGTAGTTAACTGGCATTTAGTGGTTTTTATGATTCTGTCCTCTCCAGTGACTCGTATCTGTGAGACACTGTGTTTCAGTTGGGCTCGATGTCGCAAAACCAAGAAAAATGAGACCTGGTTGTTCAGACTGAGGTCGGATGGCTAAAAATTGGATATGCATCTGATTCAGGAGCTCACATGGGTCAGATTTGAAAAAATCAAGCTGCTCAGACTGTCCTGGAAATACCAGATAGAGTTTTTTTAGCAAAAAATGGATTTGGATCACTTTGGGCTGCTGCGAAACGTAGCCATATATAGGGTTCGTGAAGTTCCCATGTATTTCTGATGCTCAAAGAGGTTCAGAGTGGGTTTGGCCAGATGTGAAAGTGGGTCACTTCTCGTTGATCATGGAAGCCGTCCGTGTTCATCAGATGAGATGAGCTGCGACAAAAGATCACAAACGATGAGACGAGCTAAAGAACTGTCGATCATCTGCCACTCAAGAAAGCACACTCTTGATTATCTGTAACCTTAAGGCCTAATACAAACAAACAAATTAAAGAAGAATTCCCTTGAGAGTCCAAACTAGTGATCTGAACCAACAGACCTGAGGAAGTCAAGGAAGGGAATGTGTTTATTTAGCAGTTTTAACATGGGAGTGAATGAAAACCTGCTCTCTTCTGGAGTCAGCCTCAAGTGGCCGCTCGAGGAACTGCAATTGAGACACTTCCTATTACACATCGAGGTGAAACTCCTCTCCGTTTAATCATGTGTCAAGGAATCTTTTTACAGACAGTTTTTTGACAGCTAGTCAATACTTTTACTGTGAGAACTATCATCTAGAAAGACAAATAAATGTCATATACAACAATAATTACAGCAAATAATTGAAATGAAAACGATGATAAAATGATGCACATACACATTTTGTTTGTTAACTGCAAATATTCATGTTACAAAATGTGCTAAGGCTGCTTTGAAGCGTGTATCGAGTAATAAAGGAGGCGTGTCTGTGAAGCACTTATCAAGGCTTGCTTCATTTGGTTGGGGAGGAGCCAAAATGATGACACCCGAAGCTTCGCTGGCCGGCTGTATCACGGGACTGCTTCGGGAAGTGGTTCGGATTTTCCCGCGAGGTGTTACCATAGATTGCATTTAACATGGACATAACATGCACAACGTTTAGTATGATCAATGAAACAAGCTAAAAATGGTTGTAACCAACCATCGTCTTCATGGAAGTGCATCACTTCCCGGTAACCAAATATGGGTCCAGAGAGGCAGCACATAGGCGTAGCACAGATGTCTGATTGGCTGAATGTTTAAATTCAATAATTCTTAAACAAAGTATTGAACAAATAATTTACCCATCTTAGAGTGTTCATGAAGATCAAAATTATCTATCTAAAAAAACACACACACACATTACACTACCAGGTGTAAACATGTTTTTAAGCCCCAAAGTTGGGCATTTTTAACATTGGAGTAAACGAGAACGTGCTCACCTCTGGCCAGTAGAGGTATTACAGCTGAGAGGTGTTGCAGACCGCCTCAGGATTCATTCATAATGTCTGGCTTTTGAAAGAGTTGGGATAGTGTCTATATTTTTATTGTTTGGAGGTAGTTTAAAGAGTTTAAGGAAGAAAGCGATTTAGGAGGAGAGTAGGATATAAAAATGAAAACTAATTCCCCTGTCCTGTACATCATTATCCAAGATTTACACGCACAATCCCTTCCTATAGTTCCACTTTCAATAACCTCTTCCTGATTACACCCATACCATTGTCAGAAAAACATTGCCAAATTATTATAAGCTTTGGGGAAAAGTGCACACATTTAATTTACAAATATATTATAATTTACGAATTTATCATTTTGTATTGATTATTGTTTTTTTTTCTTTCCTAGTCATTCCAAATAGACTTAACAGTCATAAAAAATGCGCTATGTGTCATGGTTCAGCTACTGCTGCCTGTGATTATAACCTTGGCCAGTAGGTGGTTTCGTGTGCACGTGAAGCTTCCTTTCTGGAACCAATTAGTGCAAGGCTTCATGAGGCTTCATCTCACAATCACAAACAGCAAACATTAATCATAAACATATAAACAATCACAAACAAGTAAACGACATTTCAAAGCACTTTAACACACACATAACACAACACATTTTAGATAATTAAACAGGCTTAACTCATTTCAGTGGCTGCTTAAACAACTTATGCGCCTTGTTCCATTCAGTGTAAACTTCCTCTTCCTGTTTGATCTAAATGCACTATCCACACTTTTATATGTGTGAATTGATAGTTAGTGTCCCAAACCGTAGTCTACATTAAAAAGTATTCAAATTTACTTTTTCTGGTTAAATTCTGAAGTGCAGAGCTGATATTACCCACAACCCCCTGCGCTCGGGCAGAAGAGGTTTTCTCTTGGACCCAATCCAAAAACGAGCTCTCTCTGTAATACGACTCATTTTTAATGAAGAAGCACATAAATAAATAATATCAATATAGAGAATGTTATATCTATTATTAGATTTTTTTATGAAGGAATATGAAAGAAGGAATAAAGTTCTCGCAACTACTTCCATCACGTGATGTTTTAGTGCGTCCCAGATCGTGCTCACTCTGGTCTCACACACGATCTACTTTAAGGATACAGTGTAAGTATTCGCATTGGGACGCAGTAACGTTGTTCTACATATTTAAACATTTTAAAATAAGTCACAACATCAATGGAATCAAGAAATACAAATATGAAATCTAAACAAAAAATAAAGCTGAGGGAAAGCAGGAGGTCACAATAACCCAAAAACACATTGTTAGTCAATTAATTTATGAAGATGGACGAGAAGATGGATTATGTTGAGGATGAAGATAGCTAAAAGAGGAGAATATATGAACAGTCACGAATGTTGCAGGTGTTTACCATGGATGAGATGCGGCTAACTCAGGAACAGTTTCTCAAATATTTAGTGCTTATGCTTAATGTTTGTATTAGTGTTAGTACAGTGCAGGGATGTATTATTTGAATTATTGACGGCGGCCAATAGGAGACGTTTTTATACTAATTACATCCATCAAACGAGTCACCTTTAGGTAGATTTCCAATGCCAGACTGGAGTCATCTGCATGGTGGAAAATGGCGGCCTGTTTCCAGGTATAATGGAGGCACCATTTGTTCCACACATTGCTCCTCTGAGCTCTGAATCATTCATTTCTTTTGCGCCCGAGGCACAGTATCCATGTAAAGCTGTTTAAATCATTTAGCTTTTCGATTGATATCTCGGTTTGATGGAATATGAGCTGTAAACTGCACCAACGCGTCAAGAATCTTGCGCAGACCGCTTCAGTTTGATAAGAGATGACGTGACGTCACTATTCGCAATGACGTTTTGTCTCTTCTTTTGATGATTTGTCTGTCACGGGTTGATGGATTAATGTCGTTATTACGTTAATTCTGCCTGGTGATTTATTCTTGTCGTTTCTCTCACACTCTCTGTGCGGGTGGAGTTTTACTGCAGTTTTTATTATTTAAACTCGTTTTAACCAATGGCTCTGGGGTGTGTTTAATCTTGACTCGCCATCTATTCATTTTTGAGAGAAAACTCTTGCTAAAGCTTTTTTTCTCGCAGCTTTTGAGTCTCTGTCAGTCTTGAACATCCGCATTGGAGACTGAAAGCTCTGTGTTTTGAGTGAAGATGAGTCCATAGTTTTCAGGTCTAAAATAAACTCTTTGTGAGGGGAAACTGTCCACTTCCGGTGCTTAACATAGAGTGACTCTTTAATGTTGCTCTCTGAATGTGTTGTTCATTTCTGTTTGAAGTAATTTGAGCCTTAAATTGATACCAAAACATCTAGAATTTTATCTGTCGCAGACTGCTTCAATAAAATGAGAGTTGTGTCTCCATCCTTTTGTTCGTTTTCTTGTCTCTGCTTAAATTGTTGAAGGATTAATAACTTTTTCTCTTTGCTTTGTCATAATTTTGACATCTTGTGTCAGACTGCTTCAATATAATAATAATAATAATAATGCCTTCAATTTATACAGCGCTTTTCTGGACACTCAAAGACACTTTACAATGATCAGAGAATTATTCATTCACTCCACGTTCACTCTCTGGTGGTGATAAGCTACCTTGGTAGCCCTCAGCTGTCCTGGAGCAGTCTGACAGAACGTGGCTGCCATTCTGCGCTTACGGCCTCCTGCCCACCACCAAACACACCCAACCAGTCACACACATCCATACTGGGCAATGTGGGTGAAGTGGCTTGCCCAGGGCCACAACGGCAGAATGGCCCTAGCGAGGATCGAACCACCAACCTCCAAGTAACAGAACGACCAACTCCACCACTGCGCCATCTTTCCGCTTTATAAAGAGAATTCACACAAAGTTCTGTTTATAATAAAGTGTTGTCACCATCCTTTTGTCTTTTTCCTCCTTCCTGTCACGTGATTCGGTCAAGTTCATCTTGCGCATCTTCTCGCTGTTTCTCGACAGTCTTGATCCACGACGAGGAGCTCGAGAAGCACCAGAGCTTGTTGGTTTGGGGGCATCGCACCCTCGGAAAGCAGACCCTGGGGTTCAAGGCCTGGTCACTGCGGCGGAACCTACCTTTATCTGTAGGTTGATGGGTCCTTAAAGATGCAAAATATTGAGTGACAAATATTTATCTTTAATGACTGAACTATGATGGTGCAAAACCCTTCTTAAAATGTACAGGTTCGAACCTTTTGAGTTCGCCAGAGTGACAAAGCGTTTCATAACTCAGATGTGTTATTCGAGAACTGTTGTTTTCTCAAATATTACAACAAAAAATAACGATTTAATCAAAAGTATTTTCATTTCAGATCAAATTACCTTAATAAATTACTTTACTGGAATAATCTAAAACAATTACTCTTTAAAATAAAGATGTCAAAAATACTAGGAGCACATCGGGAATGCGCAAAAAACAAGCGCGCGTTCGATTTCTCCTTTTGTGCCTATTTAGGAAAAATTAATTTTGCGAATCAGATTTATTCATTTAAATTGGTATATATTGTGAAATATGGATTGCATAAATGCAATGAACATTGATTAAAAAAAACATGTTTTGCTTTTATTTCGTGGCTCACATGTGATCACTTAAGAGCGAGTTTTCATTTTGAGCCGCTTTGTCCTTCTGATCTTTTAGAGGTGAAACACATTTTCGCTTTAGAAAAGGAATAAAAGGAATAATTGTAGACTTTTAGAAGTCAATGTTTACTCGTATTTGGCTTCAAATGAGAAAACACTGTTAAAACTTGACTGAAGGTAAAAAAAAAAAGATTTTTCCTGTTTTTTTTTTTCTAAAGGCAATTTCTAATAAGAAAATACCAAATACATTTATTTTTAATTGGTTCGTGGAGCTAGTGATGTGGTGAGCCAATTAAAAATGTTCGTTACGTCAATTTTGGGAAGACAAAGGAGTCTTAATGTAACATTTCAGTTGATGTTTTGGCTTAACAATTGTATGTTGAGTCTACGACATTTTTTGCGTGTTTCAACGTTATAAATTGAGTTTAAATTATAACAAGTAAAATAAAGCGTAGGCTGCTTTTGCTTATTTATTTTTATTTTCTTTAAACTTGCGCATTTTCGATAACACAGAAATAATGTATTTTAGAAAATAATCGTGAAATTTCAAGGAAAATACTATTTTGTTCACAGAGAGCGGCTAATTTGCATTTCCGACTGGATCCCTTGATTTGATTTATATCACAAATAAAATATTATTTTAATATTTATTATTTATTTATACAATATATGTATATAATATTTATTTTCTACCCCAAACACAGCAGCTAACAAATCATTTTTGTCCTACGGATGTGGTACACCAACAGAATGGTTTGTAGATTTCTTTTCTCTAGCTGCAGTATATAGTTTTTTTAACGCTTAAGGAAAACGCATTGCATGTTACAAACCAATTTTACTTCAAACAAAGCGATCAACTAGTTTAAGTTTATTTGTAAGAAAACGTTTGTATAAATAATCCGTGATCCCAAAGGTCTTCGGAGAGATGCGTTTATCAAAACTTGAATAATAAACTCGACAGTTGATCGATTTTTAGAAAATGTTAAAAAGCTTGTCCTGATGCGCGCTCGGGTTTAAAGGCTAAACTTGTGCGTTCTCTGTGATTTATTTTGGACGAGGTGAAGGGGTCTCCTTGCGCGTCTTCTGTCTGTCTGCAGTTAAAGACATTGAACTTGAACTCCAACACTGTCCCTGTCCAGCCGAAATACAACAGATATTTTTATACCTTTACTGCGTAATCAAATGTTTATTTCTCGTCTGAACGCGACAACTCAGTTTGTGCGTTCTGTGTCTTTTAATTGTCAGCTTCCAGGCGCGCGCTACACATTCTGTTTGCATAGATCGACTGTTAAATGCATTTGATAGAGCAGAAAAACTTCCATGGTGTATTTGGATTCGCACAGAAATACAATCAGTGAACTTTAAAAGTTGTGTTTGGTAAAACCTCTATGTTTTCAGGGACTGATTTTAACTTTTAAAAGGATTCCGAAAACGTTGCACACAAAAAATAACACTAAAACAAACTCTACTTGTGTTTTTAAAAGAAATAAATCGTATAAAATCAGGTGCAACACCATATTTAATCTGGGCCTGGTTTAATTATTTAAGCCGTTGAGACTGGTGTAAGGATTATAATAATAATGAAAAAATAAAAATAAAAAAATGAGACCAAAACGTTTCGATCAGCGACCTGCATGTAAAACTGAACCAAATTTGGAATAAAAGAAGGGAATGTCATGTTTTAGCTGAATTTAGTTTGGGAATATCTCTGAAGAGAATGTTTTAGCTTTTTTTCACTACAATTCTGTGTAATCTCTCCATCCCCACTCCTCTCTCTCTCTCTCTCTCTCTCTCCCTTTCTTTCTCTCTCCCTTTCTTTCTCTCTCCAGTCACTTTTTAACTTAAAGCCTGATGGCTAAAGAGACTACTACTCTCTCTGAGATAGCTTTCGCTGTTTTAACTGTTTTGAGACCAGATCTGGGATAGCACCTTTAGCTTAGCATAGATTACAGAAAATGTTGGATACTTGCTGTTCTGTAGCAAAATTATCTGAGTTTTTTTTTCCTTCATTTCAAACGTGGAATAGCATCTTTAGTGTAGCATAGATCACAGAAATGGTTGGATACCTGCTGTTTGTTCATTAGCAAAATTACCTGAGTTTTTTTTTCATGTCAAACGTGGGATAGCACCTTTAGCTTAGCATAGAACACAAAAATTGTTGGATTCCTGCTGTTCGGTAGCAAAAGTATCTGAGTTTTTTTTTTTTTTTTTGCTATTTTACTATGAAACCTGAGTCAGGTTGCTGTGGAAGGCTCCAAGATTTTTACGGTGGAAAATAAAATGTATAATACAGTTCCTGACAATATTACCTTTTAATTTTCTTTGGTAACTGGTACTTGGGGTAAAAACACTTGGTATTTGAGATTTTGCAAACAGTTCCTATATTAGTGTCTGCTTTGTAAAATGTTTTATCGCGACCCAGTCCCATTGGGGACGGTTTCAAAGCTTTGTCGCAACTCTAAAATTATTGTTGCACGAATGAGCGCGTTTCATTCTAAACAAATACGTGTCAAATTTGCCTAATTTAACAGAAAATGTAGTTATATAAAGGGTGGGAACTGAATTGGGAATGTTTCTGATGTGCATGCTAACATGACTCTTCTTGAGATATTATTTTTACAGTCTATTGCCTGATAAATGCATTGACATGATCAACTTTTCATTTTTATTTAAAGTTGGGAATATTTATGATGAGCGTGCTTTAGCTTTTTAGCCTTACTCTCTCTCTCTCTCTCTCTCTCTCTCTCTCAATTTCAGCTTAAATCTGGCTTTAGCTTCGATGGCTATGATAACCCAACTCTCTCTGAGATATAGTGTTTACAGGATAGCATCTTTAGCTTAGCATAGAGCGCTGAATCTACCTGCTCTAAAGTAGCAAAATGATCAGAGTATATTTTGATCTATTTTAAACGTAAGCCTATGAAGTTTTGACGGAGTAAGCCTATTAAATTTTTTTACCGCCTAACATGAAATTCCTGTAATCTGGTGCTATGATTTATGCTAAGCTATGCTAAAATGAGTTTTCCCCGAACCGAAAATGGCTGATTTTTGTATTCCAAAACATTAAAACTGTTATCTCGACTCTAACGCTGCGTCGTTTTAACTGTTTTAACACTATAAACACTATTTTAGGCACGTAATACAACAAATCCAACATCAAAGGGTCCAAAAGCTGCAAAGGGCAACGCAAAAGTTTAAAATTGCGAATTCCAGTTCCACTCTTCCAGACCCAATTTCGAGGGGGGTCTTCTTTTTTGCATACCTTTTTATTTTTACATTCGAGAAAAGCTTTATTTTGGAGGGCGGTGATTCCGTTTTGTCCGTCCCTCGAGCTTTAATGTTTTATATTTCCTAACAAATATAGAGTAAAAAAAGTCTAAATATGCATATATTTTAGCAGAACACATCACATAATGCAATAAGATGTAAAATAATCTGGATATTGGAATAAATACATTTAAAACCAAAATGTCGGATAGAAATTATTCCAACTCTAATAGAAAATAAATGAATCATAAAAGAAGTCCTTCTTTACCCGCATTCAGGTAAAAAAAACGTGTTCCACGTCTGCGGAAATTACCCGGAATGCAACCTTTAGATGAAACTAATAGTGCCTTTAAAGCTTATATATTGGGCACAAATTACAAGCCAAACTTGATGCAAACAGGAAATACGGTGCAAAATTCCAGAATTAGCATTAATGTGTAATGCAACTTTTTAAATTAGTTTCCAGCAATCCTTTTGATCAAATATGACTTTTTGAACAATTTTGAGGTTTTTTTATATCAGTCAGCTACTGTTTTTTACACGAATACTGTTTAAATTGCAAATCTGCGATGCAAAAAAAATATTTCTGGGTTGAAGCTAGAAATATGCTGAAAGCGGAAAGCAAGACGTGAGTAAAACAATAACAAAAAAAAACATTTTAAAGAGTGTTTTCCACTTTTTGGTTGTGCATACTTCCCTGGCTCCTTAATGATCCCAAAGATTGCTCTGAAGCTATAATTCCGAGTCGCTCCTGCGGGTCACGTGTTATGTTATCATTTTATCTGGACTTCCGTTTGATTTCCTAAAAGAATAGACGTCTTTTTATATACGGTGTGCATCCTCTTTCATATTTTCAGTGAAACCATTCGTAAATGTGTCACGTTTTGGGTGTGTTTTAATCACACTAAAGCCTATATTCATTCCATGTTTGTATTTGCTAGTGCAGGAAACTTTAAGACGTTTTAAGCGTTAAAGTAAATATATATATATATATATATATATATATTAGCAATGAAAGTTAGCGCCAAACCTGTTTTATTTTTCTTGTAATGAAAGTATAACGGGACTTAGCACCAATACCAAACGATGCTATTAAGAACAACCACGTTTAACATAGCTGGTTCTTTTTTCCTTGGTTTTTCTATATCTGAAAGTGTAGTGTTTTTTATTTGTATTCATTACGCGCTAAAACAGAGGTACATACAGTTTTTATGGCTTGTAATTATATGGGAACTTTTTTGGTGCCATGTAGCCCCCATCTCCAAGGTCTCGTTTAGAACCATGAGTTCATTTAGAAAAACCGCGGTTTTTGTTCTTTATATAGGAAACCTTTAGACGTTTTAAGCGTTAAAGTAAAAAATACACATATTTTAGCAATGAAAGTTAGTGATTATTGAACTATTTTGTCCCGAAAAGTTTCACGTCTCGATATACAGATGTTGAATTCGATTTAAGTTGGTCGAGTTTGCAGTTCTAAGTCTAAATCCTCGCTTGAGATTTGATGCTTGGTTCAGACAGTCAGACAGTATTCTGATAAATTGGATGATTTTTGTGAACACGAGATTATCGTGAGTTTAAAAACTGCTGCGTTTTGTGACCGAGTCTTGAGATTGTTTTGTTTTTCTTTCAAATTAAATCTTTTGCACGGCGTTTTATCTCCTGAGAAACTTTTATGGGTTTATAATTTTTCCAGTTTTGTTTGGATGTACTTCAAATCCGTGATCTGCAAACGTGCATCTGGATTTGAAAATGTGCAATACATGTCTAGATCTGCAAATGTGCTTCATCTACTATTTTATCTATGACTCTATCTCAAATTTGCATAAACGATGGGCTCTTGTAGCGCTTTCATGTGTGCGTGATTTATCAAATGAGGGCACGCGATTGTATAAAGTAAATTCAAAAGCATTTGTTGGTGCATGTGTTTTATAAACATTTTCTGTTGTTAGTTCGCACCTTCAGTTTCTCGTTTTGTACGTGAGGCCAAGCTTACTGTAAAATTGCAGATCGTCTCAAATAATGCAACTTACCGGCAAATTTCCACCTCACGCCAAAGTGGATCCAATTTAGAAGTGAAATTCAACTTTTGCCGGAGTTATCTTTGGAGAACCGTGTCATAAATTGAGAACGCGTCTGTTGAAAGCAATGAACTGTCTGCAGAGGAACCGGCTGCCTCCTTTAACTTGAACTTGGACTTCCGACTAGACGCGTCTGAAAGTGGGGGAGACATTTTGTTGGAAGGGCTGCACGCAGACGATCCTTTCTTTGCTTTTGTGTCACACGGTGCGATGATTCTGCAGAGTTCAAAGTGACCGAGGGAAGAAAAAACAATAAAGCAAGCGCATGCTTTGCGTTTCGAAACACGAGGAAGATTCCAAACGACTCGCTGTGTTGCTGGATTTTGAGGGTTTACGACCATTTTAAAGTCATAACTGGACAGAAAACGTGAACGCATGCATCCTCCGCCGGTTCTTTTGGGGCTGTTGCTTCTGCGTTGCATGGCCTTCAATCAATCTGTTTCTGGTTAATGCAACTATAAGAAATCTGAACGATTGAGCATTAAAAAGGAAGATGTATTTTGCGTTGGGTGCTTTTCCGAGCGTGCTGGGGCTTCCCGTTTCTTCGCTCTGGTCTTTCTGGCCACATATTAAACGATCCTCGCTCGCATCACATGCTGTTACTCGCATCAGCCACAGATTTACCGCATTGCACCGAGATACAGTCCGTGCAAATCGAGTAGAAGAACACGAATGCTGTTTTTCTTATAGTTGCTTGTGGATTGAAACGGTGCATTATAATATTGTGGCTTCTTACTTGAAAATAAAAGGTGTAGAATTTATTTTGCATTGTTTTTCTTTTTGTAACTCGATTTAATAAACCCTGATGTCCATCACAACTCTTTTAGGAAAGCCTTTTGTCATGACTTCAGTCAGGTAATCTGGTTCAGACCGTTCTTTTCCTTTTATGTATTTCTTTTTATTGCTTGTTATGTTTGTTTCATTTCTTTTGTCTTTCTTTTCCCTCTCTCCATCTCCTCTCTCCTGTTAGATTACCAATCAGCTCACGATCACCTGCAGGTGATTATTCACCACACCTTTTTTTTCCTCCTAATCATTTCTCATCAGGCAATCTCCAGACACCTATTTATACCTCGAGACCCTTCCTGTTTGTTGTCGGTTCGTTTCTCCATGTCTTGGTCTCTTCCAGTTCCTGATCAGTACCCTCCATTTGATGAGAGACTTTTGCTTCCCGCTTACCGGTGGATTGGGTGCTTCAAGTTTGTATGAGCGCGCAAGCTGACTCAACTCTACGCTGCCTGTGGAAAGCCTATTGTGAACTGTGGAGTCGTTGCTCTAAGACTTCTTGATTTAGGCTGTTGCTCAATAAACTTGCGAAGAAACAAACCTTCTGCAGTTGAGTCCTGCTTCTAGACACGCCTGACACCTTTAAATGCTGTAGAATTTATTTTGCATAGTTTTTCTTTTTGTAACTCGCTTTAATAAACCCTGATGTCCATCACAACTCTTTTAGGAAAGCCCTTAAATGCTGTAGAATTTATTTTGCATAGTTTTTCTTTTTGTAACTCGCTTTAATAAACCCTGATGTCCATCACAACTCTTTTAGGAAGCCCTTAATGCTGTAGAATTTATTTTGCATAGTTTTTCTTTTTGTAACTCGCTTTAATAAACCCCTGATGTCCATCACAACTCTTTTAGGAAAGCCTTTAAATGCTGTAGAATTTATTTTGCATAGTTTTTCTTTTTGTAACTCGCTTTAATAAACCCTGATGTCCATCACAACTCTTTTAGGAAAGCCTTTAAATGCTGTAGAATTTATTTTGCATTGCTTTTCTCTTTGTAACTCGCTTTAATAAACCCTGATGTCCATCACAACTCTTTTAGGAAAGCCTTGCAAGCAGTAGTTAGCAGTTAGTTAAGGAGTAGTTAGTTAAAGTTGTTACTCTCAAGGAATAGACTCTCAAGGAGTCACGTGTTTCTGTATCCGAAAGCACCGAGGCATTGCAGTATGTAGTTAATTCATATTCATAACGCTGCTGCTGCTGCGTTATTTGCAAAAGAAAGCCATTTCCTGACAGAGGCAGCAGCAGCAGCTCACTGCAGCAGGAACGCAGAGAGTAGCTCGACCACTTTCTAGACTCGTTGATTTGACGTAAACTTTGAATTCTAATTTCAATGATCGTTTTATGTTGATTGGCGTGAAAGAAATGGACACGCGTGCATTTATTCTGAGCCATTTTTTATTTAGCTCGTAAGCGTGATGATTGGCTGCACGTTTCTTTTGGTTCTGCACTATTCAGTCCGATCTTGTTCCTTTTTAAAGCGTTTAAAATCAGAGGGTTGGCACTGGGCTCAATTTTCCATTTTGATCTAAATTCTGCTTACTTGTTCAAATATAAGGTCTGATACTTATGGAATGATATTGCAGTGTTTAAAAGCTGCACCAGATGCTTTTGTATTTGTTTGATTTTTTATTCCTGGATCTGGGATTTGGACAGTGCCTATCCATTCTCAGCTCTCGTAAGGTTTTCTGGTCACATATGTACAAATGAAGGTCTTGAAGTTGACGCAATGCAGTGCACACACTTACTAAATCAAGTTTTTCTGTCTGTAGCTTGAAGTTTAGCGGTTGTGTATAAATTACTCGGTGCTACATAGCGCCAAACCTGTTTTTAGTCTTGTAATGAAAGTATAACGCGACTTAGCAGCAATCCCAAACGATGCTATTAAGAACAACCACGTTTAACATAGCTGGTTCTTTTTTTCCTTGGATTTTCTATACCTGAGAGTGTAGTGTTTTTTATTTGTATTCCTTACGCGCTAAAACAGAGGTGCATAGCACCAAACCAGTTTTTATGGCTTGTAATTATATGGGAACTTTTTTCATCTCCAAAGTCTTGTTTAGAACCATGAGTTCATTTAGAAAAACCGGTTCTTTATATAGAAAACGTGCGATGTGACCCCAAATAAATAATTTCTGTGTGTTTTGGACTATATAGAGAGCTCATTTGTTTCTTTAGATTGTCCTGGGCATGTAAGAACTAATTACATCATTTAGAGTGAAATTAACACCAAACCAATAATGTTATGGTCAGCATAAGCCATAACAATCAGATCTATTAGGGTAAACATCATTTTTACATTAAGAATTGAATAACAAAGTCATATGTTTTGGTGAAGTATTGGTTCACAGAACCTCATGGACATTGTAACTAGCTTCGAGTGTTATTTGTACTCTATTTGCTTCCACTTCAGATAAAGTTCATATACTTACTAGACGTATGTGTTTAATTCTAAAATAGCACCTTTGGGTCCGAAATGCCACCAAACAAGGATAAAAAACAGTGATGCAGCACCAAAACTGGCTGTTTGGCTCGTAGAGTCAGAGCTGTTGTCTGCAAAGTGAAAGCATTTCCTGAGCCAGCTCAGCACTTAGCTCCTGCAAGAATCCTGAGGTGCAAGGCGTAAATACTATTCTGTATTTTAGGCAAATATTATATGTTCTTGCTCGCCGAGGGTAGTCATTGGCTCACCTTGTGGTAAATCAGTCATTTGTGTGCTTATATTTTACTGACAAAATATGATTAAACGTATATTAAACGAAGGAGATGCCGTGAGCTGTTTGCTGGCTTGGCTTGGATCTTGGATCGCCTCACTGCAGACAGAAGGCGAGTTTTAATAGCACTCAGACTAGTTGCTTTGTGCCGATGCTGCATTGATTTTGCAGTAGGCAGATCCATGAGCGCGCACCACAATGCAGTTCGATTCCACGAAAGAAAGAAGTGCATCTAAAATCCTTCTATTTACTTGTGTTGAGAAATGGATCTGTTCTTAAACTGAATTCCAGTGTATTTTGTGAACGTACATTTCAGTGAAGGTTAACTATCCAAAAGTGTTATTTTGTAATCGTTAACATATAGGAGAAGAAACGCAATCACGTTTCTTTGCGGTGTAAAGGTGTTTTCTACAATAAATTAGGTTTATAATGTTATTGTATACGCTTTGCATTTCTTATTCGACCCAATCCTGTCTGACATTTAAATTTTACATTTAAAATGTATGCATTTGTCAGACGCTTTTGTCCAAAGCGACTTACATTAGAGGAGAGACAATATGAGATCTGTTACACAGTCAAAGTCTATCTCAGCTTCTCATAATAGAAGTTGTATCAACTGATCATTAATTTGAAGCAGTGAGGAAATAGAGGAAGAAGATAAAGACAGAGGAGGAAAAAAAAAGTTTTTTATAGTAGATGTTCCGTGAAGAGAAGAGTTTTGAAAGCTGGTAGTGCAGAGCGACATGTTAAGAGTTTAAGATGTTTTTGTTGGTGAAGAACATGAAAGTAAGAAGTTGTGCAGCTGGATTTCAGAAGACCGCATTGAAAGCCACTCCGCCATAACTTTGTTTTTTATATTGTTTTCATATCTGAGCACTTTCATGCTGCAGCGTCCTTCTCTGCTTGGACTTCTCTTCTGCTAACCTTCACGTGTCTTTTACCCAATTATCGTATTAAATCACTTAAATAAAAGGGACTTTATGCGAACTTTTTAACGTTTAGTTTTATTTTAACGCGGTGGGTGCGATTTGTTGAGAATTATTGGTTATCCGCGATGGTGAAATTGCGAATGAAGAATGACTGTGCACCTGTTTTTTTTATTATTAATTACGAACCACATTTAGTTAGTTCTGGTTAGATAGCTGTCGGATTTTTTTCTTGAGTTCTTATTTTAAGTCACTGTTTCTTGTGTTCCACGTGACTTGATGCACACAGTCATTGGCATTGGTTTTTAAATGACCAAACATTAGTACAAATAGTGAAAATGTAGAAATATAGTTATTTGTAACCTGAAGCTTTGTAATGATTGAATAATTTGTGGATGCTCACACAAATTTCATTATTTGGAGTTGACTTAGTCTTTTATATTTGGAAAAGCGTACACTGGTTTCTGGAATAACTGCTTTTATTTCTGATGTTAGTAATGTAAAAAATAAATAAATAGATAAAAGTCCCAAAATATATACATAAAAATAACAATAATGGCTCCATCCAAATAGCCACTCATAATGTTGAACACACAGTTCCAAATTTCACAGATAAACAAGTCAACAAAACAATCTTATATTGTTATATTGGATTTTATAGGAAGTGTTATAGCAAACAAGGTCGAGGTAATGTTTACACGTAACATTAAACAAAAAAACATAACATATCTGTTAAATAACTAAAACGTGATCAAGCCGAGATAGATTTTGACGGTGTAACAGATCTCATATTGTCTCTCCTCTAATGTAAGTCGCTTTGGACAAAAGCGTCTGCAAAATGCATAAATGTAAATGTAAATCTAAGATTCAAAACTTTAAAGGGGGTTCAACAATCTTATATAGGCATTTGCCTTAGAAATAGATACGTTGAAAATATGTTGACAATATATAAAATTGTAGATTTTTGGAAAAAATAATATATTAGGAAATCAATACAATGATCTGTTAGGTAAATTTTAAAAAGTAAGAGCAGAATAAGAGTTCTCCCTCGCTCTTGTGTCCAAATGAGTTTGGATTTATAGCAACAAGCAGTACGCTCTCTAACTCCTCACAGAGGTCTGTATCTCATTGAACTTGATTCATTGGAACACTTGCTTTAAGCCTACCTTTAAAAGTCTGAGTAAATATTTATATTTTTGCGTCTTATTTCAGAAACCGGCCGTGTTTGGACGGCTATCTAACACGCACTGCGACGAGTGGATTGTTGTGGAAAAGCACATTAAGAAAACATTTCTTAAAAACCAGCATTTGAGAATAGAATACTATAAGTCTAATTAACAACAATTTAGTTGAGTAAAAGATCTAGAGTTGAATCAGCAGTTTTCAAACTTTTAAAAATAGGGTTTTCAATCAATAACACAACATAATAATCTTAAAATATCTCGAGATCTCAAAATAACTTTAAATGCTATATTTCTATCATCTCGTTTTAAAACGTGGTATGTGCGTCAAGTCGATTGTGAAATGAATACAAATTAAACAAAGCTTAATTTTATGTCTGTTGCATGTTAAAAAGGTTATAATTTAACGTACAAGAAAACAGAGACCTGCACCTGTTAGGTTTTCAGATTTTAGATAAGTTTTACTTTGTTTTGAGGACGAATGTTCAGCCCAAGCGTTTGTGAGTCACCATTTACTCTCAGAGAGACGTGCTATTGTTATTAGTTAAGTTCAACTTTTCTGTAAAATAAGCAGAGTCTGGAAAAGAGTGAATTCATCAGGTAAAGGAACTCTTTAACACGAACACGAGGGGAAGAAAGGAAATTCACCGGAAGGATGTTTCAGCACTGCTAGTCCTATTTGTCCCTCTACTCGTAACAGTTTAACAGTTACCGCTTCACTTTAAAAAGTAGAGATTGCTTAAAGAACTTGAATAGTTTCTTTTCCGCTTTCCAAACTTGTATCTCAAAGCCTTTCAAACCTCGGCGAGTTTGCTGCATGCGAGTGTGAAGTTCATTCTTGTCTGTCTAGACTCTGATTACGACCCTGTTTGTCTGCGTTTTTTTACCTTGACCTTGGACTTCCATGCAGCTGCCTTTTGTGAGATTTGTCCTCTCTTCGGTCTGCGAAGACAACGGTGCTTTTCTCGAGTCGCCTTTCGAGTGGACTCCTTGAAAAAAGCCATCGCGTAAAAGTCGAGACGCAGTTTGGATGGCTGAAAAACTGCTCGCGATACCTGTAATGTAAAATCTGTAGATCCGTGCCGCGCCATCCCGTCGCTGCTCATCACAGCCATCAATAGAGGAAGTTTTTTAACGCTATTGGTCTCTTATTCATTCCTCATGAAACGAGCAAAGTAAATGTGCAACAGCAGACCGGAAGAAAGCGCTCTGATTCAGGGAAGAGGCATTCTCTCTTGTCTTGACAAGTCTAAATTAATATTCACGGTTTATTATGCGTTTTACTATTTAAGCTCTTCAAAAATAGAATGTTGAACCTCATAGCGCTGCATAATTTTGATATTGAACCATCTATGTATAAATCTGTCAGAGGGACAGATATAAACAAAATATTTTAAAAATGTCCACAAATATTCGCGTGCGTAAAATCCACACGTTCCGTGGTTCACACACTCGATTTGGGACTTAGTAACAAATCGGTGCCTCTGAAGGTATCCGTATACTTCTTTGAAATGCTATAAATAGAGTGTAGCAAAGAATTCAACTAAAAACGTGTCGGTTTCACAGTCAAAGCCGGTTACAAGAAAAATGCCTTTTTGCGTACTTTATATTCTCTTTTTTCCGAATGCGTTTCAATGTTACGCATTTTCTAAGAATAATCATACGTATGACTCTCACACGTTAGTTGATTCTGTCTCATCGCGTGTTTTAGTTTGGCTAAAATTGTATTATAAGTAAATAGAAAGGGACTTCAAGTCTTAAAGTTGTAGCGTAATTGTAAAAAATAAACTTAATTAAGAAAATCTCCAAGTACGAAGTCCTGAGAGAGTGTTCGTACAAACCCTCATGTTGTTGAAACATTTGCAAACGTGCAGTTTAAAGTAAAAGTGGTGTTTTACTAGAAGTCTAATATTTAGTGAGACCAAGACTTTCCTTGGAGTGACATTGCTCGGTATTTAGTCCACATTTATATTTTGATCATCATTTAAAGAATCAATAAAGCACTAATTCATGTAAAACTGTCATCTATAGTTGACTTTTGGAGTAGGTTAAATGAATGTGGTCAATGAAAACTGACGATATGTATTGGGCTGCTTCTATTATCTAAAACCTGTATCAGGCAATCCGTTGTTTTTTGCTTTTAACCGATTATTAATCCAGAAAACAAGCTTCTGTTGATGCCCTATGTGTGGAAAAACGAGTGTGAAAATGCACTTTCGAAGCCCTGCTGTATTTAAATATTCTACTTGCATATCTGTATTTTCTTTTCATGTTGCCTATCTGTGTTGTAATGACACAGATGAGGTTATGGAAGCTAAAAATCAAGGGGAAATCTATTCTGTTAAGTGTAGACTGGTATCGGCAGATTCCTGTGCTTGTTTTCGTTATCCTGCTCTTGAAGGGTATCCCTTTAAGAATGACGCTCTCGAACTCTCTCAGCCAATGGCTGCGCACGGAGCGCTCCAGGAGCCAGGCGTGAAATGTGAGCCAGTGGTTGCTTAAAGGGAATCTTCCTCCCACCCACAACACAGTCTCCTCGGGCTAGTTAGCATATCACGTGCTTGCGCTTTAACGAACTGGACACATGGATGCGGCGGTGCGCATGCGCGTGCGTAAAATGTAGTTGGAAATGAGGTATCAGTCTTGGAGTAGGCGACTTTTAAAAAGCATCGGCAGCCCGTGATATGACGACTTCGCTGGTCCTGCATCCACGCTGGGCGGACACCTTGATGTACGTGTATGAAAAAAGTCCGAATGAAAATAATCAGAATAAAAACCAAATCATGGAAGGCTTGAGCGGGAATTGCCCTGCGACTCATTGCAGGGAGCTGATCTCACACCCTGCGCTCGGGCGACATTCCGGCACCATAGCGACTCACCAGGGATCCGTCTATTCGGATATATCTTCCCCGGAAACTGGGCGACAGTGCCCCGCGCCCCAGACGTCATCTAGCGCCTCGCTGGGCTACGGCTACCCGTTTGGAAACCCTTACTACGGCTGCAGGTTGTCTCACTCGCACAACGTGAACTTGCAACAGAAACCGTGTGCGTACCACCCCGCAGAAAAATATGCCGAGACGACCAGCGCGTTGCCCACCGAGGAGCTCTCCAGCAGGGCGAAGGAGTTCGCGTTCTACCCGAGTTTCGCCAGCTCGTACCAGGCTGTTCCAGGATACCTAGACATGTCTGTGGTGCCCAGCATCAGCGCGCATCCCGAGCCACGTCACGATGCGTTGATCCCCATGGAGGGCTATCAACACTGGGCTCTCTCGAACGGCTGGGATGGGCAGGTGTACTGTTCGAAGGAGCAAACACAGTCCTCTCATCTTTGGAAATCTCCGTTTCCAGGTACGTTCTGTCTGCCAGGAAAGCAGTGAATAACAGGCTGTTTTCGACTCGCAAATGCAACAACCTTCAACTTGTCAAGCAAATTATTTACCCTTGTGAAATAAGGCCAGCGTATTAAATCTAGACTAACTGTGTGCGTGTGTGTGTGTGCGTGCGAAGCCCCTGGAATCCACGATACTGTCAAAAAGGTGCATTTGTCCCAATGGTTTTTGACAGCTGACAGTTATTTTCAATTGGCTCTCCACAACAAGAACTTGTTCAAATTGCAAACCCAACAGGTTTCAAGACAGAGTTTGCGACGCTTTAAATATCTCTTTTATTTACAACCTCTGACATGAAATAGTACAATGTTTGAGTGAGGTGTCGTGTTACAGAGGTTAGTTATGTATAAACTCGGATATCATTAAGTCATGGCATTCTAGAGTCCCATATTATAATATTTTAACCAAGCTACGACGATATTGGCGATCTGGTCCGGTATTGAAAGCGCATACGATCTTTATTTGCGTCCTCAAATAAATCCCAGTCAGCAGTGATTGTGCTCATAGTCTGACAGACATTAGAAAACCCCTGAGATGCATTTTTCCTAACAGAAGCTAATATTTGATTGGGTTATTGATTTTAGCTGTAGGCAAAGTCGTGAATATGACTTAACGTTTCTTCACATCAGTTCATATTCGACTTAATATTACAAGTGCTGCGTTGCTATCTTATACTTTTAGAGAGTTATTGTTAATACAGAGAGTGCTTGTCAGCACCAAAACGCCCCTGATGCGTTTGGCAACCCTCCCCCCTAGAGGAAGTCAGATGCACGCATTCTTCAGTCAAACAACCGAAAATAAGGTTGACACGTTTGTGAGGCTTTTGAGCAGTTTCTGTTGCAATCCTTTGTCCTGGTTCTATCCTCCCAGTCACCGATTTCGGCCCATTTGTCTGAAAATATAAGTGTAAATAAACTAGGGGAGAGGCTTTCTTTAGTGAGCCCACTGCTTTAGCTTACCTAAAAATGTCAGATGAAGCAGTCACGTGCACGAGCGCTTGTCCTGTTACAGTATAATTGTCACACGTGATTTTTTTCGCAAGCAAACAGGCCCATTGCTCTGTAAGTGTTTGTCTCATGTTATTGCTAACCACACTCGAGTCGTTTTAAAGAGTGGAACAGGGCTTGGTCTCGTCACAAATCACTGCTGTCGAAGATTAACTTTATATAGAAATCTAAGTGTTTAATTGTTTTCGAAAATAGTCTAGACGCCTTCTCAAATTAAGCACACGCCATTCAATTTGGTCTGAATCAATTAGCGAAACATTTTTAGCCTATTGATGGAGATGTCAGCGTTCACACAAGTCAACACTAGAAGAGCAGAAATTAGAGAGCTCTTACAAACCAAAAGTTAGATGTAGTCTACATTTTTAGCGTTTTCATGAGTCTTTCAGAACAAAGCGTTTATAACACTTTAAAAAGTGCACATAAAAGTGTATTTTTTTTTTAGATTTACTTCCCCTGTGTGTGAATGTTCATGTAGTTTGATGAGCAGGTGCTGATCATGTTCTGCTTTATGATTTTCAGACGTCGTTCCCCTGCAACCAGAAGTGAGCAGCTATCGGCGAGGGCGCAAAAAGCGAGTCCCCTACACCAAACTACAGCTCAAGGAACTGGAGAAGGAGTATGCAGCCAGCAAGTTCATCACCAAAGACAAGAGACGACGCATCTCCGCGACAACCAACCTATCTGAACGCCAGGTTACCATTTGGTTCCAGAACCGCAGAGTGAAGGAGAAAAAGTTCGTCAGCAAGTCAAAGACTAATAATCACATGCACAATTGACGCTTCGCCTGTTGCGAGCGATTGTTAAGTTCCGTCCAGAAAGTCTGAAATGAACCTCCTCTCTGTTTCCACGGATGAAGACCAGCCCGTCTTCCTTCTCTGTATTTAATAAAACACCCTGCGCCAAACCCGCTCGCTCCTTGCCTTTCGGGGCTTGCAAAAACAAAACCGTGAACCCATTTCGCCGTTTCCATTTTCTATGAATGTACATATATAAATAATAATAATTTAAAACCACACGAATATCGAGGAGACACATGGTTTTCGTGCATCCGAAAATACGAGGACGCGACCCTTCCGCATCTCTTCAGCGCCAGAAAGAGACGAGACAGAAGAATCTCACTTTGAGGGAATCAAGACTCGTGTAAAACCTCGCAAGGCAATATCAAATGTTGAAGAGAAGAGAAGCGCCTCTGGTTTCTCGTGGAGCTGTCGCTATAGAACAAGCCTGAGACTTTAAAACGAAGTGCTTCTGTGGGATACGTTGCTTTTTGAGCGCACCAGGCTGCTACGTTCACTGTACAGTTTAATGCTTCTATTATTTAATTTAGATTTATGCTTCTGACAGGTCTGTAAAAAATGGAATGTTTCATTTGTATGTGTCCCTGTTAGCAGTGAAGGAACTGAATCTGCCATGCAACTGGAATGTTCTGTTCGTAAGCATTTAGTATTACTCAGTGATGCACAACCTTTTTTTGTTTTTATATAGAAATATATATATCGTAAAACAATGGAGCTGTTCACAAAGTTTTGTCTGTATCTCTTTTTGTGCAGTATGTGAACTGTATTGTGGTGTTCGAGACGAATTTCGTAAATAAATCAATGGAATTTGAAAGCCTACCCGAGCTGGATCAGTCCGTTCCAGTATTTCGTGTCTGAGGCTTGAATTGTGAGTCTGAAGGTTTGTAGTCGAGAATTGTTCAGTATCTTAATGAATGGATTGCGTTTGGAAATATTAGAGTTGATATGCGACGTAAAAATTGACGTTCGTACACTGAAAGAAGGCCAACTAATTGTTGTAAATGTAGATTTTTTTTTTATAAAAGTGCAATTCATTGTTTTTTAGTTGGCTATTTTTTTGTTGCTGTTGAAGAGTTATTGACAGAAATAATATTTTATAATTGAGTTTTCGCTCTCAGTGGCTGTTGTTGACTGGACTTTAAGAAGTGCGTTAAGTCCATTTTGTGTCAAAACGTGTCAAAGATGCGTTGAGCCAATAAAAAATGTTCTTGAGTCAATTTTGAGAGTAAAATGTAAAAAATTGCTTAACAATCGTACGCCGTCAACAATTTCTTTCCGTCTACGTTACTTCTTTTAGTTTAAAACGAGTTAAACGCTCGACGTTTTGGTGTCTTGCTCATGAAATTAATAAATGATAACAAAAATTAAATAAATAAAGAAAATAAACTTCCTGGATTTAAAAAAAAAAGGCAAAACACCATAGCTAATCATTTTTAATTAATTTTTAATTACATGAATTATATTCGACTGAGAATATCACTCACGGAATGTTTTATATTGTTTTATCAATTTTCTAAAAATTTTTGTGTGTAATAACGTGATTCAATGTCAAGCTTTTTAACATTCGCGATTTTGTCAAACACGAGCACACTTCAAATATCGAATCAAATATCAAAGTTTCACCTATTATCTCGTGTCTCGTATGAGTTCTGTCTCGTTAGCTAACATGTTTTCTTTCTTAAATTCTTAAACCCAATCAGGACACGTGTGTGCAATTGATCTCCATATTCAGAATCACAGATTTTTTTCCCTGAGCAACGTAAAATAAGACTTATGGAGACACGAGAGGCGTATAAAATTGCGTACTAGATATGGCCTTTCTTTTATTAACATATAATATACACTTTCAATATTCAGCGCATAAAGAAAAGCGCCTTAAGATCTTCCAATCTCGTTTTTCTTCTGGTGGCAGCTCGGAGAAGTTAAATATGAAAAGTCTCATAGAAGGTGTTTTAATCAAGAGGACAGTTACTCGTGCAGATGAGTTTTATTAATAGGTTTGAGCCCAGATCTAAGATTTAAGTCGTCAGCAGACGTTCTACTCCCGTTTGCATTGCATGGTTTTGTTCTAAACGTTACATGGACTTCTTTTGGTGTATATATTTTTTGTCTTTTGCATAAATAAATGCTTGGCCTGCGCGCTCTTGGCGTCTTAACTGAATTCATTCTTATTTGGCTAAGTTGGTCTTATTTTGGTTCAGATGTGTCTTTTTTTTACCTCAACACTCGTTGCTAACCTATTTGAAACAATAAAACGCGTATCAGGACTTCTAAAATTCGCATAAAAGTTTCTAAAATACGAAGAGAAACGGTTTTCTGCAGCGATGGTTCCATAACTATTAATTTAAAGTTTTATTTTACTATAAAACGTCAATTCTTTTTTTTTATGCACAGACACGAAGCAAAACTCACAGTGTTGAATGAACACTGCTGCTATTGACATGTATAAACACTTTAAAACCAAATGTAACTCTTGTGAGAGTTCATGAAACACACCAGGCAGTGTTAATTTAGCTCGGCTAAAAATGGCTACATTCAGTTTTGGAGTTTGGGCCTAAATACGTGTATATTCAATACAATACTTATTAATACAATATTTAGATAATATAGTAAAATCATGCGAGTAAAATGAGCTCGTGAGTAAAACCAAATGCACTCTGTATAGAGTAAAAAAACACTCGAACTAAGTTAAATCATCAATTTATTCTAAAGCATAGATTCTTCACCAAAAAGTGATCAACTTTTTCACACACAAAAACTCACAACAATTTTCCTCATCACAATGTAGAGTTAAGAGGTTAAGTGTTAAATTAACTCTGTTCCAAGAGAACCACAATTGCAATAACCTGAAAAAGTCTTAAATATGTTTTTAATCAACCGCAACATTTCCACTCGTGAATAAATTTAATTCTCAGTG
This sequence comes from Danionella dracula, assembly GCA_900490495.1. Taxonomy (NCBI): domain Eukaryota; kingdom Metazoa; phylum Chordata; class Actinopteri; order Cypriniformes; family Danionidae; genus Danionella; species Danionella dracula. The sequence goes on along the minus strand of UELW01000031.1, from coordinate 190,617 downwards.
TTAGATTTACACTAAGGTAGTGCTTATATAGGTCCACACTAGCAGTGTTATTTCAACACTGATTTTTCTCCAATATCCCAAGTTTTTATTCCTCGAGTGAAAAATACCCGATTACGTATTTTTTTGGAACACTATTCTCTTTATAAATTTAATAAGCTTGAGTATACTTTGAATCGGCGTACACAGTAAAATCTAGAGTGTTAAATTGACACTGCTCTGAGTCTATTTGGTCCTACTCTAAAAGGAGTTAAATTAACACTGAGCTCATCAACCTGAACCATAAAACGTTTAAGTTAAACTCTTATTTTTTTTACAATGCGATGAAGAAAATAGATGTGATGTTTTTTATAGTGAAATACAAACGTTAATCACTACGTTCAAGTTTTCGGTGAATAATCAATGGTTTAGAGGATAACCTCATCAAGGATTCAGTTAAGGATTCAGTTGCTCCTACTCTGGATAGAGTTAATTTTACTCTCAGGATTTTACTGTGTAGGTAAACATTTACCTAAAATAGAAAAAAGTGAGAAAAAGCTACTATTAGAGTTTCGCGTTCTAGTTCAAACATTACACATTAAAAAAACGGAGATGATTTCGGTTCACGCGTTGGCCAGCTCTCGGTGAGGATCCGGTGCTCTGATGCAGTCTGGGAAGCGATATGCTAATTGCAGGAAAGTTTAGGCTTAAGTTTAAGCGTCACGTGACTGCGCGTTACCCTTGACCATGACTATGCAGTCGCTTTGACCTTGACATCACAGAGTCTCGTGAATAATAAACAGAGGGCTGGACGCCGCTCGCATGGTTTGTTTTCAGGCAAACAAGGTGTTATTTCCCTGTCTAGACGGCGAGAGTTAATGGCACACCATAAATACATAAAAAGGGGCAAATACTCTGATAATCCAGCATCCTTGTTATCGCGAAAATTTACTTTTTTTCTGCTCCACTCCTCCAAAAATGTTCTCTTGGGCGATCCCGAGTGCGTTTTAAAGCACTCTGTATTCTCTCAACGAGAGGTGAAGGTGAAATTGAGCGTGAAGGCAGGTGTGCCGCGCGTTCATCGCGCTCTTGCGTTATCTCTGCAGGCGCGCGGATGGCACCAGAGATCCAGGGACGCGTCCTCGCTGCAGGCCCGAGGCTGAAGGTACGGCTTCTGCGTTTGTTTAGAACTAAACCCCCGCTAGATGTGAAGATTTGGTTTGGTTTAAAGGTTTTTCATCGCGTTATGGTGTTCTGGCGCACTTGTTCCTCCATGTAGCCTACAGTTTGCGCTTGCGTTTGCGCAAGGCCTGCTGCACAAGCCTGATGGGTTTAAGGAACGAGGATCTGCTGTGTGTTAACTGCAAGGGATGCCTGTTTGCGTTCGGCTTTATTAAAAAACAAACTAGCATTTTAGCTCGTTATAAGTGGGTCAAAGCAACTCTTTTTTTTGTTTGAGCCCATGAACCTCTCGTGCTCATTATTATTTTAGATTCTTCTTTTTATTATTTTTTATTCACTTGTATCACAATAATAATAAAAAAAAACGTTTTGAGATTTGATTATGATTCTTTAGATTTTTCCCAAAACATGCAAGACATTATGTTAATTTAAAATCTACATGAAGGCGAGTTTTTGAGGCCTGTGCATTTTAGTGAACCCTATATATTAACAATAACTATTATTATTTGGATATATACACTTATATACATATGGAAAAGACATATAGACATGTATACATTTAGTTTCGAATTTTATGTTTCTGTAGCTTATGCATAAAGTTTTTTTTCTCTGGATTAAAAAAACAAGCCCTTTTATGATTTTACTTTCTGCATATACAATCCTTAATTTATATTTTATGTGTTAAAATGTGTTGCGTGTGTGTGAGGGTTCTTTTGTTGGTTTTGTAAAAATATTTTTGAATTGTAGAATATAAATAATATAAAAATATCTGTGCAAAGCTAAAAAACTAAATAAACACACAACACATTAACACATCAATTAAAATGTATATATATATACATGTATATATAATGTATATATAATGTATGTATATATATATATATATATATATATATATATATATATATATATATATATATATATATATATATATATATATATATATAATGTAAAATTTAATTGATGTGTTAATGTGTTGTGTGTTTATTTAGTTTTTTTTTTAATCCAGAGGAAAAAAACTTTATGCATAAGCTACAGAAACAGAAAATTCGAAACTAAATGTATATATGTCTATATGTCTTTTCCATATGTATATAAGTGTATATACACAAATAATAATAGTTATTGTTAATATATAGGGTTCACTAAAATGCAAAGGCCTCAAAAACTCGCCTTCATGTAGATTTTAAATTAACATAATACATGTCTTGCATGTTTTGGGAAAAATCTAAAGAATCAAAACGTTTTTTTTTATTATTACTGTGATACAAGTAATCATTTAAATTTTTTGTTGTTTTTTTACTTTTGAACAAAAATGGATGTTTCAGCAGAACCATGTCATTACTCTAATTAGAAAACTTAAATTCAGTAAAAGCACTCGCAATATTTTAATGAATGTGATAAATGCGATCGTTTAGGTTAAAATAACCAATATGAATCAAATAGAAGTATTTATAAACTAAGAGGATTTTATTTAATAAGACAACGTTTTATTTGGCACGCCAATGAATATGGGATTGAAATTGTTTTAGTGCTGCAAATGAAATACGCAACTGTCACTTAATCGCTTAAAACACTGAATGGAATTAATCGCGTATAGTCTTTTAGAATTTTTCACCACGTGTGTCCGAGAGTATCTCTAAATTTTATTACGTTTAAATAATAAAGTTATTTGAACAAAAATATTTTCAAATATATTAGAAAACAAAACAGCAATTCTTTCAGTTCGAGATCGCAGTTAAAGGAAAACATAAAAACAGAAAATGTAAAATAACTGAACAGATCAAGAAACATCAAAAGCAACATTTTATATTTATTCAAGAATATAAAAATGGATAATTGGCTGATAGCTTTAAAAATATATATATAAAAATTGCCTTGTTTTTTATTCTGCGTAGATATTTCCATCTCATTTGAAGCAACTTACTTTGTATATTTATATATCAATAATGAAAATATTTGTATTTGTTCATCAAACGCACGCGCGGTGTCTTCGCAAGAGTGCGCGTACATGACATTTCCTCCACCTCGATCTGTAGCTCGCTTTCGTGCTACACACAAACGAAAGATAATTCATGAGAGAGGAGCAGGTTTTATTCTCGACCTCGCAGAGCAGACGGAGCAGCGGAAGCAGAAAGGAAGCTGCTGAGATCCTCTGGTGGCAGCAGAGGGAAATGTCAGGAAGTGAGGAGACCATCAGCTCGGAAACACCAGCACGTCTTCTCCTAAACACCTCGCGCTCGATCTTCTTCTTTAACATCTAGTTCTTTCATTTAAGAGGATGCGGGCTCAAACAAATGATGCGCTCGCGTGTTTAGGGCACGTGACCGCCTTTGGTTCGAAACGCGGAGGTTTAGGGCCTGTTTGTTTGGGTTTTTGTTTGTTTGCGGTCTGTGCTAACTGTTTTAGGCTTAAACCTTGCTCTTCAATTAATGCTTGATTTATTGTCATTCTTAACTTATTGTTTCGTGTCTCAATATTTCGAAGAGGCTTAAATATTGTTGTGTTTAGAGCGGAAAACTGAACTTTCAAAATGGGTTAAAGTGCGTTTATGAAGTTAATGAAGTGCGTTTTTGCCTGAGAAAATCTAAATCACGTATATTTAAATAAAAAATAACTCTTGAGATAGATTGGATTTACAAAACTGAGAAAATATTTAGATTCATCCGTTATCTTCAAATATGTTAGAATATTTTACAATAAGTAATTTGTATTGAATTAAAACTCATGTGCCTGTCACGTATGAATAAATAAAAATCACTGGATATTGGATTTACAATATGTAGAACAAATGTATCTGTTGGCTTACATTTTTTTAGAATATTTAGAATCAGTTCTTTGTATTAAATTGATTTATACATATGCCTCTTATAAGGATATATTTTATCATGATATAATGTATGCCTGTTACGTGCGTCTAAATAAACAAATAACACTGGATATCGCATTTACAAAAGTAAGATATTATTTCAATGCATCTATTGGCTTAAAATATTTTAGAATAGTTTACTATTTGTAGTTTATTTGATGTTTTTTAATCGATTATAGCCCATCCCTCTTATTATGATACTTAATTAAATTATTAACCAGTATGTATATTTTGTTGTGTATGTCTACATTTTTTAAAAATAACTCTATATTGAATAACTGAATATTGGAAATGTGTGCATGGCCTGCTGAGGGTCATCGCATTTCTTTATATATCTCTATATTGTATGTCTTTCTATATTATTTTTATATTGCATGTATTTGTACATTTAACGCCTAAACTTTGTGAGGATTATTTCAAGGCTTCACAATATAGCATCTTAAAAGTTGTACATTTTAATGTTCAAAATCAAAGCGACTGAAGGTGAAAAGATCTTTGAAGCGTCTATTTATTTGTGGAACATTATTTTTTATTTAATTGTGTTAAAAGTTTTCTTAGTAGCGCGGAGATATGAATGCGTAACTTTAGAGGCTTTACCCACTTTGTGTCCTTTTTTAGAAGTGCCCTGCGCATTCTTATCTGTGCGTAATTCGAAAATATTTTCAATGTGTTGGCTTTGTCGCACACTCAGCTGTCTGGCAGCTTTCAGGCCTGCTCAGAACATCACATCTTCCATAACTTTCGCGTTTACTTCTCTTTTAACCTTTTATTTTTTCCCTTCCCTCGTTGGACATTAACTCCGAGGCATTCAGTGAGCCAACCTGTCTCCTAAAATCAGAGACAATAAAAGACCTTTGTGTCGGCGCGGGCCCTGTCTGGACGGAGCAGGACTCCAGGACGCGTCTCTCCGCGCCGCAGACAGTGCACTCGACACTGACCTTGAACTAACAACAGTTTCCCGAGAGTTTGGAAGATCTCCGCGTCGCTCTCCTATGCGGTAAGCCAACGTTTTGCTGTGATTTTTTGCGTGGGGAGTTGTGTTCGGGGCGTGTTGTAGTTGTGAGTGGGTGAAGTTGTGTGTAAAAGTCTTGAAAGAAGTCGTTTTTGCGCACGCTTTGATCTGAGGTAATACTACTAGTTTTTAGAATAATTCAACAATTTAAGTAGTGGCTAGTTTTCGTCATCGTACAACATTTCCGCGTTGCGTCTCCCAGGAATTTGTGTAGCTCAAACCATTTAATTAGGAGCGCAAGGGCTGTTGCATGCCATGTTAATTAGTAGCGTGTATCTGGAGCCTATCAAGCCGTAAACAAACACATGTGCGCCTCATATTTGGACGCAATAATCCTCGGGCAATTTAGAAGACAAGCATTTGAAGTCTTTTGGTTGTTTTGCGCCTCTTTAATAAGTGTTGCGTCAGGTTGGGACGGCTGAAGCCCGGATTTCCTCGGGCTGCATCGGTTCGTTTGCAGTTTGGATTCCCGTGGACGTTGATGAAGGAGCTGGAGGTGGTTTAATTCCGGTTGTTTATGTGTTTAAATTGAGCGAAACAAAACGTAATGAACAAGTTGGCCTCGAACCAAAAGACTCCGCGCACACGCCCACATGCAGATGACTCGAGCCTAAAAGATTGGCAACAAACGCGAAGGAATTCTGCTGCTTGGGACTTCTGAAATATACCATTATAATGAAAGTCATAGAATATTTTAAGAAAATATAACCTGGAACTGTAAGCGTGGGGAGACGGTTTCAGCTGACGCGGAAATGTTCTGCAAGAACTACTGCAAAAACGCATTTCTAAACAATTATTGTTTAAAATTAATCTACCAAAATTGAACCTGTTAAACTATAGACGTATACATTTAACCTCTTAACACCTGAATCATGATTCAGTTTTCAAATAAAGAGAAAGTACATTTTCCCTGTTCGTAACACTGCCAAAAATTACACACGTGTTTTAAAGTTTGGACGGCAAACTTTATGTTGGCTTGAGAAAGCCAGTAACATTAATTTAATATAGTTCATTATTTTAGTAAATAAAACGCCTGAATTCTATCATTCTAATTCGTGTCCTTTAAAATGGACGCGTGGTCTGAAAGGGTTAAAACCTTACACATTTGAGTTCTTTGAATTATCTTAAATTGTGATCAGCTTGCACTGATCAGGGTGTTTATTTAGAATTATTGTTGTAAATAAATTCCTAAAAGCTCTCTGGGCTGTTGGACTGTGATTGAGGATTTAACTGCGTTAAACCTAATGATTCCAGACCTGCGCATCTTTAAGCGAACCTTTATTTTCTGAAGAGTTTTCTAAGAGTTTTCCCCATCTCGGCGACTCTCTACATACATGTTAGGCTTTTTAAACCTTATTCTGAATATTCTTTCCTTTCCTTATTTTGCTCTTCCAGCTGATGGTTTTCCTTTAACTTCTGAGTTTCTCTTTTTGGTGCCTTCTCATTTTGAAGTCGGGCCTTTGCAGCCGAAATCAACCAAATACGCGTCTGGTTTGTACATCTGCAATCAGGAATCAATTAATATGACCCACTGCGTTATATTTGGAGGCAGCACAATAATTTAATGCCCTCTGCTAGCTTGTAAAATTCAAATAAAAGAATTGCGAGAAGTGTAACAGTCCTCAGTGAGTGTTTATAGGATGGATCTGTTTTAAAGTTGCTCCTGTGAGGTGTACTGGAGCATACTATCTCAAATAGAGGCTAGGGTCTTTAAAAAATCTTATAGAATACCATCTTCTTTTACGGAGCCAGCGGTTTCCACCTGCTGACCTCCTCGCTACAGTAAATATGAGCGGAGTTCAACACCGAGCATCAGTATTTCTTTAAAACAAGCCTGTAAAAGATCAACATCACATCTTTATATGACACTGAATTCAAGCGTAATTTGCTCGAAAACAATGTCCAGGGCATTCTCCTGTCGGAGGGGGAAACACTTCCAGTCCGGGGTCCCGTTGACTGTATTTTCTCCATTTGGTTAATTTTGTTTCCCTCCTTTTTTGTTGCTTATAAAGATTAAACGAGGCTACGGACACTTTTATATTTCTGAGCAGGAAAATAAAAGTGCATCGTTCGAGGCAAGAAAGAGAAATAACAAGATTTTTTACATTTGTCATACCAAATTTTATAGTATTTTTAAAAAGGATATAAACCCGCAATACAGAAGTTAATGTTTTGTTTTGTATGAAATGGACAGAGTGGGTGGTACCTTCCAGTGTTCTAGTAAGCTCCGCCACGTGACCTGGAGATGACCAATCAGGTGCACCTCCAGGTTTAACTACGTTAAATGTCAGATTGCAATAAACTAGAAGCTGTTGGTCTGGCCCGCGGAAATGGGCGAGCATAATCTTCTTAATCCTGGGTTTGTGGGACCTTTGGTAAACATCCACACTGGAGACAGATTTTACTTCCCGAATTTTAGAGCCTCAGGGGGACAGCTGGCGGGGCTACCGTCTCTCTCGTACCCTAGAAGGGACAATGTTTGCTCTCTCCCGTGGAACCCATCGGAGTCGTGCAATGGATATCCTCAGTCTTACTTTAGCAGTCCCGTGTCCATTAACCCCTCTTTTAATCGGTCGTGTGAAATAACCCGACTGGACGAAAGCAAGTGCTATTATGGCTCTTCCAGCAGCGCCAGAGAGTCGTGTTCAGAGAGCAACAATCTCAAAAGAGAGGAGCGAGGCAGAGATACATCAGTGTCTTCTGACCACGGGATGCACAATGGGATGGGCAACAGTGGTACCTTCTCTAAGTACGACTATGGCACCGAACATCTGACCCAAGACCCGCCATCCTGCCAGTCGCTGGAGTCGGATTCCAGCTCTTCGGTGCTAAACGAGGGAGGAAAGGCGTCTGCCCTCGATCCTCAGTCTATGGTGTCGCAAGGAACCCACGGAAGCAACCTCGTCGGTACCGGAGGTTTGTCCCGATCCCTGCTCGCTTTTCTGTTTGTTTGCGTGCCAGCTCGTTAAGGTAGCACACATAACCGGTTCATTTTCCACATTGATTGTGCTTGCGTGCTTATTCAAGGCCGCTAGGGGTAGCACTAAAATGCTCCACGTTCCCAGTTTAACCGCTAAGACATTTCTGCAGCGTACTCAAAAACATGCTAAAATCGGGCGGATCGCTTCAATAGTTGGCTGCTTATTTAAAATGGTCGCCTAAATGGCTAAAACGCGATAAAATTACAAAATGGCAGATGCTCCGGTGACAGGAAAAGAGCACGTTTGTTTTAGAGACTCGTAAATGGTATTTATACCTGCTGTCTTGCTGTAAGAAGTCGTTTAATATGCTTGGAAACCGCTTAAAGAGGGTGCTCGCACAGAAGTCGATGCTCGTTTTACAAACACAATCAAAAATCTTAAGGAGCTGATTGCTTCGGGTGCAGCTCCATCGTGACTTCTGCTCGAATAACACAAGACTGTCGCTATTTAAATATCTAAACTGAGTAGAATCATCTTAATATGTTGCCGTGGTGTGTCGTAAAGTACGAACTGTTTTTTTGTGTGTGTCAAAAAAGTAATTTTACATGTGATCTTTTAAAAAGTGTTGCAGCAGACTCTAAACATGATGAACTTTTTTTTTTGTATAAAGCCCCAACTCAGATGTGTGTGAAGAAACGTGTATTTATCAAGTGTAGAACCAAACGCTGTGTTTTAGATGTAATGTTTGATGGCATCGTCTTTAAATCACCCCAACATCTGCCTGAGAGAGTTTGATGTTGCACTGGTGGCCTACTTGTTGCCCTGACCGTGCCCCTCTTGCTCCATAGGTGCCCCGTGGTACCCCATGCACACCAGGACCCGCAAGAAGCGAAAGCCCTACTCCAAGCTGCAGCTGGCCGAGCTCGAGGGGGAGTTCATGCTGAACGAGTTCATCACCAGGCAGCGGCGCAGGGAGCTCTCCGACAGGCTCAATCTCAGCGACCAACAGGTTAAAATTTGGTTCCAAAATCGGCGAATGAAGAAAAAGAGACTGTTGCTGAGGGAGCAGGCGCTCTCTTTCTTTTAAGTGGTGTATAGTGTAAGGGAAGTCTGATAACAGTGTTTCTTTATTCTGACATTGACCCATTTTCTTCACAAGGCCTTGCCCCATGACTTTCAGTACGCACGAGTTCAAACTGTGGATGCGACCAAACGATGGTTGTGATTTATATGATTGGTTGGTTGTGGGGAGGATGGTAAGTGGTCCTTTCAGTGGGTATGTGCCCAGTAATGTTGGGTATGTATATGATGCGTGTGTTATGGGCTAAATGTTGACCGTGTAAGCCATCTCTCACTTTACTACAAGGACATAAGCTGTGCATTGCGACTAGCGAAACATCTTCTCAGTAGTCTTAATTGTATTCAAACGTTTAACATCAGTTCTTGCATCGCGTTGCCAAGAGCAGTGTTTGGCGCCTGAAGAAAAGGTGAAGTCAGTCGCTCATCTTTAACGCTGAAAAGCTCTCGTCTATGTTTGGTGCTTGGAAAATGACTCTTGTGAGCCCCACGAGCCGCAGGGAGCGTCTCCTCTTCGGTCCACGGTCCCCGCCACGTGTTCCAGGCACGTTCATGGTCACGGGCACAAAGTTAGTGACCCAACTCATATCTTGGGGCCCCGAGAACGAGCTCGCAATTACAGAACAGCTTTTATGAATGGACTTTGATCTAGCATGTGAAATGTCATTCTGACAAACGCTGCATCTAAATCGTCTGTAACTATTGGGCCAACGTGTAAATTGGAAGTCACGCAGCTGAAACGCATAAACGTGACTTCCTGCTGAGATTTGTTTTATTTATATGGTGGTAAACGTTATGTCCCCTCCTCATATTTGTATTTTAACACTTCCAGTAATGCTAGTTGCTTGATCCGCCTAATTGGGACGCTCGCTGTGGCCAGCTTTTCAATTCATTCGTAAGAAACACGTTGCATTTAGAAGCGCGATCAAAACAGGTTCGAATTGGCACCAATCTTAAACTTACAGAATGAGCAGATAAGTCAAAATTGCATTTTTTTTATATAAGTGACCCATTCAATAGTAAAAGATAATATTTACTCAAATCAATGATTGTGTCGCTGAAATAGTCACAGTTCTGCATGATTAGAAAGAATGTATTTAGCTGCTGATATATTTGTCAAATAGGAGCATGTAGGCTATTATTTTTAGCCTATATTTTTTATTTTAGCTTTTTAGTGCCATATAAGGATGTCCAGAACGGTTTAACCACGTAAAGCTAATTCAGCTTGCAACAATAAAACTATTATTTTTGTATCGTTGTATTTTTTTTTGTTTTGATTTAACCGCATAAAGGAACCCGGCAGAAATTGGTGCTACGTTATTTTCCTTTAAGTGGGCCTTTTTGTTTCTTTAAATCCTATTTTTGTGAACCTATAAATGCAGATATAATTCTATGGAGGACATCGACTCTATATCAATGATCGTCGTTATTCCCAGTATTTGGGTTGTTTGTGAAACTGTCTCCGATGTATAATTTTTTTGTTGTTCTGTGTAATTTTTTGTGGATGGTCCGGTGTCGCATTCCTTTGTACCTTGCGAGAAAATGTCTTGTAAATAATGTTACGAGTCTATGAATGTATCCGTATATGTGTATCCTATACAGTTTCTGGTTAATAAAGTCTTTAAACGTTACTCGATGTGGCCTGCTTGTTGTTGTTGTTGTTTTTCAGACTTATTTTTAAAATGCAAGTCGCACTTGTGGTAAGGGTGAAACGCTTCGCTTAGTTTCCAATTTAACTCCTGGGATGGACACTAATAGGTGCTATAATAACTTTCTTTAAAATCATAATGCTTCATTTTGTGACTTTTGAGTCTAGGTGTTGAGTCACCTTAAAATAGTTTGGCGTTTTAGTCCCTGAATGAGATGCAAAATCAAAGTAATCTTTGCGGCTGGCGTGTCTTCTTTTTAAGCACACCGTGTTCCATTGCAGTGTTAACAATTTTAATTGTTTTCTCTCTCTGTGTCTCAACACAATAGAACACCAAAACATGCAAACAGAATGCGTTCCAGAATGCTAAGAGACTAATTGCGGCGGCGTTTAATCATTTTCTGCACTCTCTGTCGAGGTGCGAAACAAACAAACAAAAAATATATATGTTTCTCCACAGAATCAGAAAGATCTTTATTTCCAAGTGTACATGTGCACACACACACACACACACACACACACACACACACACACACACACACACACACACACACACACACACAAGGAATTTATGAATAGCAAATCAAACGTGTATTCCTGTATGTATTCAAGAGAGCAATGCTATTGATGCGCGTTGCTTATAATAGTTTAAAACGATAGACATCCACCTAGTGGATAAATGAAACAGGCCCAAACAAGGGGCCCACGAGGACCGAGTGCTAGGACGGGGAAAACCTCGAACCGGGGAGGTTAAATAATTCGTCGATGGACGAAATTAGGAAACGCATAAGAAAAACAGGAAACATATTTCTATTTCTATCTGGATTTTTGTTTCTTTTATGAGCAGAAAGCACTAACTGCTCACAGCAAGGTGAGGAACGGTTTGTGCTCAGTGGAGAGGTGTATTCATGGTTCGCACGCGACGTCAAACACGAGTCGATATCACGCAAATCAGCTATTTTTGGTGCTTTTGATCAGCGGGATCGTCTAGCCCAAGCATGCCATGTCGGTTGGTTTTTTGACACGTGACAATTGATTAAACCTGCACAAACTCAGTTTTAACCGGATGAAGCGGATCTTCGAGATGTCTCTGGCATGAGGTTGGTCTCAGGTCTATTGCCTTCCCTAAAAGCAAACGCGCCGCAATCGTAACAATGGCAGTTTATGTCCTCGCGGCGCTTTTGACTTTGAGACTGGCCAAATCTGTTTATGACGACTCGTCTGCGCGGCTCAGAGGTCATTGAGCACCTCGGTGTCCTTCACACAAAACCTGTGTTTGTCCTGCGCCTCTCTGAGGGCTCTGGTCCCTTCTGCTCCAGCACAGACAGAGACTTGCGTGGAAAAATCCCTTCCGGCGGTGTTTGCGCACTCGCTCGTGAGTGCGTCTGCGTCTGGAGCGCTTCCAGATTCTTGTTTTCTTGTCTTGAGCTTTTTGTCTTTTTCAACCTCTTCATATTCCTACGCTTTTATAGGATCTCGGAGTTTTTATTGCGCTAAAGACTTGTGTGGTGCAATCTGTGTCTGTGCAGTCGTTTGATATTGTTTTCCGTAAATATGTGCAGAAATGTTTCATTAGACATTGTTAAATTCATGTTAAATTCTATTTGTCTTTTTTCAATAACACATTTACTGGGAGTTTTGCAAGTGTCTTTAGCCAGCTAGTTAAACCCGAGGCTTCTGTTTGGAATTTAGTTTGTATGTTTGTTAGTATGTAAATAGATCAAAGCTCAATACAAACGCAAAATCGATTGTTGTAAATTAATTTTGATTTATTATAACCTAATAAAGACAATGGAAGTGTTTAGACCCTTCAGATTTGGATTGTTTTCTAGGTCTCTAAAATAACATCTGTGTGTGTGTTTGAAAAGTCGAGGTTTTTTTTCAAGGTCGATAATTTCAGCAATTATATAAACAGAAAATATTCTCAGAAAAATCTACAAAGGTGTTCTATAAGAAAAAAAACTTTAGGTTTATAACTAAATCTTTGTTCAAAATAAATCAATATATGAAAACAAAACGACTAAATACCTTCCATTTTATATTTTTAAGATTTTGAAGATTTTTATTTTTTTGCTCCATGAAAACAGTTCAATGTCAGGTTAATTACTTTTATTTGAGTGTCTACAACCAATAAAGTGTTGAAGTGTGCTGTCCTAGAATAGACGCCGAGTCTGAAAGAGTTAAGACACCGGATGGAAGCAGATGTGAATATTTCATTCATTAAGAATCTTTCTTTATATTATGAAGAATGTGCTGCTTTTATTTGTCAAATGACATATTGTGAGGATTTTTACAAGTAATTGACTGCTTTAAGTGAGTTCACCCAAACAATATACGATGATACTTTTAACAATCCGTATATAAGATTTTTTTGCTAATATTTTACAGCTTTTAAGCAAATTACGCACTTTTATTTGTATAACCTGAATGAGAAACAATCAACATTTATGACGTTTTTTAAATACCTTTTTATAATTTTAAGCAAATTTACTGCATTAGATATATTTACATGTGGATTGATATATGTTTTAATACAGCACTGTCTACTTTGGAGCAGATTTGTCATTTTTGTGTTACCTTTACTTAAAAATCATATGCATTAAAAACCTTTTTTAAATAATTTACTGCAGTTTAAGTCAAATCAGTTTCAAAACAATGCGTTATGGATCTTAATGGACTGATTTTGAGCAAATTTGGCCTCTTTACGTTACCTATGCTTAAACACAAAACGTGTTAATAGATTTGTACGAATATTTTAATATATATTTAAATACCACACGAGTTAATTGACGTTTGAATAAAGGTTTGACTGCCTTTTAGTCATCCGTGTTTAAAAACAAGACGTTTTAAGGGATGTAAACGTCACCTGTACTATGTTTGGTAAATTACAAACTATGTTTGTACCTGTAAAATTTTGTTGCATTTTTTTTAAATGAAGAAATTACGGCTCTATCAGAATTAGTTTTTTTATGTCACTCGGATTGCGATTTCTGTTCAAAAATGTGCTTTGAGAATTTTTTAAGTTAGCATATTTTCTTTTTATTTAAATATGAACAGTTTTTTTATGATTAGGAGAGAACAGCATAGTTTTATTTGTCGTTCGAATGTTGTCCAGAACAAATTTTCGGGTACATTTTGGTTCCTGGAAACGTTCTCTTTGCTTCCACCACAGCGGAAGTGCGAACACGGAAGGAAACAAGCATCAACGCTGAACATGAAAACACGTTTTTCTGCGTTTTTACAAACACAATCACGGTGATTCCACGAATCCACGCCAGCAGTTCTCAGCAATTTCAGTCAGCAAGAACTACGAGTCAAATCTGAGGCTAACACAAGTATAAAAAAATTAATAGTTCAAAGAAAAAAAAACGAACGCTTTTGGTATTTAAAGAGAATAGTATTTCCTTTAAAAGCAATGTTCGGGAGACAAGAATTTTGGGGCCTTCTTTGGGTCCCTCCCTTTTGGCCCAGTCTTGGGGGGGTTGGGGGGAGCAACTTGAAGGTCAAGTTAGTGTGTCCCATATATAGGAGCCAAGAATCCAGTCAATCATTAACAAAACGTGAAAAACACCAAATGTTTAATCGAGACACTTTTTATTTTATTTTAATCGCATCGCGTGCACGACACATTTGTTGTAGTAAAAATTTTTTTGCATCCAAACATTTTTTTGTTCATGAAAGTGTTGAGTTTTTGCCCATCAATTCACTGTTTGCACCTTCAGAGCACCGCTGATGTAAATGTTAAACTGTTTAATTTTGCGCGGAAGGACTGAATTCCTTAAACGTAGGACTGAAACTTAAAACGCGACGCATTGAAAACGTCTCGAATAATTCTAAACTAAAATTCCATGTTAAACGTCATACACGGTGAAATCTAGTGCTAAGTCCACTCTGTTCCGAGTATATTTGCTCCTACTCTTTATAGAGTCAAGTTAACACTCAACCCTTCAAATTAAACTATAAAAAATTATGTTAAATTTATGTAAGGTAAACCCGTATTAAAACTGAGTTTTGGGGTGTTTAAATACAAACATTTATTACAAAGTACAAGTTCTCAGTGAAGAATTAGCAGTTTAGATGATAACCTCATAGATATTTGAAGTAAGTGTTATTAGTACTCTATTCAGAGTGTATTTAGTCCTATGCTCTAAACAGAGTATTTTTATTCTCACTATTGTGGTGTAAGTTATTAGCATTTTTGTTGTCTAAACCGAAACAACGAAAAATTCCAAACAGAAATAATTTTTTTTCTTGATATTAAACATTGGCCCACTTTTATTTAAAAACACTTTTGTCCAGATTCATTCGTCAGCATTGCGTTAAAAGGCCCCGAGTTGTTTTACTGCGCACATCCAACATTTTTCTCGCCAGTAAACCATGAAAATCTGTTTTCGACAAATACTTTTGACGCATATAGGTTGCAGAAATTAAATAAGTGCGTGGTTTAATAACATTCAACTTAACACGTGTCTGGAAAAAAACTAAAATGCGTCAAAGATATTTTATATCAGCCCCTGATATTATTAGCTGCTTCAGCTTCAGCGTGTTCCAAATCAAATATAATCATCTCGCTCCTTACGAATGAAATGGATGATGCCCCCTCCAAATGGCAATACGCAAAAAAATGAAGCAAACTTAATGCGCCATTAAAATACTAAATGATTTCGTAAACTAAGCGATGGGAAGTTATTTCCAGTGTAACCCGAGGCGATCCGTAGCAACCGAACCTGCGAGTCTTTTCCAGAGCTTTGTTGGACACCAGCGAGGCTCATTTTAGGGTTTTTACGAAAACAAAGTACCAATTATTTGTGCAGGATAAAAAAAACCTCACTGGTTATAAAGTTTAACTTCATTTGTACGTTTTTGTGATTTGAACTGAAGGAATACAACACTTGAGAGCGCGCAAAATAATGTTGGTGTTTAGTTGACTTTCTATAAAATAAATGTATATTTATTATTAGGTTAATACATAAAACCGTGTGTTATTTAGTTTTTATTTTTTATCACATCTGCCGCATTTTGAGGCCTTTACGGGTCCCAAATATTGGCACGCAGCGTGCGCAGTATTTTTCCTGCGTCATGATAGTATAACAGCAATTTGGTCAATTTAAACTTAAAAAAGAATGAAAGAAAGAAATTAGAGTATCGTTTTGCAAGTGGACAAGTGTTTAAATACAATACGTCGTTTTATAGCAACCGCGTCTCATTCATTTTCACGCCCTGTCCCACATTTTTCATAACTGAAATTCATCTTATATAGACGATCTAAGTAACCAGTGGATAATCGCGATGTTTTTCTGTTTTTCTCTTCAGCAAACCTCTTGAGAAGCAGTTTTCCTGCGTTCCGAGCTACTGAAACTATGCTAACGCTCTTTAAAAAGAACCTTTCTGTTGTTGCTAGAATCTGTTCACAGCTCATACGAGCGAGTTTAACAGCCCGACTTACATCCAATTAAATTTATCTAGGCCATGAGGGGACACTAATGCTATTACACTGCTTCCCTTTTTAGCCCTGCAGAGGTCCCAGCCCTGGAAGTCTGGAGGGCCTTTCAGCTGTTTTGTCTCCAGGTCGAAACGCACCGCCAAATGCGCTTGCTTTTCAGCCGATGCTGCGTAGATTCGAAGCCAGAGCATCAGTAAACCTCGACGGATTTAGGCTCGAGTTCTTACAGCGCGAGTTAATTCTCCCGATATCTTTTCTGCGCAGCTTTAATCCGCGTTACACCAATGCAGAGCTGCAGTTTTACTAATTATAGACCTTGCAAAGCATTGCAGAAATTCCACTTGGTACTGTCGTAAAGCTCACGGTTCTTCGTGCTTTTCAGGAGGAAAATGCCAAACATTTCCCACCCCTCTGTCTCTGGGTTCTCTAGACTCTACGCGGCTGTCTAGCTTTTCTTTCCAGTTGAACTTGCTACATCACAATATCAACAATTGTCTAAATCTCCAGCAGGGGCAGAGCGTTTGTGAGGATACAGAGAGCTTGTTTAGAGAAGGATAGGGCGCGCCTTTGTTGAATTTCAGGGTCCTACAGCCAGTAGGATAGTGGCGGAGCAGTATTTTAATCAGTGGTGACATTGAAACAGTTGAAAAATCTCGACGCAAAATGTTTTTTGACATCATAGTTAATGCTTCCCTGCGAAAAGAGGGCTCCGCAAAAACCAGAATAACTCGAAAATTGGGTCATGGTTTGTTATTCGACTGAAGCGTTCTCTCTTTAATAGGTTTATTTAAAGCGAAGGTTGGCTGAAATAATTCACGTTAAATTAAATCAAATATTCCCCTCGACCAGGTCGTGATTGTTTGCTTTTTTCTCGTTTAGAAAAAACTTCGAGGTCGTTATTAAAGCTTCTGGAATTGGCGTTTTGCATAATTTAGTTAGATATTTCATCTCCTTGGGGCTTTTTAATTATTTACTTTGCGATTGTTGCTTGTGGAACAAAGGGTTTCTGGCTTTTCCGCCGCTCTCTCTTTTATGGCGGCCACAGTGAGAATTTTAGTGGTCAAATTCAAGTGCTGGGTCTGGGCAGCTGTCTGCTTTCTTTGTACTTGGATGAAGGAATATTGCACACCAGCCTTTTGTCAACTCTGGAGGCTGAGCATGGAAAGGACCCATAAAGCCATCGCCACATACCGTTTCGAGTATTCTAGCAACATACTTCTTCAAAAAAGCAAACTAAATTCCGTTTACAGGATTTCACTCGCTTCCAAAATCAGAATTTGAATGGAATGATATTCAGATTGAGAACAAGCAAAAAATGCAAATTGATAGTTTAATAAACAACTGTAAATGTAATTAGTTCGTAAAATTACTCTGTTAAACGTGACCGGTTGTTAAACGTCTCCAGGGATTTGCAGAGCCTTGTATAAAACAATAGTCACTGTAAAACACAACGTGTTTAAAAGATAATTAATTCTAGTTTATATTCACTCGAGCTTCGAATTAAACAGTAGGAAAAGTATGAGCTGGATCCGCAAAGTTAGCGCGCCTTGAATAAAGAACGAGATTCAAAATAAAAAGGAGCGTTCATCATAAACGTTAGGAGCCTATTTATCTGCATCTTGCTACTAAAACGAAACGTTTCCTTATTTTAATACACGCTGGAGGGTGCATATTGAAACTCGATAGTATGTTTTCCCTTAAACAGATGCCTCTCATAAAATGGTCTGAGATTTAAAATATCCATGGGATCATTTGACTTAGTTTGCACATGTTAAATGCCAAAAAGTGTAGTGCTGGATAAGGAAGGGCAGACACAACAGTGCGCTTTTTATTTTATTTAACAAAAATAAACAAAATGTGGTACAATCACGGGAAGCCATTTTACTGTGAAGACTATTTCTTATTTTTCCAAGAGTTCATCTCAAATCTGGCGACTAAATATACAAATAGAAGCGATCGTGAATTTGTGTTCAACCATTACATTTAGAATTCCTTAAACTATATATATATTTTTAATAAATGTAAATGCACAAAAACAACAGCAAGAACAGAATTATCAGTAACAAAAAGTTTAAAACTAAGAAGCAGTCTGCATTTCTATGACAACCACATATTAGTTTATCGCTTAACAGAACGTGTGATTATAATATAAGTGTAATTATGCAACGGTAATTGTTATAAATGTATTTCAGCGTGGCATTGAACGTCCTCAAGTGTGTGCATTTGAACCAGAGCAACTTGACAATGCGGTAGAACTCAGCAATCAACACAACACAACAATAAATCATGTCAATCTCTTTCTTCTGTTAAAACTTTAATACTTGTACAAATGTTGTTTGTTAACATTAATGCTGCTACACACGGGGGTACAAAGCGTGCTGCTTGGAGCAACAGAACACTGGTGCATGTCCAAAAACACAAACCGAAAATAAACTGGTCAAACACGCTTAAAACAACAATACCAGTATGGTTAGTGGTTTTACATGATTTTGAACGATCCGAGAATTAATCGCTGGAATCTCACCGATCGTACCCAAGCGAACCACTCCTACGCATCCATGTGTTCCAAATTGATATATGACAATATCTACTTTCGATCACGTGTTGCGGGGCGACTTAGACGGATCGCGCGTCATCTCGCCTTCCCAAATTTTCTCCTTCTGCAGCTCGAATCCAAAACATCATATCTGTAGTACGGACTACAGGAGAAAGATGTTTAACTCGGTTAATCTGGGCAACTTCTGCTCCCAGACGCGTAAAGACCGGACATCCGAGTTTGGGGACAGGACGGGCTGTGCCTCCAACATCTACCTCCCCAGCTGCACCTACTACGTTCCTGAATTTTCCGCCGTCTCTTCGTTCCTTCCGCAGGGGCCCTCGCGACAAATCACGTACCCGTATTCAACCAACCTATCTCAACCGGTTCGAGATGTCTCCTACGGCTTGGACCCGTCCAGCAAATGGCACCACAGAACCAACTATGCCTACTCGGGAGAAGACTTGGTGCATAGAGACTGTCTTCCGCCATCCACCATGACAGAAATGCTGATGAAAAACGAGAGTGTGTACAGCCACCACCACCACCACCACCAGCATCATCCGAACTCCAGCATGCACCCCTCCACCGGGTTTTACGCCGGCGTCGGGAAGAACAACGTGCTGCCTCAAGGTTTCGACCGCTTTTTCGAGACCGCGTACTGCAGCACGGACAATCAGTCGGAACAATGTTTACAGAAGAGCGAGATGAGCAAACTCGAGACGTCGGCGTCCCAGCAAGCCGCTTCCGCAGCGCGAGAGCCGGAAAAGGAGCCGGAGGAGGAGGACGAGCACACGAATTCGGGTTCGTGCACTTCTGGAGCGACCAAGGACGGGAGCGCGAGCAAGAGCAGCCATTCGAGTAGGTACCGGAGCTGTAAATGGGGAAAGGTTAAGGGACTAGCCCGGTGTTTTGTCGGTCAGATTTTATGTGGAGTTTTATAAGCATTCAAAGGATTTTATTATAACCTACAAAGCTCTTTCCTCCAACGAAAAGAATTTTTACGATGGGAAAGCGCTTTGAAAAAAGAGGATGTTATACACAGACGCTACTATCCCAGAGTCTGTGAAATTTTAAGAGCGCGCTATTGTGACAAATGCTAACTTTGATCATGAACTTGCGTCGAGCATCGCGAAGGGATTTTCTCGTTTAGCTGTCGGGGGTAAAAACCAATTGGGCAGAACATTACTTTTGGCATACTGTGAATTTTGTTTTAGCAGCTCGAATGTAAACTAGCTGAGACCTTATGAGCTTTCAGACGTGCTGTGACTCGAGTTATCGAGCATGGGGTGCTTATAAGGCGATAGCAGCACGCTAGTGCTAATCACAACTATCTATTTATTTACAGAAGAAATGAATTTCGAAGGGTTTTTTTTACTTCTTGCTTTTTTGGGGATTTCTTTTGCTCGACGCATTGCATCAAGCGTATCACGTTTCAACATTTTTCTATAGGGTGAAACATCCTAATTTAAAAAAATGTTCATAGCTAGAAGCTAGCACTCACACAAAGCAAGCCTCTTAAGATGCAGTTTAGTGTATTATAATAATTAAATAGCACACTTCCAAGGATCCCATTGTTTACGAATTGTAGGCCTGTTCGTGTGCTAGCAGGCGGGAATGCTTGGAGATTTAGACTTTTTATTACATAGATATTATTTCAGGATTGTTCACGTTTCATCATAGTCATATAAAGCTTATTTCTGATTTAAATAACGTTCTTTTTCACGTTTTAGCCGCATACGCAGCTTATAGCGTACCTAATTCTGACGTAAATTTGAACTTTTTCTTCTTTCTTTTTTTGGTCAAGTGATTAATACACAGGAAAATCTAGAGTGTTAAATTGACACTGCTCTGAGTCTATTTGGTCCTACTCTAAATAGAGTTAAAATAACACTGATCTCATCAACCTGAACCTTATAAAGTTTAAGTTAAACTCTTTTTTTTTACAATGTGATGAAGAAAATAGATGTGATGTTTTTTATAGTGAAATACAAACGTTAATCACTACGTACAAGTTTTCTGTGAATAATCAATGGTTTAGAGGATAACCTCATCGATGATGTAACTCAGTTTAAGTGTTATTGTTTCATTCTATTTCGAGCGTATTTGGTCCTACTCTGTATAAAGTTAATTTTACTCTCAGGATTTTACCATGTACAAATGTTTAATCCTCTGCTTTCCTCTCTCTCTCTCTCTCTCTCTCTCGCTCTCTCTCTCTCTCTCTCTCTCTCTCTCTCTCTCTCTCTCTCTCTCTCTCTCTCTCTCTCTCTCTCTCTCTCTCTCTCTCTCTCTCTCTTTCTCTCCAAAGGTACCCCGCGCACAAGAAAGAAGAGATGCCCGTACTCCAAGTTTCAGATTCGTGAACTGGAGCGAGAGTTTTTTTTTAACGTTTACATCAACAAGGAGAAAAGGCTGCAGCTATCCAGAATGCTAAACCTCACCGACAGACAAGTCAAAATATGGTTTCAAAATCGTAGAATGAAAGAGAAGAAACTAAGCAGAGACCGCCTGCAATATTTCTCTGGGAATCCTTTGCTGTAACTGTGTTGTATTGGCTGTGCCTGTTATTTAATAATTATTTTTCTTTTTTTTTTGTCAGTCACATTTAGTCTGTCTCAGTGAAGTGCTCGCTAGATGAGGACTAAATCCGGGTTGTTGTGGGAGAGGAATGAGAAGAGAAAAGAGCTTTTGAGAGAAGTGCGAGCTGAGGGTGTGTGTGGACAGACAATGCGCAGTCTCTCGATGTCACCTCGATTTTGTGACAGAACAAGCTAGTTTGGGATCCCCAAAAAATCACGTGTGGCATCTTTCAAGTGACGTGCTTAAAACGTCCACTCTGAAAAAGCTCGCGGCATACTATAATATATTATAAAAGTGTACCCTTTATCACTATATCCTTGTATATATGTATATTAAACTCACGTTCGACTCTGGTTTTAATCTGGAGGTGTCATATTTTTTATGTTTTCACCATTTAAGGACTTATCAGTAATGTATTCCTTGTACAGAGATGATGCCTTCGTGAATGTACAGTTTACTGTTATTTTGAGCTCCCCCCAACCCTATCCCTGCTGCTATTTTTCTTTGCAATGCTTTCGCAGCTTTGTTCAATTCTTTAAATTATTTGCTTTTCTTTTTTGTCGGAGGGATAGCTCGGCGGTCCGCTTTGGCCTGTGTACTCTGCGTATTAATCACAAAATAAACACGAATAAAGCTAAACGTATGTCAAGTGTTACTTGGTTGAAAAAAAGAGAGGAAAAAAGGGTTTGTGGAGAGTGTGGGAGAGCTCAAGTGAGACCCGAAAGGAGTTTTAACCAAGAAAACCTCCATCTTCTGTTCCCTAGCGTTGCACGCTTTCGTTCAAGTGTGTATCAATGTCAATCGCTGTTGTGTTGCTTTGAAAGTAATATGGATGATATTAAAAAAGCCGATTTTTTTTTACAAGCGGTGCATGCTCGCGATTTGTCCAATAAAAGACACAAAGAAAGAGATGCATGAAATTGCTCACGAACACCTCAGATTTTAGAGAGCATCCCAGCAATGCCTTTTAGTACGGTCCACATGCAATCGCCACTCTTGTAGTCTAGACACTGCAATAAAGCTAGGGCCCTAAATTGCTCTTTTTCCTGCTTAATTGCACCGTCTGTTTGAGGGGAATGCTGCTCGCTTCCGCAGTAAACAGTAAACAAGAAAGTCCGGTCGCTGGACACAGAAACCAAGCTGAACACTTTAAAACGTGCGCGAGACGTTTGGAACGAAACGCACTCGCTCGGGAGGATGCTGCACGCGTCTCGAGCTGGCTCTTCTGGCGCATGCTGTCCCCATCCATGCGCAGTTTTTCCCCTCTCTGTGTATTTCTGAGGTGTTTGCGCTTATGTAGATGTACTTGAAAGTTAGTCTTTGAACTTCAATAACGTCAAGGCCTTCACCTTTAACCCGCTGCAATAAAGCGGAATCGAGGAGGCATTTTTTGGTCCGGAAACGTGGAGAACGGAACCGAGCCAATCAGCGCGAGGAGTTTCTACGGAGCAGCACTTTGACCTCTCGCCATAATCTGCAGCAGGTAACTTTTCCTGTTTTAGCGCTCCCATTAAATGCGCTTTATTGTGTCTGTAAAATGTCATATTTTCATGCATGGGAGATTTTATGACATGTTGGCATGCGACGGAGCGTTTAAGCGTGCTCGGTTGAGAAGGATTTCTAAATCAGAGCTTTAACGCGGGCTGATGGTTGCGTGGCGCACTGATTTATTCCCTCCGATTTCCAAATCCGTTCATTAAGGGTTCCTCTGCGCGTCGGCTGTGGCTTTCGTGCGCTTCTGATATGCTAGAGGAGCTTATTCGTTGCCACTGATCTCTGCTTTTACAACTGCTGGAGAGAAATGGCGGGTGAGGGGCTGGGGGGGCTGCAGGGATCAAGGCTGGAAGGCTTGTCTTCTCGTCACTCCCACCAACCTTGGCCCTGGCTCGGTGACGTAGCTCATCTGCTGAATTCCTTTCTCTTTCGTGATGGCCTGAAGAGCAGGAACTTGGAGCATCAAACGCTGGAGTCGCCAAACCCAAAGCGATCCGCAAAAAGTGGCCACGAGATGAGCGTTTTCGCTCCGGAAGCAGCCACGCGCGGTTCCTCCAGCTGCAGGTTTGCGCTGAGACGACTTCGCTCCTGAGATTTCGCCGCACAGAGAGCACATGCGTAAAAGGAAACACAACAAGGAAAATGGCGGAGATGGCGGAGAGGCGATGCCAATGTGGACCGAGTTAACTCTGGACTGAAATACGACCTGGATTTTTTCAATCCAGTAATTGTCAGCATTGTTTAAAGCCTCCTAAAGCAGGACTTAACACAAAATGATACACCTATAGTTCTTAAGGGAACATGTAATGTTTTCAGGGCCCATATCAAATTTGGTAAATGATGTTCGGTGCGGGCCTCAAAAAATCCATGATTTATAACGCCACACTGATGGAAACGTTCTCTCTGAAAGCCTGCTTTTTGTTAATTCTGCTTCTAGCAGCAGTTTTAACCAGAAGAGCTCATTAACGCGCACTGTCCGCGTGCACGCACACTTCCGCTCTCCTCTGCGTGATGAGAAGTTGTAAATACAATCAGCAGTAGAGCACACCAGTCATTTGTATGGTCTTTGCTGATATTAAATTGTAATATAATGCTGATGTGTTTCGCGATTTACAGCTCGTTGATTTATAAATGACTTTTAAGCGTTACATGCATCGACTGCACATTTCCTCAGAGCTCTGCGGTGGACGCCGGTTTGGATAAAAAGCTGTTTCGTGATCGTTTAAGTTTCCCGAATATTTAATCTCAGGGTTGTTTTGTTTGTAAACAGACACAGTTTAAGATCAGAAGATAAATTACGTTTGTGCAAAATAATTAGACATTTTCTGTTGACTAATTGATTTGGAAAGCAGTTCGTCGCATTCGCTATAGCATACATTAACATGATATTTGAGTAATTAATTATATATGTAGTTATAATATTTATTTATATTGACACGTATATTAATTTTGCAACATTAAAACATTGAAATAGGCCTTTTCTAAGCATATTTTGTGTCTCTTTTAAAGAGATTTCACACTTTCTCGTTTTACATTTTACGAGAAAAAGTCTGCAATCCAACATTCTCCGTGAACAAAAAAAGCAAATTAGCGTTTTATGTCTTCGACGTGTAATAGAGCTACAAAAATAGCTCAAATAAAATTGTGTTCGTAAATTAGAATAAAGTTTTACTAGTAAATCTACACCAACAGTCAACTATTGTGTGTTTTGTTATTTTTGGCTCGTGAGCAGATAGAGAAATGCGCGTCTATAATTAAAGCGGTGATCGTATTGCAGCAGGCCTTTTTATCTTTTCATTTTAGATGCCTTGAACCTCTTTTATAATGTCATTCTCATTTAAGAAACTAATTCCAATTTTATAGTAAATTTTATATTTAAAAAAAGTATATATTTTTAAGCACTTTTTAAAATTTCATGAATGTACATTTTAAGCAAAATCAAACAAACAAATTCTAAACGTGTTCACAACAGAATTGTAAATAAAAATTGGTGTGTTAAGATATTTGTAAATAACATTGGGCGTGTTGTTTAAAGATTACATGAAATGTTGTTTTCATATTGTGTGTTTTGTCTTCAGCTAACAAGCTAGTAAACGAGCTAATTACTGAGATTTTGTTTTTAAATCTTCTTGCTCGATTTAGAAACTGCACAGATAAACAAGATAGAGATGCATGACGCTTGAAACAAAAGAAACATCAAAATGAAAAATAAAACATAATTTCTTAACCGAACATTAAAACAGAAATGCAGAGGAATCTCAGCTGCACGTCTGCGCTCCGCAGTGAGAGAGCGTCTGTTAAACGTCTGACAGACCGAAAACAAGCCAGAACAACATCCCCCGAGTCTGAGGCTGGGTCAGCGACCTCGCGGAGAGAGAACCGGACCGCGAGCGCTCAAAGGACGGCTCAAGTCCAAGGGTTGCTTCATCAGCTTTACTCAAATACAACATAAAAAACGCCAAGAGACGTTTCCTTTCGCGAACTTTCTTTCGTTCGACACAAACAAGGGATTTGTTGCAGGTCCATTTGCTTTTTATTAGAAACATAACTTACTAAATGAAAAAAAAACCCACACACAATTTCTTAGTAACTACAGAAAGCTAGATTAAACTCGCACGATGAAACAAGAACCACGTCACGAGTGAACATTGCTGCTACACAGAATTTTGATGATTTAAACGCCTTGCAAAACAACATTCTATCACTAACTAAAACACGTGTGTGGAACTAGTTC
The DNA here is from genome assembly GCA_900490495.1 of Danionella dracula. Lineage (NCBI taxonomy): Eukaryota > Metazoa > Chordata > Actinopteri > Cypriniformes > Danionidae > Danionella > Danionella dracula. Next base: position 165,145 of record UELW01000031.1, on the reverse strand, counting down.
CTTTTATAAATGAATTAGGTCAAATTGCGGCATTGCCACAGAATTAAAGGTTTTCTTTATCGATAAGCTTTATTAAAACATTGTTTTCTGTTATTGGTTCTTTGAAAATCAAGGGATGAGTTTACTACTGATAAAATACATATATTAAAAGACGCGTTCGCTTATTTCTTTCGACGATGATGCAACTTACGAGATTTATTTATTCGAAGCTGCGTGCAGAAAAGCATTCAAAAGGTCAGCAGCATTAAACATTCGCTTCAATTTAAGCATTAAACGCGTAATTTTACAACAAAACGACATTTTACGAAGATGCTCAAAAATCGTATTGAAATAATTTTGCTGATTACATCAAGAAACTTGTTTTAATCGGCAAAATTATTTATATTCTTCCAAGTTAAAACGTTTTTTCGTCATTTAAACGTCACTTCATCAGCAAATAATATTTTGTTAAAATTCGAGCGTTTTTAATACCTTCACTGTGAGAAAAGGAAATTAAAAAATGTTTTCTCCTGCTCTAACGATTCTTACTAGAATTATTTATCTTATCAGGTGCCAACTTTGAGTGAAAAAATTATATTAAAGGAAACACCTGAAAATGCAAAGCCTGCACGCGTGCTTTAAGCGCCCCAATTAAACATTTAGTTTAAAATCTGAGCATTAGTAAACGTTAATGTATTTAATTATTTTGGTTGAATTTACAGAAATGTCAGTTTGTTTGTCAGTCAGAAAAAGGCAGTTTGTTTAATACAAAAACGACTGTAAAAATAAAAACGACTGTAAAAATGTGAGCCTTAAAAACTTCTTGATTTTACTTGAGTGCTTGATCTAAAATACAGAAATGTAAAATCATATTGAAAATATGAATTGGTAGAAATCTTACATCTCCTCGTTCAGCTTCGCGTTTGCTTTAAATACATCATCATAATCACAATAAAAGTGCAATCTTGTAAAAAAAAACATGAACAACAAAGGAGAATGGTTACAATCATCAGAATGCAGCAAAACGACCTTGCTTCAAGAAGTACACGAGTCCCCTAAAACACACAGAATGCATTTACTGCCTCGCAAAGGAGCGCGTAATTATCCAGCGTGCACTTTGATAAGCTTGTTAAATTCGCCGTTAACCTCCGTGCGATGCTTATTTCACTCGCCTCTCCTTTTCTTTAGCAGACGCACAAGCCACGTAACAGTTCCCCGCAAGACAAGAGCTTTCTCTTTGTTCTGTCCCCAGTATCCTTCCCTAGAATCACGGCTAGATGGCGCCATTGCTCCACGCAGCAGCGCACAATCTCGACAACTTGACCCCGGTGACGTCAAGACGGTCTGGCGCATCAAGGCCACTTTCAAAACCCTATTGGTCTGAAAATCACATGACAAAGCGCCTTGAATCCATAATTATGTTGCTGATATTTTTCGCCCCCCCAAAAGATGTCAGCGTCCTACTGTCCTCATCCTCTTCGCCGTAAAGGAGATTGTTTTGCATCGCGGGGCGAGTAGCGAAATGTCATGCCCGAACAACGTGGCAGCCAGCGCGTTCCTGATGGACTCGCTGGTGGGAGGAACATCTCCATACAGAGGTGAGAGCTATCCCTCCAGCTCTGGAATGTACATGCAGGCGTCTGCAGAATATGGGTGCTCCATGATGGGCACTTTTGGGATCGTGGGCTCCAAGCGGAGCGAGCTGCAGCAGAGCGGGATGCACCTCGGCGGGTTCCAGGCGTCCTCGCATTACCTGTCGCAGCGCGACGCGTGGGTCGCAGGCTCCAAAACTTACCGAGGCTCGCAACCTGTTGCCCAGCCCTTGCACCCGTGCTCGTTTCCAGCCAGCAACGTGAAAGAGGAAGCCATCCCTTGCCTTTATCAGCCCGAGATCGACAGCGCCAAAGAGTCGGGCGAGAAATCCACCTACATCCGTCTGGGAGACAATAGCAGCCGCGCGAATCAGAGCGCCGTCTCCTCCCCCGAGTATTTCCGACGGAGCCAGGTGTACGGCAGCGACAGGGGCCACCATGGAGATGCCTTCGGCTCGGACTTTCACCCGCTGCCCCGGATATCCACGCCAGCCGAGGCGCCCGCGTCAGATTCATGTGTCAAAGGCAGCAGTGGCAGGCAGGACGCGGAGGACCAGGGAGGGCACCCGCAGGGAGACAGCGCGGACCAGAGACAGTCCAGAAAACACGAGAGCGTCTCAAAAACAGAGAGTTGCACAGATGAGTCCGAGAGCGAGCTAAAAGGTGACCGTCCCTTCCCTCTCCGTCGCCCGCACCTCTACATCACCGCGCGCGAATCTGGTACAAGCGTCGATGACTTCATTCAGAGCCAAACGCGAGGGTTTTGGTGTGAGGCCATCAATGTTTGGAGAGACCTTTTATTGTGCGCTTAATATTTGCGTTTACAGTAGCTCGTTATGTTGTAAAGCGTTTATAACGTTTGGGTGAAGTTAGCTGATCACGCTAAAACAGAGAAACCAGACACAATTATGAACTGCAAATATTTTGCACAGGAAAATATTTTGTTGCGGGAATGGCGTGCACAATGTAGGTTTCAATAAAGGACACGTTTAATCCAATTTGGTAAAAAAAAACATGTTTTGTGATTAAAAAGGGAGTATTTTTGACTGTTTGCGTCAATCAAAATGGTTTCCTGCACTGTAAAGGGTTAATATCTCCCCCCCTCTAACAACAATTCGACCCAAACAGCGCAGTTTGAAGCTTAAAAATACACATTTTATTCACACAAACCTGGTTTGTGAAGGAGATATTAATCAAAAGGGGTTGGTCTTTTATTGCACGCCTAATATTTCGCATTTACAGTAGCTCGTTATGTTGTAAAGCGTTTGAACAAAAATAGCTGCAGGACAATTTGGGTTCAGAGTCACGAAATCAAAAATAGTGACTAAATTGCAGTGCTTGATGGAACAATCACATACCCTCACGAATGGTTTTTAATTATTTTAACCCTGTTTATATTCCAAAACAAGATTTTGCATGTCAAATAAAAAGCTATTTTTCCTCGTTTCACTGAAGGCCTCATTTTATAAACCCAGATTTCATTTGTTTGCGCCATTAAAAAGTTTACAAGCGAAATCACAGGACAGTTGGGTTCGTGTATTAATATGTAAACAGCATTTAAAGTCGCTGTCAAAAAAAACCAAGCGCGTCATTGGTCATTGAAATAAACAGCATCGCTGCAGGATTAACACGCGGCGCGTTACACGCTTCCATCCCCGCGCCGCACACAACAAAACACTACACTCTCGTAAATTAAATCACATTAAATTAGATTTTACTACTCCAGTTAACTCTTTACAATCTCCATTTATAGCTTCAGAGAGGTAAAAAGTTAATTTTACAACGCACGAATGTTTCTTGATGGAGAGAAAAAGATATACGCAGCAATCAACAAGTTAAAAAAAACTTTTTAATTTTGATTATATTAGGAACATGAGAGTTATTAAAACATGTTTAGGAATTTAGTTCGCTTATTGTCTTTTAGAGGAAGCCAAATTTAGTTTCCTTTACAATAATAATAATAATTTATTTTCGTAATGCATTTAATAATCGTAGTAAACAAACTAATGCATGGCCCATAAATGGTTGCTTATTAACATGCATCAAATGTTGCATTTCTTGCTCAATTATACATTTGCATCACCTTCTTATATATTTAAAGTGATTTACTGTTGCGTTTGTTTTGTTGTAAGCTTGTTGCGTAATTAGTTTGACCGAAAATCACAAATATGTTGAATGTTCTCACTAACACTATAGTGCTAAACTTCTTCTCTTTCAAAGAATCTCAGCTAACTGGAGGACAAATGCAATAAAAGGGTTTGGTCTTTTATTGCACGCCTAATATTTCGCATTTACAGTAGCTCATTATGTTGTAAAACGTTTATAACGTTTGAGCAAAAATAGCTGCAGGACAATTTAGGTTCAGAGTCAAAACTGTGAAAATAGTGACACAAAAAAATATATATATATAAATATATACTGTTAGAAAAAAACAATGATGTACTCACAGAAAATATTTTGTATTATCCTAAACCTTTCTATGATACTCTTTGAAAACGTTGAAATCAGTTAAAATGTCACGACTTTTTTGTTTTACGTTATTCTTTTCTTTTTAATTGAAGTGAAAGTTTGCTACCTGTCCCATAAAGGATTAACACCTGTTTCTTTAATTACAATAGTACAAATAAATCTTTCACGATACACATATTAGGACATTAAAGTATGTGTATTTTTGTCTGTGTGTAAAAAGAATAAATATTCACACTAGTTCACTATATTTAATATACTCAATGTATAAGAAAAAACATATTGTTATTGTGAGTTGTAACGAATTGCTGTTTTGAAAAGATCTCTATATTATGATCATATTTTAGTTCTACCCCTAAAAGAGATTGAGAAATGAGAAATGTCATTTAAATAACACTTCTGCAGAGAACCCTTGTGATGCAGTTTTGCACATTTTGAGGTAAAAAAAACAGTCAGATTTTGAGAAAATCCGGATTTAAGCTTCAATGATTTTGTTTAACCCATTTTTACAACCACATTATATAAACTGGACGTTTTTAATGAAATAATAAGCTTTTATCTATAGTTAGTGTTGCATGTGTAAGTTATAAAGCTATGACAAAACCAACACACGTCACAAATCAAGTCACTTTTTTTAAATGCTAATTTTGAGACAATAACATTTTAAATAAATATAGGCTATTAGATCCGTGCCAACTGAAACGTTAAAAGATCTGCCAAAACATTAAGAAAGCTACCTAATTTGGATTCAAATATCAAATAAATAAGGGGCGATTTAAATGTAATTTTACGCCTTTTTGAAATTGGGTTACAACGCTTTGAGGACACAAACACACACAAGCACAGAAAAAACAAACAGATAAATGTGAATTAAACCATTTTAAATATTCGTTTAGGGGCAAAAAAAATCTAAATAAATACACGTTAGTAAAACCCGCATCAAATATAACTATAAATAGGATTAACAAGGTCTGTTCTAACAAGAAGTGTCCCCAAACACATCACAGAGAGCAGACAAAAGATCGAGATCATAAAAATACAATTTATTTGCACAAACAAAAATGTCGCATGTAAAAAACAAAAAAATGTCCTTGTTGCATACACACATTTCCTTGTTTGCCACATTTTCAGACCCAAACTTCATTCGCTTGCCTTATTTGTATGTTCACCATCTAATACAGACATGAGTATTGATCTGTTGTCCTCGCGCGTGTTCTTCTCCTCCAGATGAGGCCAAGTTGGAGAAGACAACAGGGAACTGGCTCAAAGCGAAGAGTGGCCGGAAGAAGAGGTGTCCCCTACACAAAGCATCAGACACTTGAGCTGGAGAAGGAGTTCTTGTTCAACATGTACTTGACTCGAGAGCGCCGTCTGGAGATCAGCAAGAGTATCAACCTGACAGACAGACAGGTCAAGATCTGGTTCCAAAACAGACGGATGAAGCTCAAGAAGCTCAACAGGGAGAGTCGCGTCCGAGAGCTGACAGGCTATAGCTTCAACTAGAGCACGTTTCAACGAAAACCTATATCTATACTCACTCTATCGTTCCCACGTCTTATTTTTAGTCTACTTCCTCCTTTACAGACATCCTAGTCATGGGATTAAAATAGAAATGATAGGCCCGTGCAAAAGTGACTTACAATTACGTATTTGGCAGACGTTTTTGTCCAAAGCGACTTACAGAAGAGACAATTTGAGATTTGTTAGCCTATCTCAGCTCGCTCGTTGGAGAAGTTGTATCAGCTGATCAATAAACAATAGCAGGAAGAGAATAAAGGCTCTAAATAAGAAAAAAACATAATTGGTGACCAGATTAGAATTGCAAATACTCCGGTTACGAAAGATAGAGTGCAAATCTATTATTTCTAAACGTAAAATCTCTTTTTTCTCTTGTGAGTTCTAGTTTGCTGTTACAATACGCGCCCTGTATCTTGCATGCTTTGTTCTTGACGTGTTTTTGATGTTTAACTCGCGACTCTGATAATAAAACAGGGGATGGGAAACCACTGTCCTGGTATGTCCTTCCCCTTGCATACTTTTCTTCTGTTTTCTGTTGATAGAAACATTTTTTTCGGGTGCAGACAGAGAAGGGAGAGAGAGAGAGAAGAGGGGGAAGGTGTACAGTATGAGTGGGAGACCCATAACGTTGATTTAAATATTATCCAGGTGACCACAGTAAGTCAAGGTCATAAAATCGTAATGTCATGACGGTCCTGGAAAGCGCTGGGGGTGGATTTTATGATCTGCAAATATAATGTGCCGCTGCAGTAAAGATGCATTAAAAGGTGAGTGCATGGAGGAGGGCTAGTTCACATCCTCGCTGGCCTCGCGGGCGCGCTCTGCACCCTTCCCGGCTCTTTTGGAACCAGCGTACGAGCGTTGTGGAGTACTGGATGGCTATGAGACTTCTGATGGTCCTGGAGGGAAACCTCGAGGAACCGATGGAGGAGTGGATCGGGTGAGCTGTTGGAGTCCACGGAGATCCCCTCAAGGTAGGAAAACGGTTTCCTTCACTCTCCCAGACGCTTTCCGGATGCGCTGCCGGGGATAGCAGCTGTGCTTTGAACCGTGTTCTTGAGGTTTGACTCGGCCATCAGCTTGTCGAGGTCGCGTCCGATTGTTCGCTTTTGCGGAACAAAACGTGGAAACCCGCCATAACGTCGTGGAAGTGTTTCCTCCTTAACTTCCTGTTTGCATGTTTTCCAGTGTGGTAGCGTGGATAACGACGTCAGCTGCTGCGCATTTGTTGTCATCCTTTTCTCGGTTGGCTTGTTTTTAATGAACGCTGGAAGGAAAAGAGAGCCGCGCACTTATCTGCGTTGCTGTTGTGTTTGTCTCGTCCGGTGGAGAGCGCCGTGACGCGCGGCTGGTGCGTGGTTTAGGTAGTTTCATGTTGTTGGGATTGGCTTCCTGGCTCGACAACAAGAAACTGCCTTGATTACGTCAGTTCGTCTTCATCAAGGGCGACAATTGCCGTTAAATTGCACCCAGCGCAATGAAGGTTCCGCAAATGGCATTGTAAATGAACTGAACGGTTATAACCACAGCGGGCTCTTTCTCCTCTTGTGCTCGCCTTTATGTGCGGGTTGTAAAAGAGAATTTAGGCTCTCACAGGGAGAAAGGACAGCTCACAGACTACTGTTGTTGTTGTTGTTTTTTATTTCTTATCGTGACGCATTATTTTATTGACGCATTTGAGCTTTGGAGCTTTGAAAAGTCGCTTGAAAAATGCTTGGGTTCACATTTTGCTTGGTTTGTGTTCTCAAGTGAAAGGTGTTTTCTGATTTGTTGTTTTTTTCTGGCTTTGGAGTCTCAAATCTGTAGAAAACAGTGACTCGGTGTTTGGAAGCTGTGCCATGTTTCACATGCGAGCGAGCCGACGTCTTCCCCTCTAAATAAATTATTTTGTTGTTTTATTTGTGCACATGCTAAATGTTTTAAAGTAGCTGCCAGAGCAGACATACTGTGTGATGTGCTCAAAGCGGACAGTGTTTGACCTGTAGCTTCCGTACTTTATAAACACCGACTCTGTGTGGCTCCTGTAACACTATTTTAGACGTATTCTTAGTTTAAATACGAATAGTAGCATTTTGCGTGGAAATTAAACACTACGAACGCATCCCGAATATTGACTTCTTGAAGATATTTTAAGTTACTCCTTAATTTTACTCAAATGCCGGAAATTAAATCGTCGTTTGGTTCAGAGCTGGTTACAATAGTGTCTTTTCTTGTTAGTTTTTTTACTTGTTACCAATTCACACTAAGCTAAAAACGAACCAAACATGATTGTCTAAGATAGTGTCCAATATTTAAGAATCACATTCACTTAAGACTTTTAGTTTGAGCAGTCTTGTGCTGCAGTCAGTAAAGACGTAAATAATTTAGAGACTTCTTAACTCAAATTGTCAGTTTCAACGACTCAAAACCAATGATGCGTTTAGAGCCAATTTCATATTTAAGCTTGTTACAACAACAACAACAACAAAAAAAAGGTTAAAAATAAGTGAATATTTAAGTCAAAATTGACCAAGAGATTTAGGTAATTAAGAAATTATTTACATGCAAAACTATACAAAAACGCAGGAATTTAACGTTTAGTCATTTATTTCAAGCTTAAAAAGACCAAAAGTTCCATCAGAGAAATTAGATTTAGCTTAAAGGATAAATTTTTATTTATTGGGGATAAAAAAAACGCTGTTACGCTCCAAAATGTTTCTCGACAAAGGATTTGCGCGTCTGAAAATAAAACGAGAAGGCCGCAGACGTTTTTAATGATTGATTTTTTTTAATGTCCGTTGTACAAAAAATATTGTAACACTTTTGATCAATGAACGTTTCCCAGAAACAAAATCAATAATATACAAAGCCATACTAACATTTAAATCCTGAATTTGTGCCATGCCCTCTAATGTTCAATGTGGAGTGTTGCCTTTAATTAAATTAAACTTTTAAGTGAAACTCTTATTTTTTGTTACAATGTGATAAAAATATTTGTGATGTTTTTTTATAGTAAAATACAAACGTGTCTCACTACGTACACGGTTTCGGTGAATAATCAATGGTTTAGATGATGACCTCATCGATGATTTAATTTAACTCAGTTTATTGTTTCACTCTATTTAGAGTGTATTTGGTCCTACTCTGGATAGAGTTAATTTTACTCTCAGGATTTTACTGTGGAGCCTAAGAACTCATTTTATGCCTGACGTTTTCATTTCACATTTAAAACGTTCACCCGTTTGCGCGAAACAAAATCAATCATTTTTAATACTCGACAATTTTGTATCCGTTAACAAAAAATGTACTAAAATTTGAGGAGAAGACTGTGCTCAGGAAAAACGATGTTTGTTTCAGCTTTTCGCTCTTTTAACCGCTTTTTACGCGTTTTTATTAACGCTGCAGCGCAAACGCGTCGCGTGCTGAACTAACGCGGAACACCGAGCGTCTTTACGCGCTGTTTCCCCCCAAGACTTCTTCGTTTTCCCCGTGAGAGAGCTTCGCGTTTCTCCACCCCCTCCCTTCAGCTGCTCCACTGCGGGAGGAGACAGTCTGGAATCCAAAGTCATTTTCATTCAGTTGAGAGAATGGGCTTCTGCTCTGGAATGCGTCCGCAACAAAGCGAATACAGCCGACGGAAGAGCTCCGCAGGACGCGGGGAGCAGAGGAGCCGCGACCGACGCGCGGTCTGCGCCACGATGCACGCCGCGTCAGGCCTGCTATCTCCCGTAGCATTAGCAATGGCCTCCTCCACTCCAGAGAGGCTCGAGGAGGGGAGCCAGGGGATGAGGGGGGGTGTAGCTTATCAGGGATTTCAGATCAGATTCGGATTCGTTTTTGGAAGGTGTGCGTAAGTGGGGGGATCAATCCAAGCGCGGATATTTTGTGCTTCGATTATTGCGTTTTTTGCAGGTTTTTTAAACTTTTTTCTGCGTCTCTGAAATGCAGCACTTTGTAGGAAGCAGAAGCTAGGCCTCGGGTGTTCTGTTAAAGGCGAGTTGAAGCTATGAGTCTTCAAACACAATGTATAAGGTTGTGCTCTCTCGAACGCTCGGGTTCGATTCAAAGAGAGCGCACTTAAATTCTGGAATGCAAAGCTTTGTTGTAGGCGAATGTTTATTTCGCCTTTGGCTGCGTTACATCATTGTGAGCTGATGTAATAGCAATCTGTTTAAGAGTCATTTGATCTTTTTCATGAATGATCATAAAAATGCTTATAAAATGATCCCTTTGGATATAACTGTATCCAATATAACTGTAGATAAGAGTACAAAACTACTATATTTTACTAAAATAAAAATCATTGTTTGGTTCCGACGAAGGTGCGTTATTTTTCTATTGCTGAGACACCTTCAGAAATTCCTTTTAAAATACATTCCAAAATAATTAAAGTGACCAATAATCATGGTTGTTATTTTCTTTGTTTTCTTTCAGTTTGGATTTTTAATACGACTGTTAAAAACCTAAAAAGTGCAATTTTTGATGTTTTAGGCTCTGTTTGAAAGGTTGTGTTTCGCTGCATCGGTGTTGGGTGAATTTAAAACTTCTATTAAAAAAATGTAATAAAAAATACAAACAAGAAAATAAGCTACATTTATATTTGGAAGTAAGATTTTAGAAGTTTGATTGAAGGGATTTTTTAATTCAAGTATATTGCTTGACTACACGCATTATATTATATTATATTGTATTATATTATATTATCATTCATTCATCTTCATGTCGGCTTTCTTCCCTTTTGGGGTCTCCACAGCGGAATGAACCGCCAACTCTCTGGCATATGTTTTACGCGGCGGATGCCCTTCCAGCCGCAACCCATCGCTGGGAAACATTCACACACACATTCACAGTTTAACACTATCGGCAATTGTTCTTACTCAATTCACTTATTCCGCATGTCTCTGGACTCGTGGAGGAAACCGGAGCACCCGGAGTAAACCCACGCGATCACGAGGAGAACATGAGAACTCCACACAGAGATACCAACTGACCCAGCCCAGGCTCGAACCAGAGACCTTCTTGCTCTGGAGTCGTGGAGGAAACCGGAGCACCCGGAGTAAACCCACGCGATCACGAGGAGAACATGAGAACTCCACACAGAGATACCAACTGACCCAGCCGAGGCTCGAACCAGAGACCTTCTTGCTGTGAGACGACCGTGTATTGTATTATATTATATTATATTATATTATATTATATTATATTATATTATATTATATTATATTATATTATATTATATTATATTATATTATATTATATTATATTTATATTATATGAAAACTTAATTTACGGTGCTTCTGTGTGCACTGAAAACGAACGTGTAGCATGATTTTTTTTTCAGTAAGGAATGGTTAAATGTGCCTAAAATGTAAAAAGTTAAACCCATATATACTGCATTTAAGACACTTGTGTGAGCACTTAATGCAAATAACGTGTTTTATATTTTAAAGATGTTTAAATTCATGCATGAGCGAAATATAAGCAAAATGTAAACTATTGGCAGTATTATTTTAGTACAGTTCTGACGTACGAAACAAAATCATTGTCAAAATCAAATCTTATTTTGTTTTTCATTTTTTCCAACATTACTAAAAAATACGGTTATTTATTGAAGCTTTTCGTTGAAAGAAAGCGCTTTTTGGTGTCCATTTAGGGTCAGTTTACAGTTTAATATTAAAAGACTAGAGTTGCTTTTGTTTGAGGATTTGGAGAGAATTATTCTGGATTTCTATCAATAAACGTGAGATCAAATCCATATTTTTTCTTCTTCTTTTTTTCAATTTCATATATGTAAATAATTAAAGGTAGAGCTCGTTGAGGTCCTACCTCAGGAGTGAAAGAGAGCTACCTCAGGGGTGAAAGAGAGCTACCTCAGGGGTGAAAGAGAGCTACCTCAGGGGTGAAAGAGAGCTACCTCAGGGGTGAAAGAGAGCTACCTCAGGGGTGAAAGAGAGCTACCTCAGGGGTGAAAGAGAGCTACCTCAGGGGTGAAAGAGAGCTACCTCAGGGGTGAAAGAGAGCTACCTCAGGAGTGAAAGAGAGCTACCTCAGGGGTGAAAGAGAGCTATCTCAGGGGTGAAAGAGAGCTACCTCAGGGGTGAAAGAGAGCTACCTCAGGGGTGAAAGAGGGCTACCTCAGGGGTGAAAGAGAGCTACCTCAGGGGTGAAAGAGAGCTACCTCAGGGGTGAAAGAGAGCTACCTCAGGGGTGAAAGAGAGCTACCTCAGGGGGGAAAGAGAGCTACCTCAGGGGTGAAAGAGAGCTACCTCAGGGTGAAAGAGAGCTACCTCAGGGGTGAAAGAGAGCTACCTCAGGGGTGAAAGAGAGCTACCTAAGGGGTGAAAGAGCTAATGGTGAAAGAGAGCTACCTCAGGGGTGAAAGAGAGCTACCTCAGGGGTGGTGAAAGAGAGCTACCTCAGGGGTGAAAGAGAGCTACTCAGGGGTGAAAGAGAGCTACCTCAGGGGTGAAAGAGAGCTACCTCAGGGGTGGTGAAAGAGAGCTACCTCAGGGGTGAAAGAGAGCTACCTCAGGGGTGAAAGAGAGCTACCTCAGGGTGAAAGAGAGCTACTCAGGGTGAAAGAGAGCTACCTCAGGGGTGAAAGAGAGCTACCTCAGGGGTGAAAGAGAGCTACCTCAGGGGTGAAGGGGTGAAAGAGAGCTACCTCAGGGGTGAAAGAGAGCTACCTCAGGGGTGAAAGAGAGCTACCTCAGGGGTGAAAGAGAGCTACCTCAGGGGTGAAAGAGAGCTACCTCAGGGGTGAAAGAGGGCTACCTCAGAGGTGAAAGAGGGCTACCTCAGGGGTGAAAGAGAGCTACCTCAGGGGTGAAAGAGGGCTACCTCAGGGGTGAAAGAGAGCTACCTCAGGGGTGAAAGAGGGCTTCCTCAGGGGTGAAAGGGAGCTACCTCAGGGGTGAAAGAGAGCTACCTCAGCGGCGAAAGAGAGCTACCTCAGGGGTGAAAGAGAGCTACCTCAGCGGCGAAAGAGAGCTACCACAGGGGTGAAAGAGAGCTACCTCAGGGGTGAAAGAGAGCTACCTCAGCGGCGAAAGAGAGCTACCACAGGGGTGAAAGAGAGCTACCTAAGGGGTGAAAGAGAGCTACCTCAGGGGTGAAAGAGGGCTACCTCAGGGGTGAAAGAGAGCTACCTCAGGGGTGAAAGAGAGCTACCTCAGGGGTGAAAGAGAGCTACCTCAGGGGTGAAAGAGAGCTACCTCAGGGGTGAAAGAGAGCTACCTCAGGGGTGAAAGAGAGCTACCTCAGGGGTGAAAGAGAGCTACCTCAGCGGCGAAAGAGAGCTACCACAGGGGTGAAAGAGAGCTACCTCAGGGGTGAAAGAGAGGTGGATTAAAATGTGCTACTTCCTTGGAGACTGAAAAGAAAAACAGCATTTCTGCTTCGCAAATATTCTTAGAAATCAGCATCAGTCGTTCTATTCCACACCTGAGAGATACAGCACGCAAAAAGCGTTTACTTTTTAACAAAAGGGCCATAAAAAAAATAAAGGAGACAAACCAAGCTATTTTAAGAGTTAAAAATGCTTTATTTGTTATTGTGACAAAACAACTCAGTCAACAACACAGTGTTGAAATCAAATTGATAGATTGTACAGATAACTAAAGGTTTATTATCTGCTCAAACACAGAGAACCACTCCCTGAGAAAATATGTGTGGCAGAGAGAACACATTGAAATGTACAAATCAATAAAAAAAGAACGGCTGCACATTTGATCGAGTAACAGTCCGTGACACCAGATTCAACATGGTTTCGTTTATTCTTCCTGCTTCATCTCCTCGAAGAAATTCGCGAATTAAATGACATCTTCATTGAGATGAGCATCACATCCCTGGAGAGAATTCCTCGTGATATGAACAATAATGTCAAAAATTATACCAAGATTCTCTATGTAGGATGCGCGTACGATTACTGCGCGATTAATTAAAAAAAAACATGCATTCGCTGAATTTAACTTTTTCCTCTAAATTAGTAAGGAATAATGTTCTTTCTTTTTGAAAGCACGTTCAAACAAATATATAATTTAATATGAAATAATGTATTGCAATCAATTTAGTAAGCATTAGTACTTCTGAATTTTAAGAAAGATAATTCTCAAACGCGTATGCGCTTCGATATTTAACATTAAGTCGCATGTTATAATCTACATTGCAGCCTCAATCCGCGTTTTGAATATTCCATAATCTGACCTGAGAGAAAAAATCAGATGCACAAACAGTAAGCTGACGCGCCTTCCTGTAAAATACTGAATTATTTAACACCAATTATTTCTAAATCGCCTGAATTCGTTTCATTACAATCTTGTTTTATAAAAAAAAAAAAAAAAAAAAAAAAACAAGGGGAAATCAGTTCGTACTATTCACACGTGTTTATTTTTAGTATTTCCATTATAAAGAACTTTTTTTAATGAAAGATTATATAAATGGTCTGGTTTGAACAGAAAAACAGTGTGTATTTTGAAGATGTCTGGCTGCAGCTGCAGAGCAAGGTGAGAAAAGCCTGACCTCATGTGGCCAGTTTCGCGCACTGGGCCTAACACTGACCATGACTGCTGCGCCCTCGCGCTCTCATGCGCCTAACACCGAGCAGAAAATGTTGCGTTGTGCACAAAAGGTGAGAATGCGCGCAGAGGCTGGTCTTGTTTACAGCGAAAGCGGCGAAAATCCACGCTAAGTTAAACTATTGGTTTGCGTAAATTATGTTTCTTTTTGAGAAAGAAATAGTACACAGACAGCAACAATTCTGAGTGTGTTTGTTCCTTCTCTGGAGAGAGTGTAAAACACTCTAATTGAGTTAAAATATCTAAACAAAGAGCCGCTCTTTCACTGAATACGCACGAGGAAATTTTTTATTTTTATAAACCACAATAGTTCGTTTTTGTTGTTGTTGTTTTTTCTCTCTCTCAAAAAGTTTTAATCTTTTATTTACCTCTAATTTAGAGAAGGGACAAATGCACCCATAACAGAGTGAATTAAACTCCTCAATTTTTACAAAGTAGTTTAGTAATATTACACTGCAACGTTAGTGTGTGTACTAATTTAAAAACGTGAAACTAAATCAAAACCGCGAATTTGTGTTTGGTTCTTAGTGTTTCGTTTACATTTATCGTTACATCCTTTTATTTCATCTAGCATTTAAAAACACACAAATTAAAAGCTGCAAATTACATGAAGTCTACCAGAACTTGACACGATCGAAGAGAACGCTTTCAGCTGAATTTCAGCGAGTGTCGCATGCTTCGAATGCGTTCTTAAATCTCATTTTAATGGTTAAAAGAGTGGAACACGTTTTCAGAGGCCATTTTAGGAGCTTAGTGGGCAGCCACTCGTCTGTCTTCTCTCTTCTTCGTTTTGACGAGGCTTCTTTCACAAGCGCAGTGTTGCTTTTATGTTAAACCAGGATCTCAACTGCAGTTTTATTAACGACACGTTTATGAACAATCAAATGGTCCTCGTAAAAATTTATTGAAGGGCGTAAAAGCGCGCACGGCCGCTTGCGAATATAACCGCCGCTGTGGTGCGTCCTCACTGCTCCCATCGCCCCGATTTGTTTAAAAGTACTTTTTTTATGAGGGATATCCCAATCGTGTTTATTTGAAACTGGAGAAAAACAGTTCCGGAGCGCGTTAAAGCAGCTCTCGAGAGCCGTATGTTTGTCACCAATTATATGTTCTTTATCATTTCCAATTATAAAGAACTTAGGAAATGTTAAAGTGATGGTGCGTATTGTATACAACTAAAAAAACGATGCTGTAAAGGATGTGCACGCGATGCTAGCCAAAGCGCAGAGCATTTGCACGACAGAGATTGATTACACCAACAAATAGTGCGCTTTTAAGAACGCGCCTTAAAGTGAGAATTAACACACAAGACACAAAAGACAAGAGAAGCAAACATTCTCCTGGTGCGCACTCGCGAAATTAGAAGATAGAATTAGTTTTGGTGCATGCTCGAAGTGCTTGGTGTCTCGTGAGCGCGCGCGCGCATTGATCCGCTGTGCACTTTTTCAGGGGGTGAGCGCGGTCACGTGCTCCGCGAGCGCCCAATCGCAGCCGGCGAAGCTTTCTGAAATAATTACCTGTCTTGATTGTTCTACGCTCAGATAAAAAAGTACACATACACTCCATATAATAATCGGATGCATGTAAAAGAGCAGCGACAGCATCGCCATGTCGGCCACGGGTGCCATTACTAATTATTATGTGGACTCGTTGATCAACCACGAGAGCGAGGACGTTCTGGCGACGCGGTTCCCAGCTTCTGCTCCGATCTCCTCCGCTTCGCGTCCGACGCCTTTGGTACCGGAATGCGCGGATTACCCTTCTTGCAGCTTTGCCCCGAAGCCTCCCGTCTTCACTACCTCGTGGGCCCCGGTTCACTCGCAGTCTTCAGTCGTTTATCATCCGTACACTCACCAGCCTCACCTAGGCACAGACTCACGGTACGTGCGCTCGTGGCTGGAGCCTATCCCCGGTGCCGTGTCTTTTCCAGGATACGCAGGGAACGGCCGGCACTTCCAGGACCCGCGCACCGGAGACTGCTTGGCCGCGAACGGACGCACGTACACGGATTATCTCTACTGCTCAGCCGTCGACATCCGAGAGAAGCAACCCAACACTGCACCATCGCCCGAGACCGAGAGCCAGTCTTCCGGAAAGCACAAAGACGACAAGCCTGAATTAGACCCAAGTGAGTCAGAGCTGTTCTTGTTTACAACCGGGTATGGGATGCTTCCAGTTTATTGCGTTCGCTTGGTGGTTGGCTGTTGTCCGTCGTAAAACCAAGTTCTATACTCTTTCCCCCGACTCAAGTCTGCTTTAGGGCTATCCATTGATGACAAACGCCATAGGATTGGGCTGTAAAACGGGCTGCGAGCCATAAAAACAGTCTCCTAAACAGCCAAGTCTGGCAAAGAAGGTTGCGTGTGAAGTTTACAAACGGTTAGTGTTTCGTGAAAACGCGTCATTGCGTATTTATTGAGAAATATTTGCAGTTTTGCGCATTCGCAACAGCTAGTTAAATGCGTTTGATGGAGTGCGAGGCCTTCTTGAGCTAAACCAACACTTGCGTTTATTATAAGAGTATTGAGAATGTTAGATGTTGGTTTAATTGGGGTCTTATTGAAATTTGGATCTGATTTATTAATTGTGTTCAAATTGATTTTATGAATGAAAGAGGGAATTGTTTATGTGTAGGCCGATATTTTGCGCATGCAAAATAACCATTTCGCACGTTTTTTTATTTTTGAAACTTTTACTTTGGTCGAGCTTTTGAGTTCGTTTAATATAATAAAAATAATACTCTATGCTACGTTTGCGTTGATATAATTTTAAGTCAAGATAGGGGTTTTATTGAAATTAGGAGGGATGGTTCTGATTGGTTAATTATACTCAGATTGAATAAAGGAAGTTATTGTTTGTGTGTAGGCCGAGGTATGCAAAAGCTTTATTTATACAGCACTTTAACACGGGAGATTTTAAAACTAAAACAAACAACACAATTAAAACATGGTCAACAACAAGCATAGCCTTTAAAATGAATAGAATTAACAAGAGACAAACGCAGAGCTAAGATAAAATCTAACTGAGCCAGATCAAAAAAGAGATACGTTTTATTTATTTACGAATCACCAACTCGTACTTTTTGAGGAGTTTTGCATTTTTAAAGCAAATTTTCTTCAAGCTTTTTAAGCTTTCGGTTTAATGTAATATAATAATAATAATCATAATAAATACTATACGTTTGCGTCGGTGTTCAGCCCCCTCAAAACCTAGCTGAACAGCAAACAGGCTCGCAGAAAACTGCTGCTGTGTACTGCGCCACGAGCCGGGACTCAAATCAAACCCGCACGGGATCGAAATAGAGCATTTATTTCGAGATTGAGGAATGTCCAGAGCGCATTCAGCGCATAGCAGAACTTTGAGCGCAGACTTGTGAAGGCTTGAGTCACAAGCCTTAGCTTTTTATGGGCCCATAAAGCAAAGAGGTGCATCCACCAGTTTACTGCACCATCTCTCTCCAAGGGCTTCTAAAGCTCCCCGAGAAAACAGTTCAACTGTTAAATTAGCGGCGGATGCTTGGAGCACGAGGTCCGTCAGTGTTCTGGTGCGCGATATTTTAGCGTAACGTCATATTAAATGCAGAAGGAGCCGCCGACGCGCGACGGTCAAGTGTTGCAGCGTGTTGGGTCCCCAGCATCTAACCACACTTTTCTTTTGCGTTTTTCCCCTCTCAGATAATCCTGTGGCGAACTGGATCCACGCGCGCTCCACTCGAAAGAAGCGCTGTCCATACACCAAGTATCAAACTCTTGAACTCGAGAAGGAGTTTTTATTCAACATGTACCTCACGAGAGACCGGCGCTACGAGGTCGCGCGGGTGCTCAACCTCACGGAGAGACAGGTCAAGATCTGGTTCCAGAACCGACGGATGAAGATGAAGAAGATGAACAAGGAGAAAAACGAGAGTAAAGATCATTAGACCGAAAGTCACTCGTGGGACACAAAAACTGAACCGAAAGAAAAAACTGAAGGAAAATCCTAGTTTTAGTTTTATGGTCACAAGTCTTAACATTTGCGCCTTCGACCTACAACGAATATCCTCTGCGGATGTGTTTATTTCTCTTTAAAATAAAAAAAGTGTATTTACCACCCTGGATCGCCCTTAAACGTAGATCCACTTCTCGTTTCTATACTTTACACCCGACTGCAGAGACTCTCCGCAGTTTCAGAGGAGACACGGATACTTGAACTACTTTATTTTCAAATTCCTAATTTATGCTACATTCGTTGTTCCTTTTTCTACGCTTCGATTATTTGTAGAATGTTTGAAAGCCAAGTATTTTATAAAGAATAACGATTGTGTTTGTTTAAAAAAACCTGTACGTGTTCGCGTCGATGTGCTAGTTTGTTTCTGATGTACCTGTTTGTGTATTTTACATTCTTCGAACTGTACATGACTTCCTCCATAGATTGTAGATATATCCAAATATATATATATAACCCTGTTAATATGATTTTTCTGTGTCTTCGTGTTCTTTTAAATGCACTCATGCAACGAGAGAAAATTAATATACAACATTCAGACCTTCTTGTGTGAAATAATTTGAGGTTACAGCCAAAACAAATGCGGGTAATTATGCTAAACTTGTTCTTTTATTTATAAAAAAGAGCACAAAAGAAATGCAGAAACGCCAAGCAGGCCTCGATCACGTTCGTTAGTTTATTTTCATATTTTGTCTACCTCCAGTGAGGCTTTGAAGGCATTTCTCTTGGCTACTTTAAATAAATGTTTGCTTTTTATTTAATTTACATTTAGGTTACACGTTTTATAGCTATAAGGCAAAACCACGCAGACATTCAGATCACGAGTATGATCTTAAGCTGGTTATATTTAGCAATTTTTCGAAAATAATTTTTTTTGAAACGCAGCAGCATGCTTTTGTAAAAAAAATGCATTAGATACTATTTACATCAAGCTAATAAAAATGACTAAAAACAAATCGTTTTATTTAGATCTAGTTGTTTATTTGAGCAAGGATAGTGGAACCAAAAGATTCTCATTCAGCAAACTACAACGAATTATTATTTTTTTAATCTGAACGCATTCGTTGCGTAAAAAGAGTTTCGTCTTTTTTTTTAAGTAGACGTGCACTTCTATGAATGCTTTAAAGATTAAAAGTATTTATGTTTATTTGCAAACATTCTGAAGTTAGCGCGGTAGGACACCTCCAGGCTTCCAGAGTTTATAGGGCAGCACTCGCCTCCTGCGCGGCCCGAAATTGCCTTTTTGTGGCCCTTTTAACAATACGTACAGGATGCAAGGATTCCAAAGCTCGCTTCCGGCCCAGAACAAAAATGCAAGTTTTACAGCCCTGTTAGAGTTTGGTGCTGTTTGTCTCAGATGCAGACGAACAAAGCCAAACCTGGCTAACTGGCTAGACGTCTGGCCTAAATTACTTTATGGTTTTATGGAGGTTGCTGTTGGACCCTCTAAAAGCGTTTTGCAAAGCTGTTCATCCTTCAGGCCATAGCTCGAGGAGACTCCAAACGCTCAACGCAACCTAAAGTTCTTCACTTTCAAAACCAAGAATGCTGTTTTAACTTTATCCATTAGAATTGTACGAATGCGCGTTAAGCAGCAAGCTTTAATAACATCGTGCAGGAGATTCTGCAGCCACTCTTTCCTGCTAACAGAGAGCGTTTTTATTGTTCTCCTCGTTTATTTTGATGGCACCGCGTTATTCTTTGTGGCAGCAATTGTGGCCTTGGCCTCCAGTCTGAGGAAACGTGCTGCCACGAGCCCGCTAGATGGCGCTGTTGACTCACAGTTGAAGTGGTTTTGGCCTTCTGAGGCCTGCTGAAGCAAGGGCCTTCTCTGTTATAAATCACAGCCGTGGCTTTAAAAACAAACGTGGACGCGCTGAAGTAATAAACTTTACATTCGTCGTGTTTTCCAAGCAATTGTTGTTTGTGTTTGTATTCCGCGTTATTTTTATTTTGTCTGGAGCGTTCAAGCTTTTTCTCACTCCTCTCCGAGTCGTTCTTCTCTGTTGTTTGACGCTTGTGAAACGCGTCGTCGGGTGGAGCGCGTCGTGCGGGGCTGACAGAGTTTAGTGAAGCTCTGTGGATGATTTTGTTTCCGACGCGACGCTAAGAACGCGCGCGGCGCGGGACTCGATCAGGCCGTGTTTGTGTGGGTGCACTTTTTATTTTGAGAAGCTGTTTTTACGTGGCACACTCTGACGAGAACAGTTCATTTAACTGGAATGTTTTTATCACTTCTTGGGAAAAAACACCTTTTTATTTTTATTAATTTTGTTTTTCTTCTTCTTCTTCTTCTTCTTCTTCTTCTTCTTCTTCTTCTTCTTCTTCTTATTATTATTATTATTATTATTATTATTATTATTATTATTATTAGTAGTAGTAGTAGTAGTAGTAGTAGTAGTGGTAGTAGTAGTGGTAGTATTAGAATTAATATATAAAAAAATTGTATACAAATAATATATAAATATAAATGATAATAGTAATAGTAGTAATACTACATGATAATGATAATAATAGTACCGGTTTGAAAAAAAGTATTTTATAGATAGATCATCATATACATATACATATACTGTATCTATAAATAATTATAATAATAGTTAATAAATTATTTAATTATTATCTAATTATTTAAACTAATTATTAAATTGTTTTGTATATATATATATATATATATATATATATATATATATATATATATATATATATATATATATATATATTGTAGCATTAAAATTATAAAAAAGCATTAACAAGAAAAGCAACAAAATGGCAGATTCTGTTTGAGCAAAAAAACACACATCCTTCTTTAACGCAGTTCACGATTATTTGCGATGTTATTTTCGCCGCAGAAAAATAACGTCCTCAACGCACGCGAGGTTTTCTTTAACGAGACGATGAGCCAGAATCTGCATCTTTATAGACTGCGAGCTGTCTATAAATTCTGCTATGAGCCTCTCCCGTTTAACAGCGGCGCGTAAAGATGCTCCAGAAGCGACACCAAACCGCGCGCTCATATTTTGGGGAAGGACTTGAAATGAGTGCAGCCGAAATAAACAACAAGCCATTAATGTGTCTAGTAAAATAACGAGGCACGTATTGCGCAATTTTATTGTGTCAGTCCGACAGATTTACAACTTTTACTATGGTTTAGGAGGGCCAAGAGAGCCCTGCGAGTTCAGCTTTCTCCGAGTGTGTGTTATAGCAGTCTAACTCCAAAAATCAAAGTACATGCCACAATTACACACGCTTTAATTTAACTATTGATTAACGACGATGGCATGAAAAATACGTAAAAATAATAATAATAATAAAATAATAATAATAATAATAACTATATTAATAAAATTCAAAAGTTAAACAAAAACTGCGCAAAATATACACATATCTGTATTATTTCAATTCTAAACTTGCTAAAGTTAAGCTTTTAGAACCAAACACTGCTGCTAATAATAACAACAAAAGAATCTCCTTGCAGACAATTACCCGAGCTCTATTTTGCTTTTAATTTCAAATATTAATAAAAAATTGTGGTCATTATTGGATAGTATTTACGCAGAAAACCACATTTACAATACACGTTTTTGTCCTGTTTTGGTGGTTTATCGGTCCATGCATGTCCTTACAAGCCGTTAATAACAGATGCGCAATGGACGGAGCATAAAGGGCCTTTCTTTGGTCAACAATAAAGTCTCTTTAAGTCATAAATGAACGCGTTTTAACGTACCTCGTGCAGTCTTGCGATTTCTCTTTTTTTAGGACGCTCCAACTTATTATAAAGCGTTTGATTGCTTTTGATACAAGGTGTTTTTTGCACACTCTTGTGCAAAATGGAGTCGCCATATAAGGTCATCGAGCTACGAAGGGTTAAAGGAACTACTTAAGGACGCTCTTGTTTATTGATGGTAATAATAATAACGCTAATAATACCCGTGTTTCTCCTTCAAGGTAGACGGCTATGCGCGCTCCCGAAAGACGATGAGCCTAAGGGTGGGGTGTAAGGGACAAGGGGTGGGGGTGGTGGGTCTCATTGTAGTGGGGGTGGCTGGTGGGAGGCAAAAAAAGTATGAGCTTGTGACTGAGCCGTCGGAGCTAGCCAGCTTTAACCTTAACACACATCCCCCGTGCGCGCCATGATTTGAGGCTGCGAAAGGAAAAGGCTGGCGATAGGAAGAGAGAAAGAGAGAGAGAGACTAAGCGAAACGAGCTGAAGCGGGAGCTGCCTCAGATTGTCCGAAGGGGCAGCATTTCTCCATCTAGTTCCGGTTGCTCTGCCTTGCGTCGCATGCCATTTGGAACGGCAACAATAGGGTTGCCAGCTTTAAGGGAGGAGAATTCATCCCTATTTTTTCCCCCCGAAACAGACCGACTCTTTTTAATGCTAGAACAACATGAGCTCTTATTTTGTGAATCCTCTTTTTTCCAAGTACAAAGGCGGCGAGACGTTAGAGCCAACCTACTACGACTGCAGGTTTCCACAGAGCGTTGCCCGAAGCCACACGCTTGTGTACGGGCATGGAGCAGCCGCGCCGGGCTTTCAGCACCCGTCGCATCACGTACAGGACTTTTTCCATCACGGAACCACAGGCATTTCCAACCCCGGCTATCAGCAGAATCCCTGTGCGCTGGCATGCCACGGAGACGCGACCAAGTTTTATGGATACGAAGCTCTCCCGAGGCAACCGCTTTATGGTACCCAGCAAGAAGCCAGCTTAGCGCAATACCCAGACTGTAAATCGTCGAACAGCACGAACCCTGGAGAAGGACAAGGCCACTTGAGCCAGAACTCTTCCCCGAGCCTGATGTTTCCGTGGATGAGGCCTCACGGTGAGAGCACTCTTCGTATTATCTGCAGCTTGTCAATGCGATTGCGTCAGTGTCAGGACCTTCAGATTGCGCGGCTAGTGATGTTAACGAGAAGAGATCAACACGCACGCAGGTGGCGTGAGCCTCTGGGGTTATCCAAAAAACGCTTTGCATCCCGCTGGATCAGCGCTGTTTGCTTGTTGAAACGAGCAAAGTGAGAGATCCGGGGATTATTCAGAGCACGAGGAGACATATCCAGAAAATTGTTGACTTATTAGCTACTTAAATGCTATTTTGAGCTACAAAATGCTGCTAAAGAGATAGCAGAAAGTAGGCTTGATTTACATTTGCGCACTGTCCCCATACGGTTGAGTTCCAATCATGAAATGTGAAAGAAAGAAATGAAAAAGATGCTAAATCGAATGTT
The DNA here is from genome assembly GCA_900490495.1 of Danionella dracula. Lineage (NCBI taxonomy): Eukaryota > Metazoa > Chordata > Actinopteri > Cypriniformes > Danionidae > Danionella > Danionella dracula. Next base: position 141,818 of record UELW01000031.1, on the reverse strand, counting down.
AAAGCCGACACAACAGGACTCTCAAATCTCTCGATGAGCTTTTAACTTCAAAACGAGAACACTCCCAGTGTATATATTTTGTTTGAGTGATGAAATCCTGTGTCTGCCCGTCTGTGTTTGTGTTTGTGTGCACGCGCACTCTCTAGGTTATGTGAGATTCTGTGCGTTACTGACCTTATTAAACCCACTATATTAAAAAAAACGGTTACATGATGGGATTCCAATCAGATGGCATTCCAACTAATGGGATCGCATTTAATACTAACATCAATTTTTATGAAAATATTGATTTAAATGTGATAATAAAGATGATATTTGACTCCAGGATAACTCTGACTGTCAGACACACAAATCATTTCTGCTTTAAGTGTGAGGGGAAAGAGAGAGAGAGAGAGAAAGAGTGAGAGAGAGTGTGTGTTGGAATTATGACTTACAAACTATAAAAAATCAATTAAGAATCGCTTCTTTAAATAAAAACGCCATAAAATCATCAGAACGATGTACCGGAGATTCTTGGGTTGCTCTCAAATCCTCATTGTTTCCTTTGGGTGTTCAATAAAGCGATTCTTTATTATTATTAGATATCAATTTAAATACAAAAGTTGCACCTTAAACTTCCCGATCAAACGTCAGCTTGGAAACTGAATAGAGCGAAACAACGGCAGAGTTGAAAATACTGTTCTGCTCTCCAAAAAAAGTTAAATTCCATACACACGCACACACACTCCATAAAAAAACTGTTAATTTTATTACTTAGTTTTTTTCGCATCCAAGCGCCAGAATCGAACCGCGAAGAGACTGAAACAATGGTGGAACTGACATATTTGTGTTGCTCCCCAAAGCTCCAGGGAGACGCAATGGCCGCCAGACGTACAGCCGCTATCAGACGCTGGAGCTGGAGAAAGAGTTCCTCTTCAACCCGTACCTGACGCGCAAGCGCCGCATCGAGGTGTCGCACGCGCTCAGCCTCACCGAGCGCCAGGTCAAGATCTGGTTCCAGAACCGGCGCATGAAGTGGAAAAAAGAGAACAACAAAGACAAATTCCCCGGCCAGAGAGGAGAGGCTGAGGCGGAGGCGGAGGCCGAGGAAGAGGCCAACGAGGACGCCGAGGCGGAGGAAGCGGAGGACAAGGAAGCGGAAGAGAAAGAGGAAAGCAAGGAGTGATTTTATGGCCTTTTTATGGTTATATGGCAGATATTGAAGAGGTCTCTCGGATGGGCGATGAAAGAAGACGCGTCGATTTTATTACACACACATACACGCACACACACATGCACACACACACATGCACGCACACACACACACACACCCCACTACAGGTCAAAAAGTGACTAAATCCCCCGAGTAGCCCATATAAAACGCATCCTTCCCCAAAGACTTTTTCGTCCCCACCAGAACTGGATCAGAGGTTTTGATGGTTGACCCAAATCCCAGCAAACAGTCGGGAAATCTGCAGCATGAAAAAGGACTTTAATTTAATTCCGATGAAATGTTGGGATAAAATGACTGGATGTAGTGAAATACTGCATCCGCTTGTCAGTAAAAAGTTGGTCTTGTATATAATATCAAGCCATAAATGCTATTGCAACTCTAAATCGAGCTCATATATTCGCTGTTCCATTTCTCCGATGATTGATATGTTTCATTAATGCCATGTGCACCAGTGAAAAGCACTGGCAAGTGTAGAAAACGCGTTCTGTATCACATTCTCCATCGATTACTAATCGCTCTTTGTTGTTCCTCGATGTGTGTCCGGGCAAAGGAGACCGTTTGTATTTTTCGATGTTTTATTGGACTCACCAGAGATTGCGCTCCTTTGAAAATCTCATTTGAAGCTACCTAATCATGGGAAATTTGCAATATACATTTCTACCTAGACGATTTGATAGGCTCTTGTTTCGTAGCGACCTAAGTTATGTACTTTTACCCTTTAAACACTTACTACCGAGCTTGTTAGGGGGTCTTCGGAAGACCTGTAAAGCTTACAGCCAATCTTTAACTATTTTAAATAAAAGATTGTACCACAGCACTACCTAAAGCAAAGTTTGCTAGCAAGGATGAACCTATTCTACATGCTGCTTTGTTTAAAACGATTGACATTTTCTCCCCAACAACTTAAACTGCCTATAGAAGATGCACATTTGTGTGTGACTGAATAAACACGCTGGTTTCGAACCTACCTTACCGAAGGAAAGAGTCATTTATCGTGCTGGTGTTATAGCGTAGATTTTGACTTGCACTGAGTATAACCTTCATGTACGTCTTGTTATATCTTGCTGTTATCAATATGCTCGTTTTTCCTGTGTTCATCGTGTGATATAGACAAACTCGTGTGTGTCCGCGCCGTTGTTGTTGAGATCAACAGAGGAATAAACACGGTGGCTCATTCTATCACGTCTCCATCTCTCTCTCTCTCTCTCTTCCTCTCTTTCTCTCTCTTTTCCTCAATCCACTTCTTGGGAAGAAACTGATGCAAAAAGAGCAATGTGTAGTTTTTAAGGTGACTGTGTGTTAAAGGTTTGACTAAGAAACAATATCAAAACACTTGTTGTAAATAGTTGAAAGTGTAATAAAAGCCTTCTAAATAATACAAAGCCATTTTATGTGCACGTAAAATCAACTCGGACCGAATCCAGTCTGAACAGAACACAAACAACACCGAAACTGAGTTAGAACATCTACGAGGTTATCATCACTTCCAAATCTTGTAAAAAAAAACGTGTATTTTGCAATAATTGTACATTTTCACACTAAAATCCCCCCTTTTTCTCATTACAGTGTATTTTAATACATAATGTATGTATTCTAGTTACTTTAGTTCAAGCTCAGTGTTAATTTAACTCTGTTTTCGAGCTAATAGACTCGGAACAAGACTCTAGATTTTACTATATGACTTCACTGCATTCCTGATAATGATAATAATATAAAAAAACAGCTTCTTATGATAATCAAATGCATTCCGGAACATCATCAGCGGTTTCTCCTTTCGTGGGAGAAATCTTTTTTTGTGATCAAAACAGAGGAAGTGGCTTAATAACGCAGATCCAATTACGAACCAAGCAAATGATCGTCATGCCTTCATCATGGGTTTTACGTTTTAAAAGCCTTTTAGGAGGAAAAATCGTGATTATAGAAGGGAACCGGTTGTGATTTTAAAAAGCTCATATTTTTAGAATTACAAGAATTTTCATAAAGAGAGATGAAGGCGAAGGCGCGTCTGGTCACAAGTGTCCCCCTGATTTCCCACTGCTCTGCTGTTGAATTGTTGTTGATTTATGCTCAAAGCAGAGTAGAGAGGAAAACGTGGACAGGTCGCAGGTCCCGCTCCCGCTCGGGGACACCTCACCCGTGCTGCGTGGCCTTCTGGGAAACGATCGATGTGATACTCGGTCCTTGAAATAATGCTCATATATCACTTACTGTTTTTTATTTTTTTTTTGCATTTGGTTTTAAATCAAACTAAGCCATTTATAAATGTGTTGTGCCCAGGAAACACGCTTGTATCACCCGATGCTCTGTTTATTGGAAAAAAAACTTTTAGAAATGTTTAGATGAACCTTTGAATTCATTGGAATTGTACTCTGGGATATTAATATCAGCAATGCTGGAAATTAATTAGACATAAAAGCACCCTTAATTGTTTGCGATTTATTTTTTTATCCACATGTTATAGTTTGGAGTGTTTTTGAAACCTGTATTTTGATACCCGAGTCAAACCAGATTATGTGCGTCTCATCTGTGTAGATTAGGAGTTAAATAGGAATTCTTTATTGGAAAATTATATGGAGCAGAAATGGAACCTGTTAGGGATTCTAACGACGACAAGAGGTGAAATAAAGCAACCAAAACACCAATTTTTATTGAAAAAAAAAACCCGAGTAAATAATGGGTTAGTTGAAGATTGTTTCAAGGATTCCTCTTTAAAGCCCTAAAAGATGAAGACTCACGAGTTTGCATCAATTTTGCAAACAAATAAAACAAAAGTAAAACGCACAGACGCGAGAGACGAGCTGTTTTTTTTTTCAGAGAATACTATTTTGGTTAAAAAGTCTTATATAGGGTATAACCTTTCCTAAACACAAAAAATAAATAATAATAAAAAAAACAGAAAAGTAGGTAATGTTGATTTTCCGTAAGAAAATAGCTTTAATACACATTACCATTAGTAGAAGAGAAATAATTAAAATGTAATCGATTAAAAATGAGCACATTAAAGTATAACTGACTGGTATAATGTAAGATTAAATATTTAATTATTTCAGGATATAAAATAGGTATTTATAACTTTAAATATGTTGGAATGTGTTCATAAATATAAGCTCATTTATTTTAAAAGGAATAAATTATACATTTCTGTAAAACAAAATAATTTACGTTTACATTTTTAGCTTAAATTTGGAATTTCATTTTATTTTGGACAATTTTGGATCGACATCGTAGAAAGTGCCAACTTTAGAACCTTTAGTTTTATTTTGTGAACATAAAAATATGAATATGAATTCAAACGATTTTTTTTTTCAAAATCCACGCATTTCGTTTCACATTTAGAACTGATAGTTACCAAAACGTAACATTTCTGGCTCGGCCTAGCTCTGGAGAGTTAAAACGGGATGTTTCTTTTACAGCTTTTAATGGCGGGTCATAACAGAAGTCTAGAGCCCAATAAAGCAGCCGCAATTAGACTCGATGACGTCACTAATACCCAGCAACACAAACAGAGCATTGCAGCAAAAAAAGAGCTCTGCAGCACAGAATATCCAAATTCCGATTTTAACAAGAGGACTGTGCGGCATTATCATAAACAACACACAAAGGAGCCAAATGTAAGGTTGTGCTTGTGTAGCTGACATGAAAATCGATGTACCAGAAATTCATCTAAGAAACCGGAATGCTGTTTTCAAACCTACTTCCGGTTAACAGTGCTGACATTGTATTTAGAATCATTTTTGAAAATTAATTACTTGAATGTAAATTCAATGTTTAGTTTATTTACTCGCTTAACCCCCAAAAAACATCCCATTATGGAGAATAATCAACGCTCTTGCAGATTCCTTTCCCCTTTTGTTGCTGTTGTAAAAAATCGAGATGTTCCTTCAGGCTCAGAGCTCTTCAGGAAGTTCCTGTGGTAGTGACAATTGCGGTGCTCATTGTCCATCCGCCTTGCCTTTGTGTGGCACTTCTGTTCCGTTCCAAATGAGGCCTTTACTACACCTGCAGTAAAGTTTATTGGCGGTGTAAAGCCGACAGTGTCGCATCCGGCCAGACGTTTTTGCCTTTTGATTTCTGCGCGGCGCAGACAGACAGCGCAGAGCTGCGCGGCGCAGACAGACAGACAGCACAGCGCGCGCGAGCGACGTGGACGTGGGACAGCTCCGGTCTGCGTAAGCGACGTCTGTTTGTACGCTTCTACACAATTTCACATTTCTTCCTGAATAACGCTGCTTTGTTTGATTCTGCGAGTATCCGAGCATGCTGTGGATGTGTGCCTGGAATTAATTCACAAAAATCTGTTTAAAAATATAGATTTAAAGAAACTCGAGTTCTTGAGTTGTTTAGGGGCGTTGTGTGTTTCAAAAGGTATTTATGAAATGGAATCTTTCTTTAACCCCTGTGTGCGGGTTTTGGGTCAAATTGACACGTTTCTAATGTTTACAAGAATAAAAATGTTACAAGTGTATATTATTTTCTAGCTGTGACTGGTTGCAGTAATTCAGGATATGTTCTCTTTATTGTTTGAATTTGAGATAAGTCATGTTTTTTATGGAGTAAAATTTAGATTTTTAATTGCTTTTAAAATGGGAATACCCGACAGAGGTTAAGGTGGAAATTCGGAAGTTGTTTTTCTTGTAGCGTTCTGGATCTAGAATATTTTGCAAATAGTCTAGTTTATTAAAATCGCCCACATGTACATTCAATTAGCTTCTGATTGCAAACACATATATAGGGATGCATGCATCTTATAAATCTATAGGTAGATGCCCATACCTGTGTTTGCTGAAGGAACAAAAGGAATGTATAAAGCGTACTGATGCATTAGAAAAATAATTTCAATCAAACTTAAAAACACTCAAAGTAATGTCTATATTCAACTAAATGGATACTACTCTGAGACAGTTAATTTAATTTAAAGGCCTATCTTTACAACAACCTAGACTGTTTACCAGTTGTTTTTGCTGGAGCACAGCTGTCTGAAAGGTGGATGTAACTGTTTAATTCCTTTTTAAGTCTCCAGTCTGTCTCGTTTTAAACTATTAAATGAATGTAAACGAATTTCGTTAAAAGTACTACGCGTTAAATCACTAAAAGGTTGAGGACGGAGATGTTTGCTATTAAACGATAGCTTTCTACTTTGTTGAATATTTTGTGCCAGTTTTAAAGCCATTAAACAGCTGTTTTTGATCATTTTATTTAGCTGTTTCTAACTTATTTAAAATGTGTTCGCACCATAAAGACATGCGTAGACAACTCAATATTGTGCCAAAAGCGGGGCTTTATTGATGGCAAAGTTGCGCTCGTAAAATGGTTTCCATGCTTTGAAGAAAGAAGAAAATATTAAAAACTAATTAAAAAAAATATGTTCCAACTTCTTGAAATCCAAGTTTTTGGACGTTAAGGTTTGAGATCTAAGCGAAATTCTAATATTTTAACAAATTTTTAACATTGAATTTGGTCCATGTATGCTTTTAATTACTTGTGCACTTAAATTGTGCAAACTCAAATTGCTCAAGCGGCCTTTGTACTTGTTTACGTCTGCATTTCGTGTCTTGATGGCAAACGAATTTAGATGCAAATTCTCTGAAATTACCTCCTTTGTTTGTGTGTTCATTTACCTCCTTTGATTTGTAATGAATCAAAAAAGTGGAATCACGGAATCCAAAAACAGCAGAATGAAAAGTCTTGTTATGTTATTGTTAAGTCTAAATGTTTTAGAAAAAGAAATCAGATGAGGCGTTTGCATTTGAAACCTTCATCGTGTGTCTTTGTTTTATCCTATTCGGTCGATAAACAAATATTTGCATGTTTTTATGTGGATATATTTTCATGAAAGCTCTACGAAAAATTCCTAGAACTCCAAAGACGCTTACAATTTTACATTTTCAGAGAATCAGATATTTTTTCAGATTTTTTTATTACTTTTCCCCCATAGGCGGATGGATCGAGTACTTTTTAAACAAAATCTTGCTTTCTTATGAGTTGCATGAAGTCTCTTTTTATGTTCGTTGATTATGCCTCTTAAATGTTTAATATAAAACATTTTAAATGTTGGAGAGTTTTTGTTCTTACGAAAACCAGACTAGGGTATCTCACACGTGCCAGACACAACATCCACTGTTGAGTTTTGAGGGAAAAAGTAAAATGTCCAGTTTTCTGAAATTAGGACGACTTTCGTCTCTAAAAGTGTTTAAAACGGTCTTGTATTTTTTGTAAGTAGAACTTGAAGATGTAATTATATAGACGTCCCTTAAGGTGTTTCTGAGAAAGCAATAATGAGCTTGAGGTGCGTCCAGACAGAAATACAATGAACTCGAGGATTTAAACAAAATAGATCAAGGGTGAGTTAAGGTAAATGCGTATGAGAAGCTAATTTAAAAAGGTGGTTAAAAGGGATGTTTAACCTACATATGTTACCAATCGTTCACTAAAAAGGGACATTTTAAAGCAATTTTGGATTGTTTTTTTTTTGCATAAAACTGTAAATATCTACATGTTAAAACCTCAACCTCCGATGAAAACGACCAATTCTTTGAACATGCACCAAATAAACATTTTTTAAACACGCTTTCCAATATAATCAAACAAGGTTGACCTTGTTATGTTATTTCCCAAAACATGGGCTTTAACAAAACTGTCCAAAAGTCCCTTTAAAGCCATGCACCCAGCAAACCCCAAAAGAACGAAAGAAAGGATGGGAAACGTGATCTTTGGGAGAGGGAGAAACGTAACACATTCCGAGTTGTTTAGAGGGGGAATTTACAGCTAAGTAATAAAAGTTTACGACTGAACACACGCGGTCATTGGTTGCGTCAGACCACGTGGTGCTCACTCTATGAACATGAACTTTGTGCTGTTGTCTTCCCCCGGATCTCCCCATCCTTCGCCTCACGAGCTCGCAGTGCTGCTCAGATCATCCTAGCAGTATACATTTTACGCGTTTTCACATTTTAACAGAGCACCATCTTGTCTCGCTGCGCTTCGTCACGCGCGATGCCCGACTCGCCCCGGACGCCTCGCCGCGCCGGTCACATTTTGACCGATCTGCTCCTCTAGCGGAGGATGCGGCTCTGTTCGGGGTTTGCAGGGTAAACATGAGCGTCTGCGCTCATTAGCGTCTCCCTGTGCGCAGCTCCGAAGGAGACCCTTGAGGTGTTTCCTGGTGAGATCCGCTTTCGAGCGTGCGTCACACGAACAACGGTGAGTACCCGATTTTTACCGATTATTCGCTTGTTTTTAATCGAACCGATTCATCGTGCCGAGCCAGGAATTTAACACTGATGTTCATGTCTTGCCAGAGGGGGTACTTTTATTTTGGCGTTACCCCGATTGGGGAAGCGCAGCGTTGTTGGAGAGTGGCGCGTTTGTTGTTAATGCGCACATCTTTAATGGATTTGTCTGGTTTTTGATGGATGGTTTCTGTACTTTGAAGTTGTTCGCCTGCATGAACGCCTTATCTGCTGTGTTTGGACATTTGTTGCGGGTTAAATGGGGAGTGGAGCTTGTTTTATGTCTCTTTGTTGACTGTAAATGCTCTTCAGACCAGCCCTCGGCTTTTGAATGTGCACATTTGGAGAAAACACACGAACCGAAAACATTTTAGCCATACTTAAGTTGCGTGTACGCAATTTTGCACCATGTAAACTCTTAAGAGTGGAACTCCTAAGTGAGATACATTTAGAACACATAATTGATCTCGATTGCTCCTGCAATGACGAAAGATGGTCTTCAATCACGCACACGAGCGCGCGTCCCCGCGCGAGTGGCTTCAGGTGTAAGGCTAATAAATAATTACACCCGCTTGATATTTGTTCGAAATCAAGCCCTCCTCCGCCCTCTCCGGCACGTGTTCCATCATCCTGCAGTGTCATTCAGCGCAGTCTAAATCAAACAACACTGCCACCTTGTGCCTGCTCCGCACGCTAGGCACCACACAGAGCTGGGAGTCAGGAGAAGCGACCGCTCCTAAACATGTTGGAGATTAATTCTCATGTAGGAACGTGTCTGGTATTTCCTTGCGCTTGCTATTCCGATTCTTCTGATTTAGCATGCGTCACGTGTGCTTGTGCTAATACTTGCAGATATTCGCTTTGATTTAAAACCTTGTCTAGAAATCATCTGGAATAAAAGTGGGCACTCAAAAAAGGGTCGTTGGGTTTAATTAGAACGCACTTCATCTGCATTTGAATACAGGTTAAACAAGTTAATACAGAACTCCTTTCGAATTTATGAATTTACTTTAAATAATTATTAGTAACAAAGTAATGCACTACATTTGCAGCCTGTAGAATGTGGATTTTATCATCAAGCAAAATCACATTGTGCAAAAACAACTTAATCAAGAAATGGCATTTGGGAACAAAGAGTGCGAGCATCGGTTTGTAATGGTTTTATTTTTATAGTGCGTCATAAAACGCGACAGTGACAATCCAAAACAATTATAAAAGCGCGGAGTCGTGAAGAAGACGGTGATCTTTCGCTTCCGTCCTCTGGAAATCCACCAACGAGTCTGAAATGGAGAAGAAAGTCGCATTAAAACCCATCCAGACGTTATTTGCATTCAGACACACCTTTTGGGGGGGAATCCCTTTTTTGTACATTTCACTATAGCGATGTTATATCCTGCATTTAGAAACTAAAGAAAACGCGTCTATTCAGTGTTTTAAAAGCCTGTTTGACTCTTCTGATTGTGGCTAAAATCCTCCAAAAGGCCTCGAACACAATGCAAACTAATTTACTCACGGAAAAGAAGCCCAATGTACTTTTTAAAATCAAATTTTAAGATAATTTGGAAAGTAAATTAAAAGCACTTAAAATGTTTTCTTTTTTTATGCAGTGCAAGTGGATTTTAAAAATATGTTAAGTAAGAGTTAAATTATATTTTTCGATTAGAAGATTCTGTAAGGTTTGTTGTTCTTTCTGAATTTAGACAAAGACAATATACAAACTAATAAAGACATCAAAGACAAAATAGCTTTTACACTATGTGCCAGAGAGTTTGGAAATATAGCTTGGGTATTTTTCACTGTTAAACCTGATACTTTGAGAACTAAAACTCGAAACTACTATTTATTCTGTTGAGCTGTATTCTTAGTTTATGGACTTAAAAGGTAAACTGAATGAAAACAGTACATTTTATATGTTTAATGAAAAAATTTGAACTGAAGTTCTCTTGGCTTTTAACAAATGAACAGATCTTCAGAGTCGAGGGCTGAGATATATAAACTGTATAACAGTGAGTAAAATTAACTTTATTCAGAGCAGGACCAAATACACACTGAGTAGATTACGAATAATAGTACAAATGTCTGAGGTTACCATGTAAACTGACAATTCTTCAAAACAAAAACGTGTACTTTGCAATAAATGTTTGTATTTCATGTTTTTTATTTTTGTATTTGCAATGTAAAACATGGTTCAATTTGAAGGGCTGAGTGTTAATTTATCTCTATAGAGTGGGACCAAATAATTTCAAAACAGTGTAAATTAAACGCTCTGGATATTCTTGTGTATCAAATAAATAGTTGACTGGTTTAACAGTTAAATTATATCTGTGTAAAGCGATTTTATTAACGAAATTAGTTATAATAATAATAATAATAATAATAACTATATTTTAATTTGGACGTGCATTTGACGTGCAATTTTTATTAGAGAGTGCTCACCACTCGCATGTTTTAATCCTTGGATGTTTATTTTTATGCGTTGAAAGGATTCTTATACTTTTAATTTCGTAACCGTTTGAGAGCTCTGAACAAACGCTCTTTTGGTTTATTTTAGAATGAGCTAATTTCACTTTTTCTTCTCTGTTTTGTTGACTCAAGTTGAAAAAAAAAATTGAATTGTAAAAGATTGGTGACTTTTTATTTGTTGAATTTATTTAATTTGATATGTTTTCGCTCTCTGTTCGTGCCCGTTCGTTGTTTTATTGCGGCAGGAAGCTTGTGTGTGGCCTCGCATATGTTCCTTGGATGTCCATGTGTGTTTCTGTGTATTTGTGTGGAAGTGAGAGACAGACAGAGAGAGAGAGAGAGAGGGGAGGGAAGAGAGAGAGGGGAGTGAGGGAAGAGAGGCAGAAGAGGAAGGAGGAAGAGAGAGGGAGAGAGAGGGGGGAGAGAGGAAAAAGAGAGGGAGAGAAAGAGAAAGAGAGAGAAAGAGAGGGGAGGAGAGGGGAGAGATGGAGAGAGAGAGAGAGAGGGGAGAGAGAGAAAGAGAGGGGAGAGAGGGAGAGAGAGAGAGAGAAAGAGAGGGGGGAGAGGGGAGGGAGAGAGAGAAAGAGAGGGAAGAGAGAGAGAGAGAAGAGAGGGGAGGAGGGAGGATGGAGAGAGAGAAAGAGAAGGAAGAGAGAAAGAGAGAGAGAAAGAGAGGGCCGTCCGGCTCCTCTTCGCCTCGGGATAATCACAGGCTTTGTGTGCCACTATAAAACGGAAAAGATTGAGTTTAGCCTAACGCAAGTACGAATGTAGGTAGGATTTATTGACGGCGCAAGTCTCGCAGGAAGTTTCAAACGGGTTTATTAAGATGACACGTTTATCGCCATCTGACTATCATTCGTGTAAACTTTGAGCCCGTCTCGTGTCTGCCACCGCTGTTGAATTTGAGTCATCGAAGGCATAATTCAGGGAAGCCTAGGAATGAAAACAAATTCCAGACGAACGTTCAATTCCTTACATTTCCTTTAACCCTTTCCTTTAACCCCTCAGCCGCCGCACCGAGACGCTTCGACAAGCAGTCGAACAATTATTTGTTTGTATGTCCTAGCTCCTAACATCACCAGTATGCCTCATTTTGCTTCCACATTCCATGCTTTTCAAATAGCAATGACTACAAAATGCTGGATTTATTATGTTTTTTTTTATGGTAAAAGTACCATATGAAAATCCATTGTAATACAATTTTATTTTAAACTCTGTTTCCTACGTAGACTCACTTCTATATTAGTATATTTTTTTCTAAATGGGGGTAAAATCACTTCAACTATTTCAGCTTTTCGTTTGACGCAGACTACTGTTTTGATTTTTAACTTGTAAAAGCCGTTTGTTTGAGTGAGCTCTAAAGTTGCTTAAAGTTCCAGTTTAATCATTTTAATAAGTTAAATCCTCAGCGTGCCTTGGAGTTCTCGTCCTCCAGACTGTTCGGTGCTTGCTGTTGTTAAATTAACTCTGTTCAGAGTCTATTTGGTCCTGCTAAAATTAGAACAAAATTAACACGGAGTCCCTCAACTCGAACCATAAAATGCTTTAATTTTTATTGACGTTGACAAATAGAATTGAGTGTTAATACGGTGGAAAAAAGTTTCCGTGAAGAACTTTTAGATGAGAACCTCATAGCTGTTTTGACTCATTTTCAGTGTTATTTATACTCTGGACAGAGTTGATTTTATTCCCAGGGTTTTCATGTGTACTTTGACATGTGCTCTTTTGGATGAAAATAAAAAAAGCTAATCACTGGAATTGACAAACATGGACATCTGTTATCGATAAAAAGGACAATGATATCATTAACAAGTGAATAAAACCATAATCTCGATGCGTTCATTTATCGAGCATCGAGGGGCGCTTTGGAGCTTCTCAGATTTTGGTGCAGTTAGAGAGAATACAGGCCAAACGGGATGTCTATTTATTGCCTCTTCAAACGCTAAAACACAACCGTGCGATTTGTCTTAAGGGCTGCAATAAAACACTTAAAGCTCTTTCTCTCCAGTCGTCGACATACCAACTGCAGACGGAGAGAGAGCTGTGTTTCCTTGCTTCTTCATTCACAGGACTGATATATAGAAATAAAGGACATTAAAAATCTCGCCATCGAAGCCTCTCGTTCAACAGCGTTTCTGGAAATATAGACGTGTTAAGACTCGTGGAACTAATAAACATCGATCTTACAGGGCATTACAGAGCACAAAACTACATTTTAGAGCTTTTTTTTTACTTTTGAAATAAAGTTGATTTGACATCCGTGACTTTTTTTTAATTGCAAAAAGTTTTCCTCTTTCGAATTATAACTCGCGTTTTCGTTTTATATTTAATAACTCAGCTGGAAAATAATTAATGGCGCAGCTTAGTTTATTACGTTTAACATATTTTATTTGGCAAATGTTCAGTTCCGCCAACTAAAGCCGCATGCGAGTGAAAAATGCTAAAAACGCTTTTCACGCAAGAAATATTTTTATTACGACCATACGTTACTTTTAGTAGTTTCTTTCCACGTTTTACGTCGTGTAATATTGTCTGAAGTTTCAATCATTTTTTTGCGTTTAGGGTTACCTCACCATTGACATTCGGCATATTACATTATTTTTACAGGCGGACTAAAAAACTTAGAAAGTGCTTAATTCATAAAGTACAGGTGAGAAAAATGTAAAAATTAATTAAAAAATGCAGGTTATTTAAAAATGAATTGTTGATATGTGTGCTATGACAAAATCAGGGTGTGAAAGGTTTTTTTTATGATTAATATCGGTTAAAAAAAATCTGAATTATTTGTGTACTGTTCACTAAATGCTGTGTATTTGCGACCGCTGTTTGCCACGAGGCAGCACTGCACTAAACAACAAACCGGTAAACCCTTCAAAAGCAAAATAATGTGATTTAAAAATGCCTTCATTTGTTTTCAATAGCACTAACAAATCACACCAAAGACGTAAACCTTCTGTGTGCTCACCATTTAAGTGTTTAAACTCCCAAAAATATTCCGCTAGCCGATTTTGTGCTGCATTTTCCCAGATCTCAGTCGTTATCCAAAATATGACAGCTCATCAAAACATTGACTCGCGATTGCTGTCTGATCCTGGTTTAGAGTCAGATAAATATAATTTGCATTTAATCAATGGTTTAGAAGATTAGCCTGTTTTATAGCTCTTAAATGCCTTTTCTCACTGTCGGCCTGGAAGTAAATTTTACTGCTCTGTCAATCTCGTGTTTTGCGCACCTCTTCTAAACCACTGTTTCTGGCCTCGCACGTTCCGTCATGTGGCCTCCATTAAGGTCATGGAGCACAAACCTCTAAGCATTCGCCTTAACTAGTGCTTTTCCCACACGCGCTTTTGGTGGTGTGATATGAAAGGTAAACGTTTTAATTAATGCTTAAATAAATTCGCGTGCGTACTTGGCGTTCAGCATATTTCTTACACGCTTCTTGAAAAATATATAGAATTTACAAACTACACGCTCGTATTTTTTTCATGCGCAGGGGATAATTGAATGGTAAAAAATGTGCACTCTGTGCACAAGATAAGAGCCTCGCTGCACAGCCCCCATACATTCAGAGGGTAATTGCCTCAGAGCTGGAAGTCTTCAGTTGGTTTTGTGACTTTTATGGCACCAAGGCGCGTTTGACGCATTCTTTAGACACCCCTTCCCCCTCCTCGCTCTGTTTCTTTATTTTTGCTATAGAAATTATCAATACATTACAAATGGAGAGAGGAAAGGCGCAGACGTGTCCCCTTTAAGCGCACTGAAAGCCTGAGGAAATAAGGGAGAGAGAAACAAGCGCTACAGGATGAGAAGTGGAAAAACACAAAGAGCAGTGTAGCCATCTCCATCGACTCTGATTGTGAATTGAATGAGGACAAGCTGACTTTTTGTCGGTGTAGATTGTAGCTCAGGGTGCATTTCAGTGGTTTTTGAAGTGCTTTAAATACAGGTTGACCTCTTGAATTTTTTTTATTAAATTGCACGTTGCGTCTTAAAATTGGTGACCATTTTTAAACCTTTAACACGCTTTCCTGAGAGCTACAGTCGGTTTAAGAGACAAAGAGTAGCAACATTGGTGCTCAGACATGTATAATCACGACAATGCATTGCATAAGCAGAAAATATAAAATGCGCCTTTAAAAGAAAGCAACGCAGATTTTGTGTAAGTAAAGTGCTGTCTTTAATTAGAATTAACATAGTTAAACCAGTGTTTGATTGTGGTGTAGTTCGGAACATAAATCATTCAATTTATTTCGCATTGAAGCAGCGTGACACAATCACAACAAATCATTCAGCATAACCAATATTGACTACAAGTACAGGGCAATCTTCAAAGTAAAATAAAGCGATTAAAAGGAGCTCGTTGTAAAAATGCACGATTTAACATGAACAGAATCGCGACAAACCACACATTATCTCCCCAAACAAAGACGTGTTTCATTGTTCTCCCGAGTGCGTATATTCTCTATTTTTGTGTGTTTACTTAAACACCATCGAGCGAAGCCACAAGGATAAGAAGCTACAAGCTCGATATTCCGGCTTTCATTGGCTGAACGTGGTCAGGTGACGCTGTCATATTGTCCTTCCAAGAGCCAAGCCTTGGCTATAACACTTGCTTTGCGCGTCTTAACCGGAGACTGGAAATTAATATTATTGAAATCCTTCTGATGTTCATTTGAAAGAGAGTTAGGAAAGCAGGCGGGAGACGCGCTCGCGTGTGTGTGTGTGTGTGTATGTGTGTGTGACAGGAGGACGCCGACCCAAGCACAAAGAAAGAAAGAAAGAAAGAAAGAAAGTGTGAGATTAAGAGAGAGAGGAAATAAGATAGGAGGGCGAGTTGATGAGAGGGCGATCGGAAAGGTATGAATTCGTATTTCGCGAACCCGTCGCTCTCGTGCCATTTATCTGGTGGGCAAGAGGTTTTGCCCAACATGCCACTGAACACGACCACTTATGACTCAGTCAGACATTTCTCGTCGTATGGCACCACGGTGACCCAGAACCGGATTTACGCGTCCCCCTTCTATTCGCCTCAAGACAACGTTGTGTTCGGATCGAGCCGAGGACCGTACGAGTATGGATCTAACGTGTTCCTCCAAGACAAGGACGTGCTTCCCAGTTGCAGGCAAACCAGTATGGGACTCAGCGCTCAGAGCCACGTTGCTCAGGAGTACATGGAGCAAGCTCGAGCAGGAAACCAAGACCAGAAAGCGAACAACATCCAGATCTACCCGTGGATGCAGCGCATGAACTCGCACAGCGGTGAGTTTTTAACTGCGACTCGGGACATTATACCCTGGTGGAACTGCTCTCTTTTACGATGCGTCATATCAACAGACTAGCTACATTTTATGGCCCCATAAACCACTACTAAATCATCCGATTATAAAAGGCCACTTTTCCAGAGAGGGGAATCCCATTTGGCTGTGCCTCTTTTTTTTAAAGCGCCAAAGTTGTTTCTAAACTTTGCATTAAACTGTGTTTAAAATACAGATAAAACAAAATAAGATTGTTTTTATTTTGCCTGCGATATTAAGTGGGTTTAACTCTCAAGAGTGATTTTTTTTATTAATACCGAGACAGAATGTATTGGAAAAAATATAAATGCGTGTTTGTGATTTTTTTTCCTTAAATGTGAGCGCAAATAGAGTGTATCGAAATATGAAGAACTTCTGAGGAATTCCACCAGGTTTACAAATACCCCATTTGTCATCTTAATAAAGAATTCTTTGCATCTGAACTCATCTGAATGTACTTTTACTTTTTTCGCTCTGAAACAGGAGTTGGGTACGGATCAGACAGAAGAAGAGGTCGCCAGATTTATTCCAGATACCAAACTTTGGAGCTGGAAAAGGAGTTCCACTTCAATCGCTATTTAACCAGACGCAGACGCATCGAGATCGCCAACGCTCTGTGTCTAACCGAGCGCCAGATCAAAATCTGGTTTCAGAACCGGCGCATGAAGTGGAAGAAAGAGACCAATCTGACTTCTACCGTACCGGGGACCGAGTCCTCCGGTACCACTCAGGAGACCGAGAAGGAGGCGGAAGAGGAAACCAAAAAGAAAGATTAGGAAGTCCATTTCTAACGCCTGTCAACTGCAACGTAACTACCTAAACTCTGAGAATCTGCAAATATTAATGCATGGGACTATATACTCTGCTAATCCATTGACTGCTCCTTCCTCCGACATGAACTGCATATACAAGCTCTACCACTACGCCACTAACACACACAGACGTGAAACAAATGGAGGGATTAAGAGGGGGAAAGACCCACATGTTATCCACCATAATGGTATTCACTTATTTTTGTTAAAAGCTCCATATTGGCTGCGTGGCGACAATGCCACATGAACTCTCGTGTGGTTCAGTATTATGTTGCTCTAGTAGAAAAGAAATGGCTGAAAATGTATTGATTTTGATAGAAAAGGCTACAGCTCCCTATCTTAGCAGCATTCCAGAAGTGAAGGAAACTTCTTTTAGGTTCATGTGTTATGAATTGATTTCTGTAAAAAGCAGCACTGACGGGAGGAGTTATACTACCTAAACCATGCATTTTGTGTTCTTTTTCTCTTTTTATTGCCCCGTCAGTGTTCTGTTCAGACTGCCGCTGTACTGGCACGAGAACTCCTGAGAGAAGTCGACGATACATTTCATCTTTCTTGTAGTTGTATGCTTATAAACTCGTCTTAAAGTGGGACTCTCTCCCATAAGAAACATATACCTTGGTACGCAATTATATTGTTTGTGTAAACTGTGTATTATTTAATAAAACTCTTAAAAATGACGAACGTTTGTGTCTTCGGTTTGACTGAGCGCTCTTCTCGTCTCAAATACAGCGAGGGTGTAAAAAAAACGAGGTTTTCCATTTATAGGTTATAAATTACATTTTACACTTCATTTTGCCCAGAAATACATCCATTGTCTTTTAAAAATTAGAAATAAAGTCGAAAAAACATTACGCATATAAGAAAATAAGCGTGTCACAACAAATAGAAGATTTTGAAGCTGGTTAAATTGACGTTTTCAGATACACTTTGTTCATGATTGTGTTGGAAAGTGATCAGTACAACATTCCCACCAATTCATTCTCTCATTTTTTTATTGTTTGATCCTTTTAAAACGCAGTCGGTGCTATAAAAGCATTTCAATTCAATCGGTCTAAGTTTTGAACGGGATTTCATAGATTCACGTGTGACAAACCCTTGAATATTTTACAACAAAACATGACTTCTTGATTGACAGAACTTATGCTTTGCATATCTAATATTTCACCCAATATGACCGTGAATATAAGGGCCCCATTTGCCTGCACACACCCCATTATGGTGCACTAAAGTCCTCTCAAGTGATCATGATTGGTAATAATCCTCAAATTACGACCCGAGCAGCTCATTCACAAACCAACAGAGGTCAAAGACGCTGCCGTGGAAAGGAAAGGCACTTTGGCATTTAAGTAACGTGATAATCCCGCACCCCATCATTCATAATACTTGGTGTTGGATCGTCTCGTGTCTATCATCTTGTTAGCACACTTCTATGTGCGCGAGAGTCCGCTCTGTCCAGCACTAGACACCAGATGACGCTCTTGTCTAACGGTCTCGCCCTTTTTAGCCAAGACCCCCTCCGTGATCTCCATACCGAGAAGTTATCAGACACGTTTCCCTGTCTATCAATAACCTCCCGGGGATCAAGCCAATTTATGACTGGCCCAGGAGCTGCACGTGATTCTATTTAAACGCGCCATATTTGGGCATTCCACGTCGCATAAAAAAAAAAGGAAATGTTTTCCTCCACCTATAAATCCTGCTCTTTTTTTAAGGACAAGCGCAACGTTCTTTTTAGAAACACAAACAAAGCCCAATAAACAAACAAACTTATAAACAACTTATGCATACTTTATCAGCAGCGGATTGGCTCTCTGCGGTGACAGGTTGCGTGTGGTGAGCTTGTTTTGGGGATAGAATGAGCTCATACGTGGGAAAGTCTTTTTCCAAGCAAGCGCTAGACGCCTCCTCTTGTAGAATGCACACTTTTGGCAACTATGGAGCTCCTTCTGAGTTTCACGAGTCTGATTACGCGTATCAAGAGCTCGATCTCGGAGGATCCTTCAGCTCTCAGATCGCCTGCACCAACTCTCTGAAACGGGAGGCGATCAACGCGAGCGAGGGTGCGAGGAGCAGCGCGTCCGTCCAGAGAGCGCAGCCCTGCTCGGCTCTCGGCTCTCGGAGCTTTGCGAACTCTCACGGGTACAACCCCCTCAGTCACGGACTCTTGAGCCAAAAAGCCGAGGGGAATATGGAAGTGCTGGAGAAGCCCATCAGCAAGACCCGCTCGGACGATGTCAAAATGGAGACAAACTCAGCGATGAAGCAGCAAAGCTCCTCGCCTTCGCGTCAGAGCGAGTCCCAGCCGCAGATTTATCCCTGGATGACAAAGCTGCACATGAGCCACGGTAAAGTTACGTTTCAAGTTTGTTTTGGATAGAAGCAACCCTTGCACGCTCCTCATCCTCGCCATTGCATCTCCTCCAGCTTGCTTTGTCGCTCCATATTTTTCCTCTCGAGTTTTATAGGCCAAACGGAGGAAATAATAAAACTAGCGGCCGTAAATTTCACGACAAAGGCATCTATTGCTCGTAAAGCTGTCCTGTTTCTGCGAAGAGGTGATCTGCGGTCAAATTTATGAAGAAATAATTGTTTAACAAAAGTAGAAAACCCAACACGTAATATAAGAATTATATGTTGCCTTTTAGAGTTAAAGGGAGTTCTCGTATTAGTCAAGTAAAGAGGGATTTCTTGTCAATCTATACTCAGTTTCTCTGCCATACAGGAATGCAGGACTTATGTTTCCGGTAACTCTGGACCGCCAGAGTTGTAAAACAAAATATAAAACGTCAACGTCAACGTCCTTCCTCTTCTGTTGGGTCAGCTTGTAGACATGGAAGCTTGATCGCAGGATTGAATCTCATCTTTGTGTTTGTTTGTTTTTGAAAGTGTGTAGTGAGCATACTTTACTACAGCATACTTTACTAGAGAAATGCGATTATGCTTACTTGATTTAACTCTAACGTTGAGTTAACTTGAAATAGCTGAGCATTGGTAAAATGATAGAATACAGATTGAATAGCGTACTAAAAAACTTAAGTAAACGTACTCCTTTTTTAGTACTTGTCATTGAGGATGAATAAATTACTTAATATTGATCATTAAAGGTACTCAAATATAATCAATTACATTTACCTGTGGATACATCAGAATTAAACTTACTTAGATTTTCCTCCCAGGTTTGTTTTGAATAAATCATCGGGTGTTTTTTTTTAACGTAAAATTAACTAATTGAATCGACAGTGTAGTAGTGTGCATGATCCAAAATGAGCGCCTCTGCAGTGATTTAATTTTGGCCTTCATTTCATTTCTCCATTTATCATCGATGACCATAAAGCTAATTTCTTTTTAACATGCATGCAGACGAAGTCAAAAGGTAACCCAGTGTCTCTCTGATGCCACCCTAGAGTCTGACGGTAAAAGGTCACGAACCAGTTACACCCGCTTCCAGACTCTGGAGTTGGAGAAAGAATTCCATTTCAACCGATACCTCACTCGTCGCAGACGAATCGAGATCGCCAATAACCTGTGCTTGAACGAGCGCCAGATTAAAATATGGTTCCAGAACCGTCGCATGAAGTGGAAGAAGGACTCGAAGTTGAAAGTAAAAGGGGGACTGTGAACGGCGACGGAATGTGTTCGCATTGCACTGAAACAAATCTAGATATTTGTTGTTAACAGCTCCCAATGTCTTCCATTTCTCTGCTGTATTTTGTGAATTTGTTCTTGTTTAAATATTTCTTGTCTGCCCTCCTCATCTGTGTGGGGGTATTTATTTAAATAATGAATGAGCTAAACTTTGTATTAACGTAACTCCAAGGCCTTCAACCCTTAAGTTCAGTTGTGATACAAGCTAAAATGTCTCAAACGTTCATAAATCTTAAATGCTTTTCTTTTAGATTTTGTGTTGTCTGCCACAATCTGATCATTTAATATCTTAACAAGGATGTAGCGCACTTCATGGTTATAATGCAACAACCGTGTTCTTGTCAAATTAAATGTTGTGTATCACGTTGTCTGTCAAGAAGCAGCCAAATGGTAATGAAGTCTCCTGGATTGGGTTTATTGTAATCTGAACGTTTGATTGAATTCGTGTGGGACGATTTTTTCTCTTCAGATAAATGTTGTTTTTTTTTACTTCGAGGGCTGATTTCGTCCATGAGGAGTGGCCTTTACAACCCTGCAGAACATATGAGTTTTATCTGCGGGAATGGATTTTGCTAGTACTCCTTGTATTATGTTGCCAAGCTGTATTTATTTGTCATTTTACAATCAGTAAATTAACATAAACGGGGAAATACTGGTCAGACTGTTTTGTGAAAAGCCATTTGTCCAATAAAACGTCTTAATGATTTCATTACATTTCAATAAACAAAAAATATTGTAAAGTTTTATTTTGTCTTGCGAAGAATATTGTTAAATATTTTGGGTGAACATCTTTTTATGCTAACCGAGGAGCAATCTGTGCATTCTTCCATCGATGAGACACGACTGAACTTTAACGCCCGGTCACTTATTTACAGTAGCCCTTAAACGGAGGCACATAAAACTTTATGGCCCCAATAAACTTTTACAGCACTTCCTCTCACCCATCAGTGACTGACGACTGTTTCCTTTCTAACAGATCTGCGGAAGACTACGTAAACATTTCAAATAGGCATTTCGGCTTAAAAACCCTTTAAAATATATGTTTTTTTTAATCTAATCCACACCTATTAAATGTTTTGCGATTGTGTTGATAATTTTGCACCAAAGGTAAGATAAAGAGAGGGATTTGATCTTGCTTCTACCTAATTGAAATATGCTTTTTAGGAAATGAGAAATGACGTTAGCCTCTCTGTGAGCAAAACAAACCAGGCCTGGGTCGAACAAAGTGCAAACCGAACCAAATGCTAAAGTTTTAATGAACAACTTTCCATTTTTAATGCTCTATAATTATATTCTCTGGCATCTGCTCTTGCTACCTCCTGATCAAAAGGCTCTGGAAATACGTGTTAAGTTGAATGAGTACGTTCAAACGCCATCGACCAGTTTAATCCTCACTTTTAACGTTATATTTAACGAGTAAAAGATGGTGGTCTGCGTACTTAAAATCTAGTTTAATTTCAGAATCATCTCACTCACCTATTTGGAGACTCAAAGTACTTTTCCAGGCTTCTCTCAATTTCTAAACTCGTAGTACTGATCGTAGTAAGGCCTACATTGCAAGCTAGTGTGATGCTTTGAACACAAAGCTCTCTTTTTTTAGCCCTCTTGCTACGTATTTTGAAGTTTTGAGGGTTATTTATGCCAATTGCCCAAAGCAGGACCCGTGAGTGGTGCAGGAAGAGCACGTGGGGTCATTAAAGAGGGTTTTATGGCCTGCAAGACCTGACAAACCCTCAATATATTTACATCATATATAATGTTAACTGTCTGTAATCGCAGCTGTTGGCTACTCTTATCTCAGAGAGAAGCGCTTGGAGCCTGTTAGTGCTGGGTGCTCGCGTCGGGGGCTCAAGAAGTTCCTCTGCTTCTCCCAAATGGATCCCAGGCGGCTGCAGTAAGTTCGTAATCTCGTTTTCGTCTTTATAATTAAATATGTACTCTCGGTTGTGACACACACGGGAGTTAATGGAGGATGTGATTCAATAGCGCGTGGATAAATTGCGCACATGCGTTGTTTGGTCTGCTTTGATGCGCTTAAACTCGCGTTGTGAGTTCATTTCTGGATAAATGGCTGTTGAACACGCGTTTTCGCATGCTCGAATGTTTTGTGATTCATGTTAAAATCGTGCGTAAACTTCGCCTAGGTAACGCGAGAATCTGAGCATCCCGCTTTTGGACGCTAAATGCGCAAAGTTGAAGTTTGCGAGGCTAAAAGTGAAGGTGATTGAGCGAGAAGGGATCTGGTTGTATTGGTTTGTAGATGAGAGCACAGAACATAGATCTTCTGATGAGACATAATGCGGGGTCATGTGCGGGGCAGGGGAGATGTGCTGATGCGGTGGGGTCATGTACAGGGCAGAGGAGGGCGAGCTAGTCGCATATTGAAGAAAACAAACAAAAAAGGCATAAATGAAATTATTTGAAGTGGTTCAAAGGCAGAGGATGTTCTATTTTATTCGAAGCGCATGACTTCTGGCCACTGTTATGAGTTGGTTTTCTGTAACGGATGTTCAGAGGTCTTTCTTTAATACAAATCGCGCTCCGCTTGACCAGTATAATTATAAGTTAAGGGCACATCTTCCTTAATGATGTTGTGCTTGGATGCTGAATGGATCTGTTCTTCCATGATGTTCTCTTTAATCTCTGCTCTGAGATATTTAACAGAGAAAAACCTACACGGTGCAGTTTCCACAAGGTTTATCTGCTCGTTTTGAGATCAATTTAAAAGGGAAGAGTTTGTATTTTATGTACACAGTAAAGATCTTTTTAAAAGCTTACATGAGGAAAACAAATTACAAGATGGTGACTAATTGTGTTTGGGATTTTTTTGTGGCAAGTTCTATGTAATAAGGGCTTTTATGGTAGTTTTACCATCCTGTGTACACTTTATTGCTATTTGTACTTCAATGAGTAGGAATACATTTTTAAACTAAATTGGGATTTAAAGCTGTTCACAACTCAACAATAATGGCATCAATGAGGCTAATCTATATATTTTTTTCAAACAAGACTAAAATTATTTGTGTTTCTTGTGCTGAACTCTTGGCAACAAAACCGTGGAAGAGAAGGTGATTACAAAATGAAAAGCTATTCAGCCTTTCTGCCTAGCTGAGGAAAAATGAAAAAGAAAGCACAATGTCCTTCAAGCGTCCTTGCATTGTTCTAGCGATTGCATGAGGTAGATACGATGTTTAAAAATATACGAACAAGATAAGGGTGACTTGTCACTTGGCTAGCAATTTTTCTTTAAGATTACAGAAAGAATTTGGGATGTTTTGATGACTTTTAAGTTAAAACAATTTTTCTCAGGAAATCTCTGTTGATTGCTACAATCCTGCACAGTTTAGCTTCAACCCATGTGAAATCCATAATGCCATCCTCATCGATTGTGAGAACTATTGAACACTATTTTTACTCGAGATTTGAACTCTCCAAGAACCAGATCCCGATTTAGTCATCGTGGGGCCCAAGGCTATCAAATGCACAATTGATTAATATATATATACATTGTGGAGTTTTCAGCAACATTTTTTGGGAGTTTTCAGGTTAAATGCTTAAATTTGCAACGGTTTAAGATTGAAAATGGTGTATTCTGGAACATGGTCTCGTGACATACTTGATATGTCTAAATACTTTTTCTACATTTTAGAAGTAAAAGTTGTGTATTCTGCAGCGTGGTTTCTGATTAGATGGAATTTCAGAATAAAAGACTACATTTTCCACATTTTCTATATAAATTCATGTCAATTCTATATTTCAAGGGGTGGGTGACAACCTGGTAAGGGCCCTTAAAAAGTTGGGGGGCCCAAGACACTCGCCTGCCTAATGATAAGTTCGATCCCAACTACTATCTATCAGGCAAACAAAGTGGCATCAAAACAAAACAAAAAAAAAGGATTTGATTCACTTCTTTTACATCGCTTTTCATGAATCTGAGAATTGCTTGAGGATTTAAACTCTTACACAGTAAAGTCTTGAGAGTAAGTTTAACTCTTTCCAGAGTAGGACCAAATACACTCTAAATGGAGTGAAACAGTATCACTTAAACAGTGTTAAATCATCGACGAGGTTATCATCTAAATCATTGATTATTCACCGAAAACTTTTACTTAGTGATAAACCTTTGCATTTTACTATGAAAAACATCACAAATATTTTCAACATTACATTGTAACAAAAAAAAAATAAACGTTAAATGTTTTTTAGTTCAGGTTGATGAGCTCAGTGTTAATTTAACTCTATTTAGAGTAGGACCAAATACACTCAGAGCAGTGTTTTTAACACTCTAGATTTTCCTGTGTACAGTGGATAGAGAGGTTTCGTTTGACTCGAAGCTTTATGGACAACACATCCGAGCTGAAAAATAGCTAGTTTGATCCAAAATATGTTACTTTAGTTGGCTTTTCAGCAACTCCAGATTTAAGAGTTTTTTTCAAAGAAATATAACCTGCAGCCTATAAACAAATAAAATTACAGAAAAAAATTTATTTTAAATGTCCTTGCATTGTTATGCCTTGCTGGGACTAGACCAACCCCCCTCTTTAAAAAACACGATTGGATGTCAAATTTAGGCAGACATACTCCACAAATCAACTTCCTGACTTCTTTGTATTACTGAGAACTCAGCCTTTTAGAAATTATGAATTGTGGAGTAAAGATCTACTTTTTTTAGAATCCTTCTTTCTCCTCTCAAATACCACCCAGTTGTAAATTCCAAAGCTTGCCAAAATCTTTTTCCTTCAGGCCTGTTGAGGGCATGGCTTTCTGCAGCCTGTGATAAACAGTGGAAGGATATTAACTCTATACGCAGAAAATAATGGATAGAACTAACACTCAAAACGGATTTAAAATATCTTTCAGCATAAAAATATTTAAAATAGGAGGGGTGTAGCCCAGTGGTAGAGCACATGCTTTTCATGTAAGAGGTCCTGGGATCAATCCCCAGCATCTCCACGAGTGGCATCATTGATTTCCCCTTCTGTAAGTCATTTTGGACAAAAGTGTCTGCCAAATGCATAAACGTAAACTCTAAATATTTGGCTGACTATAACTAGAACTCTGTTGATCCTTAAAGAGTACGACCAAGTAGACTCAGAGTAATGTTACACTGATATTTACTCATTCCATGTGTGCTGCAGATATAAACAAGTAGCTTAAACAAGCTTTGTGGGTGATCTCCGAGATTTCGATTTAGCCGTAGCTTTCATATTTAAAAAGATGAGACGAATAGACTTCAACAGATTTTTCAGATTTGTTTTTGATGAAAAGAGAAACATCATTGTGTAGCAGTTCTGGGCGGACTCATTCTGCTCACACTCGTGGTAATAAAAAGATGGGATATTTAAACTGCTGTTATCAGTGTTATACACAACATGTTATGGGCGTTAATTCAACACGCAATGTAGTTTAACACCCCGTATGCCCACATTCATCATATTTTCTGCATAGCCATACTGAGGTGTATAAATTGTAATAACTTTTGAGATAGGAATGTTCTAGAATTTCATAATCTATGTATAAAGCGAATTAAATAAAACATGTTAGATCAACGTGCCAGAATATCCTTCAGCTTATGTTTATCTAAGGAGTTTTTTAAACAATAAGCAACTCTCTGCTTCATTCTTACAAGTGAGATAATGATATTATGGCACAATACATCACGATACAACAATATCACAATGAATATAATTGTGTTTGAACATCCAAGACTCTTTGGAGTCTTTACTCAGCTCAGTTTTTACTCTGCTCAGTATGATCACGAGGGCTGGACTGACATTATTCGAAGTTTATTCATACATTTTTGCAAAAAAAAAGTAAAGGTTATGTTTTTATTCACGTTTGTCATACATCTTCTGTATCAAAACTGTAATTACTGTAAATACTGCTAAGCATATAGTACAAAATTCTTGTTCCTGATTGCCTTTTATTCCATTGTAAATCCTCAAATTTGTCATTAACTAAACAGTCTATTTCTAAGAAGTTAAACTGTTCTTTAGTTAATAATAAAGGATCTGGTTGACGAATAAATCATGCAAACAACACATATAATAATGCCTCAAATAAATAACTTTAATTTGAGTAAAATTTGCATATTTAGGTTTAAGTAGGTCTTTTTTTCCCCACAAATCTATACAGAATTTTTTAACAGTACAAAATTTCGTGTCTAACCCTCATTCAGATGTAAAAGAGCTGCTGCTTGTTGCAAGATTTTGAAATCAATTGTCAAAAACACAAAAGAGTGCATGAACTCCTTAAAGGATTAGTTATGTTCAAACCCTTGGTGCTATTTTAATTGTGTTAAATACTTCTAATTTTGAGTGACGTTTTACTTCTCCGAAGACTTAAACTGTGTGCCTGAAGCTTATTTGTCAATTTACTTGAGATAAGATAAGATAAGATAAGATACACTTTATTAATCCCACAATGGGAAATTTCTGTTTGTACAGCAGCGTAAGAACAACTACAGTCGCAGGATCCCTGGGATCAATAAGTGAAACATATAAGACATTTAAGTAAGTATTATTTTTAAGTAAAAATAGACGTACTAATAATAAACATAGAAATTTAGTGGGTAAAAAAAAACGTAACATTGCACATGTTTTGTAAAATATTGGGTTGTATTACGAGTTAATTTGGTTAAATCATAGAATGTCTGACATCAATCAATCAATCAATCAATCAATCAATTTATTTATTTATAAAGCACTATAATCACCTTGACAAGAAAAGATAAAAGTAATATCAGGATTTGATCAAAGGTGACTCTTTGAGTGATGATTTGTTATTCTTTGATCCTTGCGTTCCAAACATTGTAGGCACAATTGTAAGAGCTTTGTTACAAACACAAAACAAACATACAATGAAAAACTGAACACACACACAATCAAATACGATTAGACAATCCAAAAATGATTTTCCTTGCTCTCCTTCAAAGTCATGTACTGAATCCAATCAGTTCCTTTTCAAAACACCGTTCCACTGCAAT
The DNA here is from genome assembly GCA_900490495.1 of Danionella dracula. Taxonomy (NCBI): domain Eukaryota; kingdom Metazoa; phylum Chordata; class Actinopteri; order Cypriniformes; family Danionidae; genus Danionella; species Danionella dracula. The sequence goes on along the minus strand of UELW01000031.1, from coordinate 114,171 downwards.
AAAATTACCTAGTAAATTATAATATTTCAAACAGCAAATACACACAATAAGCCCAAATATAAACACGATTCAAGAAAGAACATAAATTAGCTACAACCACAGTTTAAGAATTTTAAAAGCGTTAAGAACTAAACAAAGTACACATAAAACTTTAACCGTACGCCATTTTACCATTAATATGTTTACTCTTAAACTGTGCAATATCTGAAATTTTCCTCAGTTCAACTGGAAACACATTGCATAGTCTGAGACCTGCTACAGCGGAAGAGCACTCTTTGACTCTAAAGTAACAATAATATAAAAAATAGTAGCATTTGTTTCGTATAGCATAATGCTATAATTTCAATATTTTCTATATTGGAACAAACACTACAAATATGTGCATCTCACACTCTTAAACTCTCTTGAAGTAGATTATATATAACAAATAAAAACATTTTTAAATCATTTGAATTAGAAATCAAATTAAATTATGTTGCTGTTTTAGCTTTAATGTACTTCTTCTTGCACTCAATCGTTGAAGTCCATGATGTCACAACATTAGCAGCCAATAGGGGGCGATAGTTTGATGTTCCTCTGTTTCTTCTTTCTCTGAGTCCAGACGAAGCTCTTTTTGACCTCACAGTGTGACTTCCTTCTGCACTCTCAACCCGAGGAGGATTCTGAGAAACCCTGTTCCAAACAAAGCAATCTTTTTATCGCTTCAGTGGCTGCAGTGGCTTAACGACCCACAATTCAACGCAAACCCTGAAGAGAACCTGGTTATCTGTTGAGTAGCTTTTCTTCAGAGATGAACAAGCCACTGTTTGGCGTTTACTTGATTTATTAAGAGATCTCAAGGTTTTCATGGTGATTTTACAGTTAATTATTAGTTTTTGGTCTAATAAAACTGCTTGGATTGACTCAGAAGCTTATTATTTTTGTATAATTTCTAAAAAGACCAAAGCACTTTTATTAACTGCGATATACAGATGGAGCTCATAAAGCAACTGCTGTACATCGTATAGCTGAAGATGCTCACATCTTTCAGCACCGAGAGCCAACAGAGAAAGATATTTGAGAGTCAGGATCTTCCCTTTGCTATATTTGAGAGATGAGATAAAGAGATGAGAATGAGAGATTAGCCATGTAATAAAATGCTGATAATGGATTGATTGAAGAATATAAATTTAAAGTGAAAATCACTATTCCTCGCCCTCTTTTTTGTCCCACTTCTTTTCTTTGCCTTACATTGCATTATATTACATTTATTTCTTACATTATTGTCATGTCTTTAGTGATGCTTCTTGCATCTTTACCATATGTTTACAGAACATTTCAACACTGATTTACATTGCTTTATTTTATGTTATTTTACAGCAAATTTAAAATTGATTTACATGCATTTCTCTGCTTTAGTTATGCCAAATACAGACCTTCGTAGCAGTCGAAGTCACAACAAGCGAGCCAAATGCAGAAATGCAGTCCATGAACTCGAAAGAAGAAAAGCCTCATTTGCAAAAAGGGAACTCTTTGACTAATGATTTGTTGTGTTGCTTGATCCTTTCATTCCAAACACAATGAAAAAATATTCCCTTTATCCCAACTCAGATAAAGCGCTTATATACAAAGTACAAAACCCCACAATAAACCAACAAATAAACAAAGAATTAAACTAGTTTGTTACAATAACAGGTTTGGAACATCTTGGATGGTTTGTCCGAAAGTCGACTGAAACAATTATGATTTGTTTATACGTGTTGTTTCAATAAATAATGGAAGAAAACAGCAAGATAGTCAGATAACTTGTGCCTTTTGTGCTATAAAGTATTATATAAAGGTATTATAAATATTCACGGTTCACCTCAGTTACGTTTGGAGAAGTAATCTTTTGTTTAAGAACTGTGCATCTTTTTGGTTTATACTGCTGTTAACTAAATTGGACTTTTAAAAAGCATATTAATATATGCATTAATGTGCTTGTTGGGTTGCTGAACAAAAATAATCTGACACTGAATTTAAAACTCACTTCTTTTAAATAATTGGAGAAGAAAAAATGACCAAAAGTTAAACAGGAAATGGAGAGCTATAGCGACTAAAGACATTTTTATGAAGTGTTGAAGGTATTGGATATAAAACTATTGTTTGAAAGATAATAGGTAAGACAAAGGAGGCAATTTTACTTGTTTAGCACATTTTCATACACACTGGCAACTCAAAGTGCTTTAGGAGAATAAAACCAGATCAGAGATAAAACAATGGTCGAGTAATTGGTGCAGGTTTGGGAGATCTTAGATGGTTTGTCTGAAAGTTGATTGAAAAAATTGTGATTTTTTTTAATACATATTGTTTAATTAAAAAAATGAAAGAAAAAACAGCAAGATAGTCAGATTACTTGTGTCTTGTGTACAAGATAAAACATATATTTGTAATTCATCTGAGTAAAGCATTCTTTTAGGGTTTTTTGTCAACTTGCTAAATGGGAATTGGGAGAAAACAAAAACTTTTGTTTTGGAACTGTTGGATCAAACAAGGTTTGAACAAGAAGGAAGTATACATTCTACCTTTGCATTTTGTGCTAAAATACTAAATGCCTCTTTTTTAGCTGACATGACATCTAGAAAACAAATTCTGTTTGATTAATTACTCACTAATTGTTTAGTTTTATTAAGTTGTTACTAGTAGTTCATTTTATTTTTTTTTTTTTGAGCATTTTTGTGTATCGTGTTTCAATGTGGTTCTGCAGAAATAAATATTGATGGAGATCTGGTTTCTATAGAATAGTAAAAGCACTTTAAAAGACAAACTAGTGGATACATCCGGATTCAGTCGCTACAGCTTCCGGTCTGTGTGTGAGGTGGTTGCTGTTATGCCTTGAATATCCCGGATCTCCTTGTGAAATGTTCTTTTGCACAGGTTATTTAAGTTTAAAACCTGCTCTTGCTTCACAGCATGCACACAAGTTGCTCCTTGTTGCGAAAGTGAAATTCTTTGAGGCTGAAACCTGAAAGAAGCAATCGAGTCACATTCTTTTGCCAACATTTCTGAAGCAGCATGTTAACCCGAGCATGTAGCAACTCATTTTAACCGCTCTCTCATTACGAAAATAACTGCATTCATCAAGGAAATAGTTCTGAAAATAACCTGTGCTAAATACATAGCCTTGTCCTACTTTAAAGGATCATGCCTTTGGACAGTTCACTCTCAGTGGAAAACAAAGTGAAGGCAGGGGGAGGGATGAGGGGGGGGGCTGTTTTAATAAATATGTTTCATGCTTTACATTTTATGACGTACATGTTTATTTTTCTAGATCCGTGCATTTAAGTCGTTTGAAATGTAATCCTTTTATTATTTTTAATCGTAATCATATTATATAAGTTGCTCTCTTTCTTCTTAGTGCCCGAGGAAACCGTGCAAGTGACGTCACGAGGGGAACCTCTACGCAGGGGTGAGTCTCATCTTTAATGTCTTGAAAAATATTCTTGTCTGATCTTGTTTGGCTTCGCAGAAACACAGAGGGCAGTGTTCCCTGATAATAGTCACACACGTGGCCCTGTTGCGTATAGCTTGGAAAGAAAATAAGCTTGCTTATATTTGATTACTATGTTCACTTTTGACAGCAAAAGCAAATAAATCAAATATTTCCTTAGCAAATAAAGTATGTAAGAAGTCTTAGAGACAACAATACAATAACTTGCGTCTTAACTGTTTCTACTGCTGTTAGAGTTAATAACAAGTTTCAGCCTTTGAGTGTGAATACTTTTGCATATATTGATATAAAACTGCCTACAATCTAAGGGTAACCTGAAAGCGTCCATTAGGATGGGTTCCTAATAATGCATTAAACAACTTCATGTTGAAAATATTTTTCCGGATTTTATAAAATAGCTGGAGAATAAAATCCACTATCTTAACTGAGTACTGACAGGTGTAACTTATAACATTGTGTAAAAAAAATCATATTATTAAATACAATAATGGGCTTTTTAACAAAATAAACTGACACTGAAAATATTTTGAACCCAATGTATTTTAAATAGTTGAAGAAAAAAAAAAACAGGAAAAGGAGAATCAAAGCTACGAAGGATTGTGTTGTTATTGTGATTGAAAGCATGAATTATAAAACAATATTTTGAAAGACAATAGGCGAGGCAAGTCAATGCAATTTTATTTGTTTTCCACATTTTCATACACATTGACAATTCAAACTACTTTACAGAAGATTAAAACCAGTTCAGAGCTTAAAAAAGACAGTAAAATAGATCAAAGATTTAAATAAAAGGATGTTTCTCCACATTAGGTTCAATTATAAGTTTCCCCCTTTTAAGAAAGTTTTATAAACAAAAAACAAAAAAATACAAATAATACATAAAAAGATAAAATCCCCTTGGTTTTTGCCAGAAAATATTGAATACATTCAGCAACTTGAAAATAAATGTCGTCAAACGCTTCTGGCTCAGGGCACTAACTAACATTCACCTGATGTTTAAAACAAGAAATATGCGCTCAGAAGATGAAATCGCTCAAAATGACTGCAAAGGGCAAACATTAAATATCACACAGGCGTAAAATGTCATTCGTTCAAGCGAACGCGCGATAGATCTTGCTCGCGGACAGTTGGCACCCGCATCCAGCATCCTAAAAACACACGTTCTAATTCCAATTAGACTTCGGGAAATCTCTAGTAAGGAATTAAAAAGATTTGGCTCTTTCTAGATGGAGATATCTCCTCTCTGACTCGCTATTGAGCTGCTGCTGGTGCTTGCAGCATCGGAGGCCTTGCAGAGCAGAGCAGAGCAGAGGGAATTCGTCGCTTGTCGCTCATCAATAACTCCTTGGCAGTGAACTATTGGAAGGAGTCGAGCGCGAGGGGTGAAATGCGGGTCAGGCTGTCTAACTAATATTAAAATGCGTCCGCAACACTAGAGCACAGCCGAGGAGGAGGAGGAGAAGGGGGGTTTCAGTCCTGTGGGGGTGGGAGAAAAATCCCCATCACATCTGGAGGGTCTGGAGGTAAAATAAAAGGGCTTGGGATCACGTTTCCCAACATTTCCTTTAATGTGGAAAATGTGCAGAATAACAAAAATACTCACAAAAAAAACAAGACATTGTTCTGTTCAATGCTAACTGGAATTTGGATAAAACAACTGATGTCATAAACATCCCAGATGTGATTCACCCATAAACTCATTTTAATTTTTCTACTAAATCAGAGAAACGAACTCGTATTTTTGATAAACATCCCGAGTACGGTGGGATGGCGTTGCTGCCCTCTGTGTCTTTTGTTTGTTTGCTGGCCTGCTTGGTTTTGGCGGATTCACATTTAAAGGCACAGACAATAGAGATGCATTGAGCAAAAAAAAATGTACCATAACTCGGTGCAACTTTCTTCTGTTCGATGCAAACCAGTTTAAAGGGAACGGCAGGTGTCACACACGTCTTACATTTGAGGTACTACCAAAAGTCGGCGCTTTTAGAATTGTTTTTCAAAATAGATATTCCTTGTATGTTGTTTGCTTTGCTTGTTGCAGGGTTCTTTTTGCAGGATTATGGAAGTTTTGGCCCAGAGCGTTACAATACTTTCTTTCGTTCTCTCCAATTAATGGTGTTTCCGGTTTTCAGATTTCCCCTCCAAATACAATATTGTCTTTCAAACGAAGACTCATTTGCATATAGTTCGACACGAGGAGGCAAAGTGACTCAAAATCTGCCATTATGCTTGCTTGGTTTGCTCTGGCTGGTTGGATTTTGGGACATTTCACCACAAGTTCTTTGGGAATCAAACCCATCAATGTGGTTGGCCAGCTGCTTAAAGCTGCTGATTATTAAATTAATAAATCAATTACCGTATTGTTGTATTTGATTTTATTAAAATGTATGTTACACAAACAATTTCTACGAGAAATGGGTGGTTTTTAAGCTATTACTTTATTATTTTTTTCAATAAATGGCTAAACCGATGAGAGAAACGCAGGGACTGATCTGAATGCGGGTTACCGGCCGGTCATATGGTAATAGCTCGCACAATAAACCCTCAAGAACAAAAGAAACTTATTTTTCATCACTGCTGTCACGTGTCCGCATTGTGCTCAAGATCTTTGAGAGACTGAATATTCAAGTGGCTGCTTCTGTTTTTGTGTGTGTTATCGAAAACCATTTTTAACGTTTTGTTCTCAAGGCATGCTCACTTAGGCCCATGTCTGCATTTATCTGTGAATTGGGGTAAAACTGAAAATATCATGTTTATTTTAACATAAACGATTTTGGTTTGATGTAACAGTGAGAATTGCAAGAGGATTTCACCACAAATGATTGTTCATACAGAACGTCAAGTCAGCTTACGTATTTACAAAACACTTGGAAACTAAATCTGTCTCTGCACATAAAGAGAAATATGAACTCCATAGGATCCCGGAGAAACTTAATCAAAACCAAGAATCCTTCCATAGGGTATGCAAGCAAACAAAAAGTGGGAGTAGAAGGACGTCAACATTCCCACCAGAAAATTCCCACCAAAATAAAGATTCAGATTTTGTGAAATATTAAAATATCACCTGATTTTTTTCCCGTTTTTGAAATGACATTGAAAGCAGATACCAACAAAGGTCTTGACACTATCTTAGCAATTTGGGAAATAGATCTGTGAGTTATAATTACAACAATTCTTGACAGGGAGAGCTTTTGGTTATATGCAATTTAAATGTTATTTGTTTGCATACAAATACTTTATCAGCATTCTTTAAGGTACACGGGTTTACGATTGGGTTTCAAGTTCTGCTGTGTTGTTTTCACTTTTCCGATCGACGAAGGCCTCTCATAGTCGTCTATATGTACCCTGTAGAACCGAATTTGTGTCCAAAACATGAAAATCGCAAATACGTCTCTACGGGAATACATGGGCGACATAAAAGCCACGAATGCCAAGTTGGGGGAGTTTGACTGTTTTTTGAGACACGTGACTTTGGGATGGAGAATGTGAAACGTTCCTGCAAAGTCTGAGTTTGAATAAAACTAACTATAACATTATGATGAAAAATAAACCGACTGGTTAACGAAATAATGGTTTTACCTGTCGATTTAAAACCACATCGTGTTCAGGAACTACGTGGGGAATCGCGTTGATTTTATAAAACTCACAATAAACGTAACGATTCATATATAAACAAAAACTAAATTGTCTTTGCATTTATAAATGTGGGTTGCAGATGCGCTCGGGGTCCAAAGTAATCGCTTCTAATATTGTTCATTTTCTTCCGGTGTATTAAAAAAAGCTAAATAACATTGCTTCGGTGGTGTTTCTCCCTTTTTAGGCAGTAAACTGTTCCTGGTTTATTCTAAGAGCTTATACTGATATTTACTTGAAAGCAGTTCAAAGAAAAAGACTCATAAAAGCGTGTGCAAGTGGTAACCTATGTAAAAGGGAAGACTCTGTTTGCTATCAAATGATAATATTTGGACATTGTGTGCGCGCGTGAGAGAGAGAGAGAGAGAGAGAGAGAGAGAGAGAGAAAGAGAGAGAGCGAAAAAGATAGAGAGAGGAATGCTTAGACCGGGAGACTTCGCGGACAATGGCGGAAAATTGAAGGGATATTTGCAAAAGCTGTGGTTCCTTATCCGGGGACTCCATCGCCCCATGCCATTGGGCCACCGCATCACGTGGTAAAAGTAACTTTACAGGGTTGCTCGCTAGTAGGAGGGCTTTATGGAGCAGAAAAACGACAAAGCTAGAAAAATTATTTTCCACTCCAGAAATTAATGATCATGAGCTCGTATTTGATGGACTCTAACTACATCGATCCGAAATTTCCTCCTTGCGAGGAATATTCGCAAAATAACTACATTCCCGAGCACAGCCCCGAATATTACAGCCGTGCGAGGGAAAGTGGCTACCAGCATCACCACCAGGAGTTGTACCCTCCGCGGGCGAGCTACCAGGAGCGCCAGTATAACTGTGCAAGCATCCCTGAGCCTGACACCCAAAGAGGACATGGACTGCCTCACGCGGGGCACCTGCTCGGAAAAGGGCAGTCTGCCTCCTGCGAGCCACCACCGTTACCCCTTTCTCCCGCCACCCCTTCTGCTGCTTCCTCCGCGTGCAACCAAGGCACCCCGGAGCATCCCAACAGTTCAGCCTCCGCCAAACAACCCGTGGTGTACCCATGGATGAAGAAGATTCACGTCAGCACCGGTAGGAACCCGAGCGTCTTTCTCCTAAGCACCAGCTCATCTTAACTCTCTCTCTCCGTCTGCCTCACTTCTTTTTTTACACTCATCCCCTGGCCAGCCTCTGCTACGATAGGATAGAAGCCTCTGAAATGGCACAATTGAGGCGGATTTACGACTAGGCATTGGTAATTACACCCACCATAAATTTTATAGCCGAGGTATACTCTGGGCAGTCGTATCACCATGTGGCTTCTCTTGTTATGAGAGCGAGGGAGACCTGGGACCAGAGCAAACTATAAGCTTTGTAATGTTGCATTAATAATTCAGTGATGAGGCCACTGTGATTTTCGCCTTATTAAAGAAGAGAGGCAACTTCTAGCTGCTGTTGTGTAGCCCACCCTCATTTCATCTGTCGCCACAGTTTCTCAATGAAAAAGCACGCTTGTTTACCCTATCCTTCCCTCGCTGCTTCTCTTCTCTGCTCTGCTCTCCTTTCCTTTGCTCTGTCTCTCCCTCTGCTTCTCCTCTTTCCAGTCAACTCGAGTTACAATGGAGCGGAACCCAAGCGGTCTAGGACTGCTTACACCCGCCAGCAGGTCTTAGAATTGGAGAAGGAATTCCACTATAATCGCTACTTAACACGACGAAGACGTATCGAGATCGCTCATTCCTTGGTGCTCTCGGAGAGGCAAATCAAAATTTGGTTTCAGAACCGAAGGATGAAGTGGAAAAAAGACCATAGGCTGCCTAACACCAAAGTCAGATCCTCTTCGGGCATTTCCTCCGGCTCCAACTCAAGCTCGTCGGCTGGAGCTCCGGCCACGAACCCCATGGCATCCTCCGAGGACCTCTCCGGAGCCGAGCGGGGCGAGGATATTACACGGTTATAAGAGAACTATTTCCAGGAGAGAAGGGAAGAACAAATGACTGACTATTTATAAAATATAATATATTTTGTTTTCGTAGGTATCTTGTGCGTCAAGGGGGGGTTCCTTTAAATCCACAGTTATATATAATGCATGTTGTATAGCATGGATTATTGCGAATACCTATGGATTCTCTCTCTCTTTTTTTAACGCGAAACAGGGTTTAATTTATCGAAAACTGAATCAATTTGATTGTCTTTATTGTAGCTTTTTTCAATAGAAATGTTTTGGACAAAGCAGGTTATGGACATTTTATTCAAATGTTATTTGAGGGCCTTTTTGCCTTGCTGCCAAGGTGAAGTGCACAACGAATATATTTATTTCTCACTTGGGAGAGCTTCGTTTTTTTATTTTGTACTGTCGATAGAAAAAAAATCAAACGCCTTTGTTTTTCTAAACATGCTGTGGGTTCTGTCGTATGGATAATTATTTAAAGGTTAAGACTTTTAAGTTATCATTTCGTTTCTGTTGTAACGTGTTTAGACCACAAAAAGCAGAATGTTGTGAGATGCAATAAAATCGGTTTAGTGTATTTGTGCTAATTATATTGATCAATAAAAACGTAAGTGTCTATTAGTTAAACCTAGTCTTGGGTGACTTTTATTTAAAAAAAGGTAAGGGTTTATTTCAGAAAAACAATAGATTTATCTAAAAATAGTGTTATTGTTTAAAAAAAGGTGCTCTGTGTTTGTGACAGAAAATTCCTGACTGCTTGATCCTGATTCGTTCTCTAATTTCGGAGGCTTTTAGAAGGATTCTGGATCTTTAATTTTTTTTACGTGTTCATTAAACAGTTTTTCATGTACCTTAAATCTTTATCTTCATTCCATACTCATCACATCCCACGTGTGCGCTACATGTAAATGCAAAAAAAAATCCCTTGACAAAATGTGTCCACAAATGCAAAGCGCTTCTTAAAATCTATTTGCATAAAAAAAAATATTGCAGTTTTAGTAGCGGTTTTAATTAGTAAACGAACATCAACGCTAATATTCTCGTGATGCAGCAGGGCATTCGAGTACTTCAACAACTGACGACGCATGTCCAAAAACAAAGCCTTCCTGCAAAGCGGCTAACCATTTTGCATTAGGTGAAATATGATCTCTCAGCGGTCGGGACACTCCTCTTTGTCCGCCGTATGGACGTTTGAAAAAGTGGCGCTGCACACCGAAGCAGTCCCCGCTTGGAAAGCACAAAAACAAACCAGAACCCTGCGGTCCTGCACGCAGTTATTCAACCTTCCCATGCAAATCTCCTCAATTCATTCGTGACGTTTACGTTTTTCCATAGACCCGCGATAATATATTAACGCTTGGAATATCAGAGCGCTCGCCTCTATTGATAACACTTCTACAAAACGTACAGAAAGTAAGGAATGTAGGTGATGAATGTAAGTAAGTCAGCCTGGCTTGAATGAAGATTACACAACGGCTCGCTGAGTGGGGGCTGAGGAGCACAAAGGGAGCGAGTGATTTCAGACTATCAATCAAGCGCGCCACAGAGCCAATTGTACCTCTGTGTAATAAGTTGTATTAAAGAGTGCACAAAGGGCTCGCTGCAAAATATGTTGGAACAGATAGTTGATCCAAGCGCACACGAGAAGAAAGAGGCTGAGTGTCATCCGGGCCTGCATGGCCGTGACTTTGGGAGGGCTCTTGAAAAGCGAGGTGCAGAGATGCTTTCGGGGGCCTTTGTGTGGCTGACCAGAGGAGAGAAATGAGTGTTCGCGTAAAAGCGTCGCATCTGTGGAGGCGCTGTCGCCTGCCCGTCGCGCGCCTGAAAAGACACTTTATTGAAGTTTGTGGCCGCTATGAAGAGTTGAGTTCAACCCAGGGACACGTTTTCTGTCCCATTAGGTTGGTTTTAGCTGGGTTGGTGGAGCTCTTCCACCTTCTGACCCTCCTGGTGCTCTCAACGTGTACCTTCTGTGTGCGCGGCGCTCCTCCGGGTGACTTTGTGGATTTTGGGGATCTTGGGTGATCTGAAAAGTGTCGCTTTTGTTGGTCTGTGTAGTCTTGGATCAGTGAGCAGTGAACTCCTATGTTTCACAAGCGGGTTCGAGTCTATTTTCTATTTCTATCGTTCTCAACAGTGCAGCATCGAGATATTAACTTCTTGTAGTTAAATGAGATCAATTTCTATATAGCTGGATTAGTTTAGACAAAAATGTGTATGTAAGGTACTACTGCTTCTACTGGTAATCATTATAATAATACTAATAATCGTTAATGTAACAATGGGTTTCAAAATAAAAAGCTATGAGGGCAAAAACGAAACGATTCTATTAAAGATTTAAAATCAGTCCGTTTTTTCGACGCAGGAGTTTTATTCCTTACGAAAATGTGAACTATAGTTGATAAAAATCGGTAATTTTGGGATTGTATCAATTCGTGATCGAGATACACATCACCTGTTATTTCAAGATTCATCCACTAATTTAATTTTAATGTTTTAAACGTTTTTAACTAGCATTTTTTCTTTGATATTCGCAGCCTGACCCTGTTTGTGAACCAAGAAATTAAAGGCTTGGTTTGACGCAACAAAAACGGGTTTCGTTAAGAAGGCTTTTACTGATATTTTGTTAAAATTATTTTTCACGTTGCTAATTCTCGCGAGTACGTAATCAATGCACATTGCAAATCGTCAGTTAAAGCGTTATTTAGCATAAGGAGACTGGATTAACAAAAATAATCTAATGATGCATTATTTAACATTTTAATGTTATCCTTTGATAGAAATTTCGACTAAATATTTATAGTTTGTTTGCATTTCCTCAAAATGTTTGTAGATTTCGAGTCTGTAGGTTGTATACTTTTTATTCTTGAGTTTTTTTCCAATTAGTGAAGGATTTTTATGGGAAATCACGACTTCTCTGTGCTGGAATGCATATTTCTGAATCAACATCATAAAACAAATGTTTTTATATTATTTTATTGAAAACATTTTTATTTACCTTGTTAAATGTCACCTAAAGTTGTTTGATTAAAGTTGAATGTCAAGGTATTTGAGACACACAAATTGAGAAAATCAAACCTAAGCTATAAGTAGTTTGCTTTAAATTGAGGATACTGGTTAAATATGAGGGAATTGGTTCAACCTCATGCTCATTGCCTTATCTTGTTAAACAGAGAATAATTTGGATAAGGTATATTTTTATGAGAATCAAATCAAGAACAACATTTTGCCAACCTGATTTGACAGTGACCTCCTAGGGTCACAATCAAGGCACAATTCTATGCTGGACTTTGTCAGAGGCTGTAAAACAGCTTTTTGTCTGCCACCATATATGTATGTGGAAAATGATCTTCTACAACAACTTGTTTCTGAAACATTTACTAAACTGTTAGCTTATTTGAAATAAATAAATGATTTTTTTTTTAACATGGGCCCATCAAGAATTTTGCACTTTCGGCATTGACAAAATTTTACTGAAAAATGGTACTTTATGGTTTCAAATCATCCTTTCCTATTGGCAGGGATGTTGAAGTTTAAAGGGGTCAAACTATGTCTAATATAAGATTTCAATGAAAACACCATCTGGAAATGAGAGTTCAGGAAAAGAGAATGAAAGCTACAAAGCACACCTTTATTTAAATGATTTATTTACATGAAATTGTGATGCCAAAATAATCTCCATAAATGGCGCAAAAATAGTTCATAGCCCCATTTAATGATATCTGTTATAGTATTGTAGATTCTGAAAATCCTTTCAAATGTCTACATTTGTTAAATATGGCTTTTTAAAATAAAGTTGAATGCCTTTCCACTCGCTATTTTTTCAAATCGAAACTTGCAATGAAATTTGTACAAATATGTCTTCTGAGATTTCTAATAGAATATACAAATAGTTTATATTGACCGTTCGGTGAAAGCGCTCATAAATAATGGCGTTCCAAATATCTCTTTATATGAATCTGTTTTCAGACGAATGCAACCTTTCCATCCAAACTTATATTATATACTATCCTCCCATTAAATGTTTTATATTTATTACTTGGTTTTGCATAAAGCCAAACCTTGAATAAAACGTATAAACCAATAAAATACATATATATTAATTATTAGCAAGTTTGTTCAAGAAATCGCTGCGTAAGATAACTTTGTTCTTTTACATTTACATTCCATTATTAATTCTTGAAATCTACGTTTCTCAAACCACTCATCTAAAACTTAGATCAAGCTCATAAAGGGAAAGGAAGCGAGCGAGAAGAGAGCTTCGTAATAAATACGGTTCATTTTTTTGCGGATCTTATAAAATCTACAATATGAATTTGTTCAGTTTTGGTTTTACTCGTTTAATTACGTTGAGTTTATTGGAGTTTATTGTTTAACTGTAGCATCCATTTTCAAGGCCAGGGTCGCCTTGTCACGTTCTGCAAGAGAAGTTAGGATGTTTACTTTATTTAGTACATTTGGAAGAAAAAGATGAGAAAAGTTGCCCTTCAGATGAGTTGTTTTCTAATTATTTCTAACAGATTAGCGTGTTTTAAACGTTGCTCTTCTTTTACACCATATTACACATTTTTTTCCCATTAAAGTGTGCCACTTGAAAATCGAAATGGCACCCAAATGAAATGAGCATTAGAAGAAAACTCTTCAATGTTCACTCAAGTACTGAACTCGTTCTTTTTTGTTTTCAAGCAGGGTTTTTGTCGGCCATTTGTAAGATGAGTGTCTTCTCGAGGCAATTAGGTTAGTGATGAAAGGTGTGGGTTCCTGGCTTTGTTGCAGCTCCTCTGAGTAAAGCGAGCAGCTGAACAGCGCGAGAAGAAACCGAGTTGAGTTCGGGGTCACATTTCAGCTTTTTCTGCAGAAGTGCACCGAACACCGAATTCATCGCCCTGGAAAAATACTCACATGGTTTTCACAAAAACTGTGCTGAATTCACATTGTTGTGTGTTATCTCTTGACGTTTTATCCGAAGTGAAGAGTGTGGAGAGTGTCTGCTTTAGCCACACCGATCTCCATAATCTTTGTTCTGATGTTTTGCCCCTTAACCTTTCCACTCGAGATGACCTCAAAGCCAAGAGTAATGGCCACCCAACGCAGAGCAGCCGAGAGGGACCGCGCGGAGCAAACAATCATTGATTTAGGAACACGCTGGGCGACTAAAAAATGGAGGGTCGACACACATCGACATTTTGTTGGGGATCACAAACATCGAACATAAATAAGATAAACGTTGGGACGTCTCTTAAAAACAAGTCAGAAGTTTTATTCTCGTTTTCGCCACTCTTGACCTTTTCAAATGTCACGGACGAATTCTCAGCGGGTGTCTCTCGAAATAAATATTTACAAAAGCTCCCGAGAAGTGAAACGTTGAAAACGTCGAACTATTGATCTTTTACAGGTTCCAAAATGAAGACCTGGTGATGTAAATGTGCAACGTAATAAACTCTTTTAGATTAGGCATTTTAGAAAGGCGATGCTGTGTAACACGATTTTAGGTGATACGGTAGTTGTAATATTTTAAGTTTATATATAAAAAAAAGTGGACTTACAAACAATCAATCAATCAATCAATCCATACATAAAAATATGTTTTTGTTGTTAATTGCTTTAAAGTAGCTTTACAAAAGTCTAGGGGATGGAATTAGAACCATAAACCTCTAGGGATTGTAAAGTTCCTTCAGGGATCAGGAAGTATAATTAAAGTTTATAAGCAGAAAGTGTTGATTGAAACTGACCAGTGAACGCTAATCTTATTACAAAGACTAGTTCAACGAATTTAGTGGGGAAATAAAGTAACCAGTTCACATACTTCATTGATTTGTGTAAAAACCTTGCAGTGTATTAAGCGTAACCCAATGCAAATTAAATTCACACCATTGCAGTCTTAATTAAACCTAAAAAATTCAACTTACATGTTACATTTAACACTGAAGCATCTATTAGTTCTGACTAGGAGTGTTGATTTATCACTGAATTTTACTTTAGAAGCACCTAGAGGCGATTGTAAGAAGTGCATGTAAGTGTAAAAGGTTATCTCCAAAACTCACTCTTGTCAGACCTTTAGGATCAAAGGAACTTCAACTATTTCTCTTACAATCTGAAAAATAAAACCCACTTGCAGTTTGTGCAACAATGAGCCTTCTAGAACATTTGCTGTATTGTTAGGAGTAAAAATAAAGTTTTAAAGTAACGGACAATTTAGACAACTTTTCGTTTTGGAAAAATTTATTTATTTTTAACATGCTTTAATTGTTTGTCTGTTAAAGATGAACATAGATGAGGATCTAAAGTTTAAAATTAAGTGTTTTTTAAACACAGATTGTGCCATGACAATCGTGGCAAGTTTGTATTTGGAGCTGAAATATGAACTCTACGCCTGTTTTGCTACATTTTCTGCATTATTCAGAAATACTACATTGCTCACCAATCAATCTTCTTCCTGGATTCATTTGGTGACAAAATCCATAAAACAGTTAAATGATAACTGCAAAAACGTTAAAGCTCTTAAAAATGTAAAAAAGTAACATTACGTTTCAGGAAAATTGTGACAGATTAACTGTTTGTTTAATGAATGTATTACTGTATTCCTTAAATGAAGTCAATATTAAGGAAGACAAAATGTGAGTTTCATGCTCGTTTGTGTATCTTTCTAACTGCTCATACACGGATGTTTTTTTTACTATGAGCATCGGAAAAATGCCTGTCGTGGCCATAAAACGCGAAACACGTTGTAATGTGATGCGTTTACCAATTACAGTCAAGACCCGAAGATGTTACTTCCGGAAAAAAGATTTATTGAAACCTACGATATTTAGTGTTCTAAAAAACATTTTCTCTATTTATTTGGACATCAACGTATAAATAAAAAAAACTAGATTCTGATAAAAGAAAATCCGAAATAATTATTTTCTATAATTATATAATTATAATATAAAATTAATTGCTCAGCATTCGTTTATTGAGTAGAGAGTTGTTGGCAGGTTAATTTCAAATTGAGTCGGACCCTTATTTGATGTTAAGAATAAAAATGAACCTGTCATTGTGAAGGAATAAATGCGTAAATAATGATAGAATGTCATGTGACCTCAATGGATAATTTTAAGAACTAATATCGCTGATGCAAACAAAGGTCCATCCTGAATATTTGTGTTGGGAAAGTTAAGATGTAGCCTATCATTATATCTCGTGCTTGTCTGACATTCCTCTCCTCTGCTTTTCTCAAAGCCAACTTCTATTTACATCGTATCCGAAGTGAAGAGTGTGGAGAGTGTCTGGAACAAAAAAAAAGAGATGTTATAAATATTTATTACAAAGTACAATGTTAATAAATTGACAGTTTAGATTGCATTACATATAATGTATCTTAGTTTGGGCGTTATTTCATCACCTTTCAGTGTATATTTGGTCCTATTCTGGATAGAGTTAGTTTTACTCAAGGTTGTACTGTGTACTTGGCAACCAGCTGTCTGAAAGAAACCAGTTTTGGCTGAAATACATACTTCTCCTTGAAGAAAACATACTAGTTTGCTTTTTTAACTGGTTTTATGTGTCGCTAAAAGTGAATGATTGAATATCTGGTATTAAAGTACCAGGAAAATGGTTGAGATTAAACGGTCTACTGTCCACTGAGCCCCCTTCCAGTGAAGAACAGATTGCATATTGTCTCTCCCCTAATGTAAGTCGCTTTGGACAAAAGCGTCTGCCAAATGCATAAATGTAAAATGTAGAGTGCCAGATGAAGAGCCACCTGTAACATCTCAGTCTTTCTAAAAAAAACTTGTCTCTCCCTCCACCTCCCTCTCCCTCTCTTACCAACACTGTAAAAAGTGATTTTTCGACCTTCTAAATAATGGATACTATTTTTAAGTATGTTTTACAAATAAATACTATTTTGCGTTTTTACTTAAAAATGGCATTCGGTAGAGTTTCTTTGTCAATTATAGTTATTAAAATCTATTTGAAAATTTAGATCTAATCTTCTAAGTAATATATACTTACTTTTTGCCATCAAATCAAATCACAGCAAAAATTGAACAATTTCAGTAAAATCTTCTCAATTCAGCTATATAATTTATGCGCATTAATTTTTGTCTCCGAGACGGTGGCGCATAAAGAGTGACGTCATAGAGGAGTGATTTGAGCACCTTTAATGCCAAATAACTCTGTTGTTAAGTTGTTTCCCGATGTATAATTAAGTGTTTGTGCATAAATTGTGCATTGTGCATACAGGTGGTTCTGTAAAAAAGAACTATATTTATCTACATTATATTATTATTTTATTATATTACTATATTATTTTAACTATAATTATCTACAGCTCCAAGTAAAGCCAAACTCTCGCTACATCATGATATAATTATAATAAAATAATTAAAAAGTAACGCTAATTTAAGTTATCTTGGATTGTTGTGTAAAAGTATTTACTGTAAAATACTTAGGTAAAATATATATACAAAGACTCAATACAGTTTACTGGAAGATTTCAAGTAAACTTTACTTGAGATCGTGTGATTAAAGAGACAGGCCAGTGTGGTTAGTTTTTACTTAGGAATTCTATTGAAATTTCACACCTTTTTTAAGTGAAAAAACTTTCCTAACTTTTTTTTTTGTAAATGGTGCTCCACATTTTTTACAGTGAACGTGAAGGTTTAATCATTTATTTAATGGCAAGCTCGTCAAAACCCCACATGAATATTTTGATCAAGAAAAGTATAGTGTAATGGCGAGTCACGTTTCCATCGGAGTAAGGAAAAAATCTTTTTTGCAGGTTACTAGATGTGTGTACCAGAGGGAGCACATATTTGTGATCATAAACACACAAAATGATCATGTATCATGTTAAACATCAAAAAGAATAGTGTGCGCTTAAAGTCAGATGTTCCATTCAGGGTCAAGTGTCGCTGGCTGACGAAACCCGAAACAAAGATGCTCTCAGTGCAACTGAGAAGCTCCCAGTGTCACGGTTTAGATGTGGAATTGTCCATGGAGGCTTTTGTCCAGTCCTCCGGGGTGTCTGCAACGGGTCTAAACATATGCGGTCATGAGGAGGTCAGCAGACGTGCTGCTGCGCCACCATGATTAATGTCACCTTCTCTGCTGAGAACCCAGTCGAGCAGAGAGTCCTGAACGAGATGCTGGAGTGATGGAGAAGGTAGCTGCAGTTATCGAAGGGTGCTTGGGGTTTTAAATACTTAAAGTCATCGAAAACTGATTAGAAGATGGAGTCTTGTGAATAAAAAAAAGTAACGAGATTTTTTGTAATAAAATAAAAAAAATAACCAGAAGTATGACTAACTATATATATACAATTTGATCTGATTAACACCAGCCTCGTGACAAAAAAAGATTGGTTTACAATGTTATTAAATAATTGTATGTGCAGCCCAGAGAGTATGTGTATGTGTATTTGCTCCTATACTCTTATAGGAGCAAATAAACATACTCTCAAACCCAGTTAAAATACTTAAGAGGTTTTCATCCAAACCATAAATTCTTCGCAGAAAATTTGTAATAAATTTTTTGTATTTCACACACACAAAAAACTATTCCCCCCATCACTATGTAAAACTAGTTCAAAGATTTTAATGGTGCAGGTTCAGTGTTAATTCATAAAAAATCCATGATGTCACCAGCCAGTAAAGTGTTTTGGAAATAACCATATTTAGCTTTAATTAATTTTCTTTTTTTTTTTTTTTTGCAGAAATTATATTTTCAGCGTTCACACGTTTCTGTTACGGAAAAAGAGGTTTGGCTCTTATGAGTGAATTAACTCTAATAGAGGAGGATCAAACAGACTCAATCCAATACTTTCTGTAAAGCCTCAGTTATAACAGAGGTCTTGCTGGTTAAAATACTAAAACATGGCGTCTCAAACTCAGTTCCAGGAGGGCCGCAGACCCTGCAGGTTTTTGTTCCAGTAGCTTCAACCAGTGGAATCAGGTGTGTTCAGTTAAGGTTGAAGCGAAGCTATGCAGAGCCCTCCAGAAATCAATTTTGAGACCTCTGACTTAAAGGTCTCGAAAACAGGTTACAAAATGAAGTCCTGCCAGTTAAAAAAGTAAAGCAAGAGTGTCTGTTTCGAAATTAAAACTGAATTGTGACAATACATGTTGTTAATCCAAGTGTCGTACTGTTAATTAAATTCTATTAGTGCTACGTTTAACCCTTTTGACAATGTTTATATGTCCAAAATGTGATACTAGAAGAGAACCCTCAACATCGTGTTGTGTAGAAATAAACAGCCACAAATAGCGTCGGATTGGATCTGGGAAAAACACCAGCCTCGACCTAATCTATAGATCTCATTGCATGTAGAATGTTAAAATAAAATAATTATACTAGTAACAAAAAAAATTCAGTTCCACTTTGTGTCATTTTAAAAAACCTACTGCATTCTTTAACAACATTCTTGCATATGGGCTCCCCAAAAAAAACGTCAGCGAAATTGTAAAACATAATTCGATTTAATTAAATTGTTTTAAATCAAATTTAGCAAAGACTAGACTATACATGCGTCTGTATTGTCTACTTAACCTGCATCAATTATAAATATTAGGTTATTGCTTACAAACCTCAGCCAATCAGGTTTTGAGTTTGAGAGATTTCATCTCAGGGAAGTGATCTACATGATTTGCTTCAGTTTATGAAGAAAGTCCTGAAAGATTTCCTCCTATTCAGAATCCTCTTATTTGTGTACAACATTGTATAATCAGCTCATTCAATTTATTTCTAGGACTTGCGTCCTTATCAGTCTGTCTGAAAGACCATCAAAGGCTTTTTGAGGAAATTAATGTTTTGCTTGTGTGCAGAAATGAGGAACATCATCATACTCCAATTATGGTAAAATCTACTTGAGGAAATAAAACGATCAAACCAAACAACAATACAACACAAACTGATTACATATGAGTTCAGACGCAATAACAACAACAACAGAAAACAAGCATGTTTACAAGCATTTGCTTCAAGAAAATTCAGACACGATCAATTGTAAAAAAGACTTATTTACAAGAGTATAATATTTTCTTCAGTTTGTCAACCAAGTTGTTTTATTCACTGCATACAACCACAAGTCAAGCGTGTAAAAATATTAGATGAGATGTGTTTTTGGTCTCTTTTTAAACCCGTGTTTGATTGAGATCTTTGCAGCTTCTCTTTTACAGCTGCATGCTCTCCTCGTGAGCGGACCTTTACGCGTCCATGTGTCGGTCTGTTATTCCCGACGCGAACCTCGGGAGCCCATCTTTGCGTGGAACGGTTAAAGCGCAGTTATTATCGATGTTTTATGCAGCTGTTTATGTCAGCAAGCACCAGAGCGCAGAAGGCAGGGAGGAATTATAAAAGGCTCGACACCCAGAGCGACCGGAGCGCTTTTGTGCGAGAAAGAAAAATGATTTATCGCCAGCTTCGCGGTTCAAGCAGAGTTCAGCGAGAATTGTGCTGCGTACCGGCGGAGGCGCTGAGTTATGGGCTTGCTGCACCACTACATCAAAGATCCCTTTTCAGATTTAGTGAATGGAGCCGGTGGCTTGAGACAAGCGAGCCAACTTCCTTTAATTAGAAAAGTCCCAGGATCGCAGGGCTCTTTCGCACTGGAGAAGAGGAGAAGCGAGGAACTCAATCAAATAAAAATTCACTGCTATTATCTCCTCGTGAACGTGGACATCGAGTCGAATTTCTTTCAAATGAACGTGGCGTCTTGCAATCGTGCAAAACGTACAAAATAGTTCTCAAAAAGTCACGTCACTGCCGTTTTTGGGGATTTGGCTTAACAATCGTAAACGATGTTGCATCGCGAAATAAGATTACAGTTGCTTTTCAACAAGTTCAAGAAGTTGCGAATAAATCAATCAGAAACACTGTGTCCTTTTATGTTTGAAGAATTGACCATCCATTATATATTCAAGGATTTTTTTTTCCAAATCGCTAAAATCAGTGCTTTGTGAAATGCATCTCCAAAGTCAAGGACCTAAATAGTTTTAAACTCTCAAAAATAGCTATTTGTAACAGACGTGTAGGCTGAAAATAATGATCAGGAATCTCTTTTAAGAGGTTTGTAAGAGATATCCACAAGCTCAAAATACAAATCCATGCACCCAAAAAGTGATGTTTGTCCCAAAATTGGAACGCTTTTAGAGGCTGTGATCTGAACACTATTGCTACTGCTGTCTTTAATACTATAGACAAGCCTATGTTTAATGTATTTGAGCAATGCATCATTTTAGCAAGCCATGAGCAAACAGCCCTGCAGGTGAAAGAGAGGCTCGCTGAAGCCATCCGTCACTGTCTCGAAAGAGAGTTGGACGTGTTATTGACATAAGCGAGTCTCTGAGTAAATACTCAAACAGGACACCTTGAAGAGTAAATAAAAAGAGGATATAGTCGTTTCTTTCTGTGCTTGTGCTCGATTAATCACTGGCACGTCTCGAGATTCCCGCTGTCCACAGCTCGCGCAGAAGAGACCAGTTTCGGCTTTTTTAATTGTCTGCTTGCATGTTTTTGTCATCTTCATTCACACACGGAGAAAACATATCCTGGCTCTTTCAGTGCAGGTGGAATTTGCAGAGCTATCCTTTTAATTGACTAGTTCACAAAGCATTTACAACAACGTATTAACCATTAACCATTAACAGTTGGGCATACGTTTTGAAACCATCAAATAGGAAATAAAAATGAAATTTAAGAACAGAGGTGATTCCTGTAGATGATTGGATGTCAACATCACACTGAAATGCTAAGGACACAGATATAAAATCTAATTTATTGATGTTTTTATTCGCTTGAGCCCCAAGTTTCACAGGAAGGAATTTCTTGATGAAAACCACTCATAATCATGATGTTTTTCCTGAATGTGTTTACTAGCTAACGTAACGATTTGCTAACCCATAACAACAAACCAGTTGCACATCATCGTGAAAGTAAGCTAATAAAAATGGAAATCAACTTATGCAGACCTTTATATGTTCAAAGAAACCGAAACTGTTTTATTCACGAAATGCTGCGCTAAGTGTACAGGGTTTTACGTTTCGTTTTATTCCACCTTCACAATAACAATACAAATATTGTTAAAAGGCATTGCTCTCTAAAGAACTTCTTTCCTTACACGATTTTCTTTAAAATAAAATTAAAAAAAACTAATTTTGAATACTATTGTTGTTCTTTCAACTGCCCAATTTGTGCTTCTGTTCACAAATCCGAGATTTCTTCACCATGTTTTGTTGTAAACAGAAGACAATGATAATGTTTTCTATTTAAACGGTCAAGCATTTAATAAGTCAAGTCCAGTTTCCTCGCGCAAGACAAAAATGGAAACAACGCGTCCACAAGGAACAATGGCTGCTTCTTAAAAGCCTTTGTTTGACCACACCTACTGCATCCTGATGACTTCTTCACTGGATAGAGATGAACAAAACTCAAAACCAAATCAGAGAGCATTTCTTTATAAGCCATGATCGTTCATGTTTTAATTCCTCTCATAACCCCTGTGTTGCACGTCTATTGCAAAACGACGATTGGAAAGCGTATCGTATAACAGTTGAAGTAAAACGTTGCATCAAATATTTCCATAGCAACATTCACCACAGATGAATGCGCGACTATCATAGCATTACGTTCCTTGAGCGCCACATAAACACGACGAACTCTTGAGTACAGAATGTCAAATACATACCACACGAGGAAAATAACTCAAGTTTTCAAGTATTTTAAAAGCTAGAGGATCATAAGATAACCGAACTCTGTATTGCGCATCCGCTGTGGTTCAGCTAAAGCGATCCCTCGTCTTTTCTCTCCAGAACCCCCCCACGAACCCCCCCCCCTCCCCAAAACCCGTTCTCTGAACTCCTGTCTGATGCGTTTTCGTCTGTCGCAAGGAGAATCTCTGGAACACGCAAAATAGCTGCAGAATGCGGAGGGAAGAGGATTTACTGCGCCTTCTCGCAGTTTGCGTCCCTCACGCGGAGCACGCAAGGCGATTGGAGGACACGGTCACGTGATTGTATTGTTTACTCGTCAGGACAAACAATTAAAAACTCGAGTGAGTGTTTTTTCCCATACCTCGGATGATCAGTTGTTTTTGCAGAAGCCTTAAAATGATTAAAGCGTATATTATTTCAATGCAGTTTACATGAATACAGAGCATGCAGCGATGCATCTTATTCTAAAGCATCTAATTCTGTTTTTCTTCTGCTCAGCTGCAGAGCACAGGTCATGCTCAGGAACAGACAGATGGAGGCCATACGTGGAACTTCCAGGAACTCTCTTTTGGCCAGAGTCCATGCTGCTTTTCTGATATCAACCTCTTTTTGGACCAGATGCTGCAGAGGGGAGCAAGCTGTCCACGGTTCCACCAAGAAGCTCTTCTGGATGCGACAGTCCCAACCTCTGCACACATCATCTCCACGGGCTGCATAGCATCAGGTAGGACATGTGGGTTTGTGTGTGTGCTTCAGATCCAGACGTCAAAGTAGTCACATAATATGGAAGGAGCTATGTGCCTCTGTTTTATTTAAAATGAAAAAAAAAAAAAAAAAAAAAAAACAAACAAAAAGAAAAACAGAAGAAAATTAAATTGACAGAAAGGGTAACTGTATTTTTTTAATACACAAGGATAAACATAATCTACAAAAACTACACAACCACATTAAATTTGTTACAGTTTTCTAAAATGGTCTTTCAAAACTTATTTTTTGTTAATTTATCTTGTTCATTTTCAGTTTTCAATTATCAGTTTCACTTCTTGCACAAATCTCTTAGTGGGTTGGGCTTAAGTTATCTGGCTCCTCATTGGTTGGTGGGGTTTGCAGTAATGTATCTGTATTGGTCAGGTTATTTTCAACCCAACATGGGACAATTGTGTCACCCCCCCCTTTTCAGTTTCAGAAAACTGAAAAACGGAAACAGAATAAATTAAATTAAAAAAGTGGTTTTGGAAAAAAAACGGAACTAACCTAATGTGTTTTTTTACTTTTTGTAGATACATTTTTATATTTTTACATTAAAAATAAAAAATTTCACTTTCTATCAATTTACTTTTGGTCAATTTAAAAAAAATGTATGATAAAAAATTTGTCATAAATCTCACCCCATAACGTTTGGTATGAAGTTTGCACTTAAACACAAACTTCATTAACTGATACGTTCAGAGTATTTATCAATGTTGTGGATAATTACTTTTTCTTCATTAGAAATAGAGCAATTTTCAAACTGATCAAATAACTCTATTGTCTAATGGAACCAAAAGGCTCATTGACAAAAACAATCAGTTAAAAGATCAACTTTAGATACAAATTAAAAACTTATGGCGCTAAACGTTTAAGAACATGCAGTTTAAACTGCTGGATCCACACAAAGGGTTCTAAAGAAGTGATGTTCTTTGGAAAGTAATATTCTAGAGCGCGCCTGTTAAACTAATTAGGTTCAAACTTTTATTGAGGAGCAGAATAATTAAAAAACATCCTCAGCTGAAAAGTTATATTGTCTGGAGATCCGTTTTTCTGGGTCAAACGGATTACTGTGTGCACGCATACCAGAGTAGGTTCAACTCAACATTTGGATGATGGATGTTCTGTACGTATTCTAAGCTTAGGCAGGTATGTGACCAAAAATGGGATAGTGAATTCATTTATTTAGTTCCAGCTTGATCTCTAACATGGTTTGCTACTCGTCCAGTTTAATGTAGAATTTCATAAAATTAATTAAACAGTTTGACTGCTTCGTGTTAACCTTTTTCAGCACATTTTAGCATTTAACCTAAAGTCACAAAATTCTCAAAAGACTTAATTTTTTACTTTCTTTAAATGCGCCAAATGTATGCTTTTGTTTCGAAATATTAAGAACATCAGTTTGACATAACAATGCTCCAGGAAACACAATTTTTACCTTGAAATGTGGAAAATGTGGTCAATTCACCTGAAATGTCAAACCTGAAAAGTACTTTGTTGAATACATATGTTAATAAAATACCATTATTTATGCATTTGTTTTCATTAAAATTCAAACAAATAAACAACCTCGGTGTGTATGAACTAATACACCATTCACTTTTTCCACTAAATTATTGAAATTATTGCTTCCCCTCTATAATTTTTGGCACATATCATAATTATAATTGATTATTATTATTTTTTTACATTTCTATGAATAGAATGTGAATTCATTTGTTACTTTAGTGACTTGACACATTTCTTCCTAAAGACGTTTTTGGGAGTGTGATTTTCTAAACAGTGTGAGAGCGTTGGAATATTTAGAACACGTTTTACAGTGACGTTACAGGAATATCCAAATATTAGGTTTTATTGCTTTACTCGTTTACTTAAGTACTTATTTTTAAACTGATCTAAACAAGTCTTGAATTGATGTGGTTTTACCAAATGTAGTGCTTTTTAGTGGTTCTTAAAAGAATAATCATATTTAATGTTTTGCTTACATAAACAATACTACACATTTAGGGCATTTCTAAGAGTTGAGTTTTAGCAAATAACAATGATTTTCTTTCTCTAAACACACAAAAGAATCTGTAGCACATAGTTGCTCGTGCTCTCCAGACGAGCTTCAGTCAAGGAATTCTAGGCTTGTGTGGATCTTTCTCTTACATTTTCAGTACTTTTGTTAGGATATTCTGTGTTTTCGTTGGCTTCTTCTTGTTTTTAATAACAGCGGTTGTGTCTCCAGGTAAAGCATGCAGGCTTGTGACCAACACTGGTACTCCGGCCAACAAAACTCAGTGGAGCGTGGCGTCCCCTCCTCTCTCCCGACCAAAGGTTGCCAGATTGACGTTACAGCGACGTGTGGCGAGCAACAACACAACACAGTAAGTTGTTACCCATGAATAACGCTTAAGTTTTATTTGTGAAGGTTTAAAAAGTAAAACGTGTACAGCTTTTAAGCTCAGTATTTGTAAAGATGAGTTCAGTAATAACTGATGAGATTACTTGATCAAATATCTCAAATCCAATGCATTGATTATACAGGTGGAGTACCATCACTGCTGGGGTCTATTTATTTTATACGAATGGTTTATTTTGGAGTGACATTTATGTAATACGAAGAATACCATCATTCAAGTATCATTTGCTAAAATAACTCTTTGGTTAAACCAAAGCTTACATCGAATCGAAGTGTGAAGGATGAAGGAAAGTCTCAAATACGTTACATGTTTTGTCATGCCACGTTAACAGCGTTTCGGTGCAAGTTAATTCATTAGTTAACAATAACGAGGCACTGTTAATAATTAAAGTTGATTATCTACTTTTTGCAAACTTGTCACAAATTACTACAGGGTAAAATATATATATTTTTGAGTTTGCGTAATACTCATTGATATTCTAAGCAAGAGGTCTCTGTATAGCTTTGCTCCAGCCTTAACTGAACACACCTGATTCCACTGATGGTTGAAGCTACTGGTTTATATCCTGAAACAGGGTCTGCAGGCCTCTAGGAAATGAGTTTGAGACGCCTGTTCTAAGGCAAGCACTCTATTGTACATAGAACTGAATCTGGTTCTTTCGCTCGTAATAATAGGGGAACATTTTCTGATCCCATTTAGCACCAATCTCCAAAGGTGCTAATTAAACTAACCACATTTAGAGTCCAAAGAACCACCGACTTTTATATTTTTTAGTGTTTTTTGAGGGTTTGCAGCACTTTTCCATTTATCGTACCATTTGCTCTGAATGTCGTTGGGATACTAGCACTATATCCTAATACTACCAAATAAAAGCATACATAGAACCAGATTCTTTATGTAGCTGTTATGTAGCATGATTAATTTGAGTGTATTAATTACCTCACGTCTTCGCTTTCAGCCGTCTCAATCTTTCAAAGTATCTTCTATACACGTCCTTGTTTTGATTCTCAAGTCATCGTGATGTTTTTGAAATCATGATGACATTTATATTTAGTGTTATTAGACCCTGCAATAACACAGTATGCGGTTTAACACAATATGGCAACCAGAGTGTTTGGAGAACCAGAGAAATAAAAAACACCATATAAAAATGTTGTAATGTTATGGAAGTAATGTTTTAAAATATAAACATTTTCTTTATACCACTACTTTGAGTATTTTAATACTCAAACTGAACACAATTCCTTATTGTTTCTTGACACATCAGAGTCAATGTATAATTACTTAAAAGGATGCTTCCTTTCTTACATGATTTATTGTCCAAAAAGTTTTGAAATGTTAACGTAATCAAAACAAAATGTACACTTTTTATATCGCAGTCTCTGTTCTCCTGTCCTTAAACCCTGACCCAAAGTCTCCCTCAGTCTTGTACAACTACAATGCTAGCTTAACCGCTAAAGCTAATGGAGTGTGATTACATTCCCAATGTGAGTAGAAAACTTAAAACTCACCATATTCTCCAAGCTCTTCTCTGACTCTCCTCAAAGTAAGATCTGTTTGAGTCGTGTGTTTGAGGTTTGTCTGCTGTCATACAGCACCTTACGCTGTGACTTTAACATGCTCTGCTATTTTCTAATTATGAAAATAGGCCCTTCCTCCAACCAGCTGGTTCAACATCAGTCTGATTTCGAACGGTCAATCTGCGTCTTTGAGCTCTGGAGAAGTGCTATTTAAGTTGAACACACTATTATGGGTCAGTTGGTATCTCTGTGTGGAGTTCTCATGTTCTCCTCGTGATCGCGTGGGTTTACTCCGGGTGCTCCGATTTCCTCCACGAGTCCAAAGACATACGGAATAAGAGAATTGGGTAAAAACGGTTGTTCGTAGTGTTTGAGTGTGAATGAGTGTGTGTGAATGTTTCCCAGTGATGGGTTGCCGCTGGAAGGGCATCCGCTGGATAAAACATATGCCAGAAGAGTTTTTCTTTCTGCTGTGGCGACCCTGAAAGGGAAGAAAGCCAACAAGAAAATGTATGGATGGATTTCTCCTGCACTGCTAGTGCCTGGCCTGGCCATTCAGGGCTTTAACACCAAAACCTTTTTGTCTTTAGCCCCGGAAAATCCCAGAAGAAATCCATTAGAACAGAATAGTTCAAAGTTTGATCTTTTCTGGTTCAGTACTTAAAGATTTAATCTCAAGTAAATGAATGATGTCTTTTAAAAAAAATCTCTATAGTGTAAGCAACAAGCTACAAAGCTGTCTCTTTTTGTGTCTTTATTCGAGTTCGCCAAAAACGTTATGTGGCTGCGTCTGTGCCACATCCAATGTATCACGCACAACACTGATGATAAACCGCTTTATTTTAACAGTACATCGGGAGAAATGCTAAAAATGTAATGAACTCAAACGCTTGGGCTTTCTGTGCTCCTGTGCGCATGTTCCTGCAGAGCATAGAGCAAAAGTGTCCAAAACGAAAAAGATTGGGAGCAAAAATACTCAACGCGCACTGCCAATCACGCACAAAATACTAAAACGTGCGCAGAAACCATTGGGATTTGAGAATAATTGAGATCTGTTCCTAAACAATGAAGAAGCATTTAGTTAACTAAGTTAATAACTATAAATGAATTAATGTAATGTAAACATTTTAGTTATGCACATTTTAGTAGTAACCATCTATGTGTAGCCCTTCACATTTGTGCTGCTACTTAAACACTGGAATTCCTTCCTGAACTTGCAGCTCGTATTTTGTACAGGAAGCTGAATGTATTTTTTTGTAGGTTGGAACTAAAACCTCTCAGAATACATCTCTTTAGGAACTGTAGTGCATAACCCTCGGTTTGCTATTTGGCAAGTCACATTTTTTAACAAAGACAAAGGAAGGACAGTAGCTTAAAAAAATCGCACGCAAGCCATTAGGAAGCTAACCCTAGTAGAAATAATGTGAAATGGATGATTAACTTAGTGATTAGTCTAGCAACAGTGGTCTGCCCACAGACAAGCGCTCTTGAATCCCACTACACTGATTTATCGCTGGGGGTTTAAGCACGCCGTTTAGCGCACTCAACATCACGCTTGAGTTTAGGCGTCAGAGATTTGCACGCGTGGTACATTATTTAGAACGAGAGTCCTGTTAAGTGTCTACACCTGTGTGTTTGACAGATGTGGTATGCCTAAACACGTCTGTGCATCTGCATGTTTTCCAGGGGCTTCCAGACCTCCGAGGAAGCTGAAGGACAGGAACTCGAAGGTTGTGGCAGTAAACACTCTCGAATGGTTTTCAGGTCCTTGAACAAGAGGAGCTTCACTTCAGCGCTCACCTGAGCCTGCTGGAAACCACCATCCTGCTGATGCTCTGGTTTCAATCCCAAAGAAAGACTTTAAAGGCAGTTATTGCCCACCTGGAAACATGGAAAGAGTGATTACACTTTTCTGATCCTATCGCTGCTTTGGAAGTCAAGTCATATGTGAATATTATTCAATTCTTTGAGTTCCATTTCTCTCCCTTGGCCCTAACCCTTATCCCTTTCTCTTTCCTTTCACAAAAAGTGCTAAGGGGAAGAGCTGACAATTCTCTCCCTCTCCACCTTCTCTCTCTCTTTCCCTCTCTACACTCCCTCTCTCCTTCTCTACATCATATCTCCCTTCTACCTCTTTGCTTTATCTCTACACCTCCTCTTTCTCTATCCCCTCTTTCCAACTCTTCTTTCTCTCTACCTTCTCTCTCTGTTCCTTCTCTCCACCTCCTCTCTACCTACTCTCTCTCATCTCTACCTTCTCTCTTTCTCCTTCTCTCATCTTTACCTTCTCTGCCTCTCTACCTTCTCTCTCTCTACCTTCTATCTTTCTCCTTCTCTCATCTTTGCCTTCTCTGCCTCTCTATCTTCTCTCTCTCTACCTTCTCTCTTTCTCCTTCTCTCATCTTTGCCTTCTCTGCCTCTCTACCTTCTCTCTCTCTACCTTCTATCTTTCTCCTTCTCTCATCTTTGCCTTCTCTGCCTCTCTACCTTCTCTCTCTCTACCTTCTCTCTCTCTTCTCTCACTCCTCTCTCCTCTCTACCTCTCTCTCTCTACCTTCTCTCTTTCTCCTTCTCTCATCTTTACCTTCTCTGCCTCTCTACCTTCTCTCTCTCTACCTTCTATCTTTCTCCTTCTCTCATCTTTGCCTTCTCTGCCTCTCTACCTTCTCTCTCTCTCTCTACCTCTATCTTTCTCCTTCTCTCATCTTTGCCTTCTCTGCCTCTCTACCTTCTCTCTCTCTACCTTCTATCTTTCTCCTTCTCTCATCTTTGCCTTCTCTGCCTCTCTACCTTCTCTCTCTCTACCTTCTATCTTTCTCCTTCTCTCATCTTTGCCTTCTCTGCCTCTCTACCTTCTCTCTCTCTACCTTCTATCTTTCTCCTTCTCTCATCTTTGCCTTCTCTGCCTCTCTATCTTCTCTCTTCTCTCTCTCTCTCTACCTCTATCTTTCTCCTTCTCTCATCTTTGCCTTCTCTGCCTCTCTATCTTCTCTCTCTCTACCTTCTATCTTTCTCCTTCTCTCATCTTTGCCTTCTCTGCCTCTCTATCTTCTCTCTCTCTACCTTCTATCTTTCTCCTTCTCTCATCTTTGCCTTCTCTGCCTCTCTACCTTCTCTCTCTACCTTCTATCTTTCTCCTTCTCTCATCTTTGCCTTCTCTGCCTCTCTATCTTCTCTCTCTCTACCTTCTATCTTTCTCCTTCTCTTCTTTGCCTTCTCTGCCTCTCTACCTTCTCTCTCTACCTCTATCTTTCTCCTTCTCTCATCTTTGCCTTCTCTGCCTCTCTATCTTCTCTCTCTCTACCTTCTATCTTCTCCTCTCTCATCTTTTGCCTTCTCTGTCTCTCTCTCTCTCTCTCTCTACCTTCTATCTTTCTCCTTCTCTCATCTTTGCCTTCTCTGCCTCTCTACCTTCTCTCTCTCTACCTTCTATCTTTCTCCTTCTCTCATCTTTGCCTTCTCTGCCTCTCTATCTTCTCTCTCTCTACCTTCTATCTTTCTCCTTCTCTCATCTTTGCCTTCTCTGCCTCTCTATCTTCTCTCTCTCTACCTTCTATCTTTCTCTTCTCTCATCTTTGCCTTCTCTGCTCTCTCTACCTTCTCTCTCTACCTTCTATCTTTCTCCTTCTCTCATCTTTGCCTTCTCTGCCTCTCTATCTTCTCTCTCTCACTCTACCTTCTATCTTTCTCCCTTCTCTCATCTTTGCTTCTCTGCCTCTCTACCTTCTCTCTCTCTACCTTCTATCTTTCTCCTTCTCTCATCTTTGCCTTCTCTGCCTCTCTACCTTCTCTCTCTCTACCTTCTATCTTTCTCCTTCTCTCATCTTTGCCTTCTCTGCCTCTCTACCTTCTCTCTCTACCTTCTATCTTTCTCCTTCTCTCATCTTTGCCTTCTCTGCCTCTCTATCTTCTCTCTCTCTACCTTCTATCTTTCTCCTTCTCTCATCTTTGCCTTCTCTGCCTCTCTACTTCTCTCTACCTTCTATCTTTCTCCTTCTCTCATCTTTGCCTTCTCTGCCTCTCTATCTTCTCTCTCTCTACCTTCTATCTTTCTCCTTCTCTCATCTTTGCCTTCTCTGTCTCTCTCTCTCTCTCTCTACCTTCTATCTTTCTCCTTCTCTCATCTTTGCCTTCTCTGCCTCTCTACCTTCTCTCTCTCTACCTTCTCTCTCATATCTCTACCTTCTTTCCCTCTCTCTCTTATTTCTACCTTCTCTCTGATTTCTACATTCTCTCTTTCCCTCTATCTCTCTCTGTAAAAACAATATAAGATATTGTATTTTGAAATGGACACAAAAATAGTCAACTCCTGTAGGTGCAGTACATCTTTGCCTGGTCTTCCTCAAGTGACTCTAGGAAGCTTCTGATTGGTTGGTTCAACTGCAAATTTCTTATCAATAATTTTTTTTTATTCAACAAACATGGTGATTTCGGCACTCTAATATTGAACTATTTGTTCTTCAGTATACATCGTACCCTCTCTGTCATCTTCTCACTGATTCTATACTACTCTACCCATAGCTTAACTCGTAAATCACTCGCTAACTAGGCAAAATCCAGTCTTGGTCTCATAGCGCAATAGAATCTATTGCGAGCCTCACGCAAATGTTTACCGCTTGGGGACGAGAAAAATATTCCAAATAAGAAAAGGCTGTAATTGGTCACCATTCTTTCTACTTTTAAAATGCAGTATTAAAATTTGCTTTCTCTCTAAGCGAGAGCTAAAACAGAGCTTTTCGTTTTGGTTTATATAATTAAATCTACTGAAATCTTAAATGGTGAGTTTACTAGAGTGAATAAAAGTGTATGATGTATAGAGTAAAAGCAAAAAACTAAATTCAAAACAGCTCCAAATTCAAGTTCATTAACAAAAAAAAAAAATCGTACTCATCTTGATTAAGATGAATATATGTTTTGGCATCACACTATTAGCACATGTACCTCGAGACCTCATTAACTCAAGACTCTTGTGTTTATAGCAGCTGTCCGTAATATTAACCTGTGTCTCACTCTCAGGTTTGTGTTTTTAATTATATGTTATAACATGATATTAGTAATATGCATTCTTTATAAAAAAGTGGTATTTAAACATAGTGGGATGATAAAAACAAAGCACCGCTGTAAAAAAAAAAAAAAAACTCACATTTTCACAAGTGCTAGTGTTTTTACTCTATCCTGTCTGCATTTTATTGGCATTAAAACAAATATCCGATATGAAATTATATATATAAAAAAATAACAACAGCAGTAAGAATGATGCATTTTTAATAGCATTTTAACTGCACATTTTGATATTGAAGTATGGGTTTAAACTATGCTAAGACAAAAAAACTGTACTGCATGTGGATGATGAAAATGTTGTTGCACTGTTTTATTATACAAGCGTCTGTCTTAAAAGAAAAATGCCTACTTTTGAACAAATTTTTCACATTACTGCATTTTAGACATGAAATGAGTGAAACACAAAACAGTAATTAAAATACCTTTCACCGAAGCTGTTTAATTTGCCATGTATTGACCTCATGGTTTTAATTTTTATATTACATTTATGTATGATGATTGTGTCATTTATAAAAGATGTTTTAAATAAAGTGTATGCATTTTATTTCTATGTCTCATGAAGATGCTTTTTTTTTTCTTTGACACAAAGTACATTTTTACTGGATTGAGATTAGAGTTTTCTTTACATTTCCATGGATTCAATGTCACTATGTTGAGTTTTGAAAGATACCATCTTACGCCCTTTTTAAAGCATTTAGAGTATATCATCAGCTGTATTAGTGCTGCACATTTAAGAGCCTTCAAAAAGCAGTAGTTATTGTAAACGATGTCCACAACCCAATCCCAACACTTAAACTGCACCCTTTAAGTAGATACTTATTTTCAGAAAAAAATATAAATACTTTTAGTATATAAGATGTGAGCGTTTAGTATGGGACTAAAACGTATGTGTACTTATTTTTATAAGTAGTTTTGACTGCATCATCACGCACAATGTGTGCAAGAAATGAACTTATTTCCCATTCCTACATCAGAAAATAGATATAATTGTACAAATCCATGCATTATTCATTCCGAAATCCATATAATATTATTCTTTATTTAAAAATAAAAACTAAAAACAAATCCTTATAGTTTTAACCCGAAAAGGGGAGAACAATTGGTTTTGTGCATTTTTGATTCTGTGATCAAAACTAAAAATGCAAAAACAAATTGCAAGCTGCTGTGTTTTTTGTTGTCTAATTTACCTTTTGGAAATGCTCAGCGTGATTTAAACTAACGACTTTAGCTACAACAAGTTTTGCAGGAAAACCAAACAAAGAAGGATATCCCTACGTTTGTTGTAGAAAGAGGATTTAAGAGTGAAGCTTTTGAACAGAAGTGATGGCTAAACCAAGGCTTCGTGAAGTACCGAAGCAGATAAATCAAACGCGCCGTATTGTTTCAAGGCTTAACTGTACTGCAATTGTCTTTAAAAAATATTTGAGAGATTCATTATACTTAGGTATTATTATGCACTTGTTATGCATTAGTGATGCACTATAACAGCCTTCACCAAATGGCGGACCGCAGTCCACATCCGAACCCTGAGGTGGTGCTGTTGTCCGTCATGAACGAACCGGATCTACTTCATAACATTTTCAAAAAGTCAGTCACACCATGACATTTACATCGTACATAATAATACTGTTAATGCAGGCATATAAAATTCATGCACTTTTGCTCATTTTGTGCAAAACTGAGCTCAGTTCATTTGAGCAAAAGAGAAGTCTGAGGTGAGAGCGCAAAGAATGAAGGAACTGGAAGCCCAGTGTGAGCAATCTACGAGTGTAATTACACACATTTACAGCCCAGAAACGTGGGAATTAGTGTTCTCTGAGGCTATTGTGGATTTTGGGGCAATCTAAAAAGCTATCAGCGATGCGATCGTTGAGAAAGAGTGCTTAAAGCAGCTGAATCAGCTTAATCAAAAACTAGTGTTGTACCAGACTCACCAATGTGCTGCTATATATCGTCATGAGAGAGGCACCGACCTTTTACTTGGAGGACATTTTAATAACTGGACCTCCGTGATACCCCTACGCTATAACAATGGGAGGGGCTACGATCATCAAGCCATTTTGAGCTGCAAGAAAAAGAAAATAGGATTACACAAACGTGCATGAACCAATCTGAATATAACCTGAGGCATGTTTTTGATTAACAATACAAAAACATGCACAAATAGTGACAACAAAGTAGAGTTTACATGATGATGCACCTTTAAACAAAAGCACAGACGCAAAGGTTGAGCACAAGAACTAAACCCAGATCCTCCAAGGTGGGAGAATGTATGAATATTATTATTCTGAGTAAACCGCAAGCTAATGTTTTATGTATTTAACTTGATACTTTTCGAATTAAGCAGAACAGTACTTTGTATTCTTAAAACATAACATTATATATACGCTTTACTCCGCCTCCGCTTGTAGCAGCCTCAAGTCATTAATCATTTAGACAGGCTCTCTCTCTCTCTCTTCTCTCTCTCTCTCTTTCCTAATGACAAGTACTGCATTCTCTTCCAACCCTTCTTGCAATCTTTAACAGTCTTCAGCTTTGAGGCTCAACAATAAGATAAACTAATTCTGAGCTTAAAAGTGCAGTGTATCAGAACACTAAAGCAAAATGTAACTAAAGGAACGCTACCGCTGCGGACACCAAGCATTGTGGGCACCGCCCCTGGCAGAGCAGGCGATAACTCATCTTGATGTATTATGTTTAATTAGGACGTCACCGCATGTCATTTTCTAAGCCAAGCACGGAACGGCAAAATCTACCTTTTCAAAAATATTAACTTCAGCTGAAATTTGAACTAATTGAGCAATTCTCGGTCATTCTGTGCAAATCAATCTAAACCAAATCTAATTAGCAGCCTCACTCAGTGGCCTTAAATGCTTCTCTGTGCCATTCCCAAGGCGCTAGAGAGCACTGGTTAACTAAATCCAGCAGCTCTACGATTAATCTTAGGTTAACTGTACTCTCAGCATCGGTTGAGTTTACAGATTACAGAGCAGCTTGTGTTAAGAGGATGGAGGTAAGCCTTTGAAACCATTCATTCTGATTAAAGGTACAGGAGATTCTGTAATGAATCGCTCAGGCTAAATCACAGAGTTAAAGACATTATCTAAAGCTGTAATTTGCAGATAAGCTTGTGAAGGAATCTTCAAGAGAGCACGTGATACAACCTGAACGCTTCCAACATCAGCTGCAAAGCCAAGATTGTGATGTGAAGCCAGGTTTGCTGTAGAGTTCTGGAATCCAAAAATGTGAGTTAATTAGGCCCCGTCCCTAGACTCCTATTAGCCAATGGGACAATGTTCAGATCACAGGTTCTGAAGGAGATTTCAAGCTGAAAACTACATTTTTCTGTTAGTCTCTACATCCTTGCGCAGAAAGGTTGCACAGTGGTGGAGTTGGTCATCCTGTAACTGGAAGTTTGGAGGTTCGATCTGGATTTAGGTTCATTCTGCTGCTGTGACCTTGGGCGAGCCACTTCACCTACGTTACCTGTATGGACGAGTGTGACTGGTGGAGGGTGTTTGGTGGATGAGTGTGACTGGTGGAGGGTGTTTGGTGGAAGTGAGTGACTGGTGGAGGGTGTTTGGCGGATGAGTGTGACTGGTGGAGTGTGTTTGGTGGATGAGTGTGACTGGTGGAGTGTGTTTGGTGGATGAGTGTGACTGGTGGAGTGTGTTTGGTGGATGTGAGTGACTGGTGGAGGGTGTTTAGCGGATGAGTGTGACTGGTGGAGTGTGTTTGGTGGATGTTAGTGACTGGTGGAGTGTGTTTGGTGGATGTGAGTGACTGGTGGAAGGTGTTTGGCGGATGAGTGTGACTGGTGGAGGGTGTTTGGTGGATGAGTGTGACTGGTGGAGGGTGTTTGGTGGATGTGAGTGACTGGTGGAGGGTGTTTGGTGGATGTTAGTGACTGGTGGAGGGTGTTTGGTGGATGAGTGTGACTGGTGGGGTGTGTTTGGTGGTTGTGTGTGACTGGTGGAGGGTGTTTGGTGGATGTGAGTGACTGGTGGAGGGTGTTTGGTGGATGAGTGTGACTGGTGGAGTGTGTTTGGTGGATGAGTGTGACTGGTGGAGGTGTTTGGTGGATGTGTGTGACTGGTGGAGTGTGTTTGGTGGATGAGTGTGACTGGTGGAGGGTGTTTGGTGGATGTGTGTGACTGGTGGAGGGTGTTTGGTGGATGAGTGTGACTGGTGGAGTGTGTTTGGTGGATGTGAGTGACTGGTGGAGGGTGTTTGGTGGATGTGAGTGACTGGTGGAGGGTGTTTGGTGGATGTGAGTGACTGGTGGAGTGTGTTTGGTGGATGTGTGTGACTGGTGGAGTGTGTTTGGTGGATGAGTGTGACTGGTGGAGGGTGTTTGGTGGATGTGTGTGACTGGTGGAGGGTGTTTAGCGGATGAGTGTGACTGGTGGAGTGTGTTTGGTGGATGTGAGTGACTGGTGGAGTGTGTTTGGTGGATGTGAGTGACTGGTGGAGGGTGTTTGGTGGATGTGAGTGACTGGTGGAGGGTGTTTGGTGGATGTGAGTGACTGGTGGAGGGTGTTTGGTGGATGAGTGTGACTGGTGGAGTGTGTTTGGTGGATGAGTGTGACTGGTGGAGGGTGTTTGGTGGATGTGTGTGACTGGTGGAGTGTGTTTGGTGGATGAGTGTGACTGGTGGAGGGTGTTTGGTGGATGTGTGTGACTGGTGGAGGGTGTTTGGTGGATGAGTGTGACTGGTGGAGTGTGTTTGGTGGATGTGAGTGACTGGTGGAGGGTGTTTGGTGGATGTGAGTGACTGGTGGAGGGTGTTTGGTGGATGTGTGTGACTGGTGGAGTGTGTTTGGTGGATGTGTGTGACTGGTGGAGTGTGTTTGGTGGATGAGTGTGACTGGTGGAGGGTGTTTGGTGGATGTGTGTGACTGGTGGAGTGTGTTTGGTGGATGAGTGTGACTGGTGGAGTGTGTTTGGTGGATGTGAATGACTGGTGGAGGGTGTTTGGTGGATGTGAGTGACTGGTGGAGGGTGTTTGGTGGATGTGAGTGACTGGTGGAGGGTGTTTGGTGGATGTGAGTGACTGGTGGAGTGTGTTTGGTGGTTGTGTGTGACTGGTAGGTGTGTTTGGTGGATGAGTGTGACTGGTGGAGGGTGTTTGGTTGGATGTGAGTGACTGGTGGAGGGTGTTTGGTGGATGTGAGTGACTGGTGGAGGGTGTTTGGTGGATGAGTGTGACTGGTGGAGGGTGTTTGGTGGATGTGTGTGACTGGTGGGAGGGTGTTTGGTGGATGTGAATGACTGGTGGAGGGTGTTTGGTGGATGAGTGTGACTGGTGGAGGGTGTTTGGTGGATGTGTGTGACTGGTGGAGGGTGTTTGGTGGATGTGAGTGACTGGTGGAGGGTGTTTAGTGGATGTTAGTGACTGGTGGAGGGTGTTTGGTGGATGTGTGTGACTCGTGGAGGGTGTTTGGTGGATGAGTGTGACTGGTGGGGTGTGTTTGGTGGATGAGTGTGACTGGTGGAGTGTGTTTGGTGGATGAGTGTGACTGGTGGAGGGTGTTTGGTGGATGTGAGTGACTGTTGGGGTGTATTTGGTGGTGTTTGGTGGATGTGAGTGACTGGTGAAGTGTGTTTGGTGGATGTGAGTGACTGGTGGAGGGTGTTTGGTGGATGTGAGTGACTGGTGGAGGGTGTTTGGTGGATGAGTGTGACTGGTGGAGGGTGTTTGGTGGATGTGTGTGACTGGTGGAGGGTGTTTGGTGGATGTGAGTGACTGGTGGAGGGTGTTTGGTGGATGTGAGTGACTGGTGGAGGGTGTTTGGTGGATGTGTGTGACTGGTGGAGGGTGTTTGGTGGATGAGTGTGACTGGTGGGGTGTGTTTGGTGGATGAGTGTGACTGGTGGAGTGTGTTTGGTGGATGAGTGTGACTGGTGGAGGGTGTTTGGTGGATGTGAGTGACTGTTGGGGTGTATTTGGTGGTGTTTGGTGGATGTGAGTGACTGGTGGAGTGTGTTTGGTGGATGTGAGTGACTGGTGGAGGGTGTTTGGTGGTGCTCAGGAGGCCATCGGTGCAGAATGGCAGCCATGTCCTCTCAGACTGCTCCAGGGCAGCTGAGGGCTACCAAGGTAGCTTATTACCACCAGAGTGCAAAGGTGGACTGAATGAATAATGCTCTGATCATTGTAAAGTGTCTTTCTGCATCTGGAAAAGCGCTATATAAATTGAAGGCATTATTACATAGAAGCTAAACCACCGCCCCCAGACTCCTATTGGTCAATGATAAGATGCTTAGATCTCAGATTCTGAAAGATTATAAGCTGAAAACTAGATAATAAAAAAATAAAAAATAATAATTTTTTTTTTATTAAAAAAATTAAACAATTGAGAGTGTGTGTGCAGACAAAAAGATAGGTGTGGTTTTCATGTTGATATTTTATATAGAAACTGTCTTATGGACTTACAAAAAATAAGTCAATTAGGCACCAACCCCATACTCTATTAGTCAATAGTAAGATGTTCAGATATCAATTTATATAGCGCTTTTCCAGACACTCAAAGATGCTTTACAATTATTTATCAGAGCCCTATTCATTCACCCCACATTCACTCTCTGGTGGTGATAAGCCACCTTGGTAGCCCCCCAGCTGTCCTGGAGCAGTCTGACAGGACGTGGCTGCCATTCTGCACCGATGGCCTCCTGCCCACCACCAAACACCCTCCACCAGTTACACTCATCCATACAGGGCAATGTGGGTGAAGTGACTCGCCCAGGGCCACAATGATAGAATGGAACTGGTGGGGATCGAACCACCAACCTTCTGGTTACAGGATAACCAACTGCACCACTTTCCGCCCCAGATCTCACTCAGGTTCTGAAAGAGATCACAAGCGGTAAGAGTTTATTTTTCTGCCAGTCTCTGCATCCTCTTTCAAATGAAAGAGATTCAAATGAGGTGAAATTGTCATATTTCCCATGGCATTTGAGCTAAAGCTTGAGCTAACAAGTTTATTTATGTTATTATGAGTCTAGTACGGGGATCAGGCAAGTACTTTCAACATCCACATTAATTTAGAAATTAGATACGAACACACAGTGTTTAATTTGGGTTCATTTAAAGAGACGGCTACTGTTGATCGAGAAAGGACTTCGTGCATTTATCATCTGTTATACAGCATCACATAGTAGCAACACATTTAAACAGTTAAAAGACGTGATTAATAATAAACATACCAAAACTTTACTCCCAGAAGAGCCAGATCTACAATGTTTGCGAACCACTTTTTATTAAGACCAGATAAAGAGAAGTTTTAAACAGAGGTTTATGATACAGATAACTACACAATCGATTAAATCTAGTATAACATTTCAGATGATCAGCTGCAGAGGAACGGTTCAGAGCGTTTAGGGACAGCGGATTATAGTGGAAAGACTGCACAAGAGCAGAAGAGCGAGAGATGGATGGGGGGCTGTGGGATTCTTTACATTCTTGTGTGCATAGGCCATGCAGGGATGATTTATGAGCACATTACGAGCATTACACGACCTCTGGCAAGAGATCACAGAGGACGAGAGGGCTCGTTCCACCACGCGCACTATAAAACCAGCAACTCTGAGCCATTTCAATCCACACAGGACACAAACTCACCGTACGACGTTAAGGGTTTGATCCAAAGCTGTCTTTGATATCATTCAAGATCCTCTTTAAAATGATGGATTTGAGATAACAATGACAGAAATCCTTCGCGAACGCATAGCTACGATACGTGTGGGAATGAGGGAAGGTGTGCAAACTGTCGTTAAGATGCATGTCACCTGTTGTTTTAACACTCCTGCACCTACAACTACAAGATACTTTAATAGTACACCGGAAACATAGCAGAAAATATCTAAATTATTTGAATAAACAGCAAAAGTCTGGCAACAAAGTGTGTGTGTATGTGTTTATGTGTACACATATACAGACACTCTAAGTATATATGTATAAATAAATTAATATATATATAAATATATATATATACAAAATGTACAGTCTAGGAGCGACTTTATGTCAAATTAAAGTACAAAAAATGTAAGTTAATTATTGTTAAAAGCAGTTTTTCAAAGTCTAATGAAAAAAGGTGAAACCTTTTTTTTTTACAGAATTAAGTTAATGTTATTGAATTAAATTGAAGTAAATAATCTTCTGGGTGAAACATGAATGATTATTAAGAAAAGGAATAAAGAAAAAAATATCTAACACAAAATAAATAAACAACGAACAAAAGCTAAAGGATAAATCTTGCAATAATTTATTTTTCAAAACAAAAATTGATTCCATTACACTTAATAAAAAAGTGTTAAAAACACTGACAACAATTGAATGCTAATAAAATAAGGTATATTAAAGGCTACATAAAAATGGAAGCTTATAAAATGGAAACTAGCAATTTACACATAACTAAACCACAACGTAAATTACTGGGTCCTCCAAAATAACGTTATTTGAGTGAATAATTTTACTGCCAGTGCTGGCAAACATTACGTATGCGCATGAGAAAGGTCATGTACCCCAAAAACATGTCTGCCATCACAGTTTAATTAACAACTTCTAATTTAAATGAGTACGGTAATCTGGATGTACTTTGTACTACTAATAACGCATTTCAATTTAGTCTGGTTGAGAAAAGAAACAGTAATTCATCTTATTGAAACATGCTTACGTTTAGGATAGAAAAAAGGGCGGTGCCTTTTCTGTAAATATATTTGCATTTTAATTGAAAACAAAAAAGAACTAAAAAATAAAAAGAATCTTACCAATAATGCAACTGAAGCAATTTAGGGCCCTAAAAAAGGCCCAATTTTCCCAATCCACACATTGAAACGGATCGAGGGACCCATCAGCATCAATATCCCTATGA
Organism: Danionella dracula; assembly: GCA_900490495.1. Lineage (NCBI taxonomy): Eukaryota > Metazoa > Chordata > Actinopteri > Cypriniformes > Danionidae > Danionella > Danionella dracula. The sequence goes on along the minus strand of UELW01000031.1, from coordinate 72,848 downwards.
AGAATCCCCCAACCTCAATATTGACCTCTACTAACGGTCGTTTTACTCCGGCAGGATATTGCTTTCTTTGTCTTTCCTCATTTCATTTATTTTCATCCATTTTTTCTGCGTAGGGTTCTGCATTGATCCTTTGCTCTAACCTAGACAGAGAGCGCATCGTATTCACATCACAATGAGATTACGCTTAATACCAGGAAACGCGTTCATCCTGGAAACTAAAAAAAATGATTCAACAGAAGAAGATGATTCAAAAAGAAAAAAAAAAAGAAAGAGAAAGAAGTCAAAGGAAAGAAATATGGAAAGAAAGAAAGAAAGAAAGACAGAGAGGCAGACAGAAAGAAAAAATACAGAAAATAACAAGAGAAATTTACACCAAAGAAAAAAAAGGAAAGAAACAAATATATACACGATAAAATAACAAAAGAAATAACAAAACAAAAGAATGAATGAAAGCAAGAGGAAGGAAACAAAAGCAAAAGATAAAAAATTAAAGCCAGAAAAAAAGGAAAAAAACTACAAAATACAAATCAACTAAAGAAACAAAACAAAAGAACGAATGAAAGCAAGAACGAAAGGAAGCTGGAAAAGGACGAAAGAAACAAGCAAACAAAAGAATGAAACAAAAGAAAAAAATCGAAAGTAAACGACAAACGACAAAACGAAATGTAAAACAAAAAATAGAAAAACTAAATTAACAAAAAAAGAAAGCAAGCAACAAAAAGAAAGCAAGCGAGAAAGATAGACAGACAGAAAGAAGTAATAAAAAGAAAAAAAGAAAGCAAGCAACAAAAAGAATGCAAGCGAGAAAAAAAGACAGTCAGAAAGAAAGGTAGATAGAAAAAGAAAGAAAGAAAGAAAAAAAGTAACAAGAAAGACAGAAAAAGAAAGAAACGTATTGCTTTTTGTGTTTGAAAAGCCATAATACAAATAAACGTTGCTTCTTGTTTCAAACAGTTCATAAAAATATTTGGCATTAGGTGTTCAAACTGAGAAAAAGAAAGAACCGAAAGGATTTGGAACTAGTGCAAAGACAATCAGGCCTCTAAAGTAAAAATTCATCACCTTCCAGATTTAGTTAGCAATCCCACAATCTACTTAAGGTTCTGGAAATTGGATGGAATCAATTCATTCTACAGTCAATTAGCATAAGCAATGGTCCACCGGCCATTAACGTTCACGATTTGTCTTCAAACATCGCACAGGCTACACTTTTAGAAATGGGAAGATACAATGGTATTTATTATAATGAATTATAAGCCTTTGTACAAATTTATAAAAGGTTGAACCTCTGTAAGCACACTTCAGTGCAGCGACTCTCATTAAGGATTTAAAACCGTGGACATTAAAACGACTTCCTTCTTCTTTTTACAGCCTCGTACCTCACGGACTGCAGCGAGTGTTAGAGTCAGCGCTGTCTCTCAGTTTAAGATTTTACTGACTGGAAATATTATTAGCCCTTTAAGAACAACAAGGACACATCAGTCATCATTTATATTGACTGATTATTAATAAAAGTTAGACCAAAATGTTTTAGTATTGTATTGTAAACTTGACAAACTATCAATCTGTTTATACATAAATCTGTCAGTCAGTCTGTACCCAAATCTCCATCTGTACCCAAATCTGTCTGTCTGTACCCAAATCTCCATCTGTACCCAAATCTCCATCTGTACCCAAATCTGTCTGTCTGTACCCAAATCTGTCTGTCTGTACCCAAATCTCCATCTGTACCCAAATCTGTCTGTCTGTATCCAAATCTCCATCTGTATCAAAATCTGTCTGTCCTTACCCAAATCTGTCTGTCTGTATCCAAATCTCCATCTGTACCCTAATCTCCATCTGTACCCAAATCTCCATCTGTACCCTAATCTCCATCTGTACCCAAATCTGTCTGTCTGTATCCAAATCTCCATCTGTACCCAAATCTGTCTGTCTGTATCCAAATCTCCATCTGTACCCAAATCTGTCTGTCTGTATCCAAATCTGTCTGTCTGTATCCAAATATGTCTGTCTGTACCCTAATCTCCATCTGTACCCAAATCTGTCTGTCCTTACCCAAATCTGTCTGTCTGTACCCAAATCTCCATCTGTACCCTAATCTCCATCTGTACCCAAATCTCCATCTGTACCCTAATCTCCATCTGTACCCAAATCTGTCTGTCTGTATCCAAATCTCCATCTGTACCCAAATCTGTCTGTCTGTATCCAAATCTGTCTGTCTGTACCCAAATCTCCATCTGTACCCAAATCTGTCTGTCCTTACCCAAATCTGTCTGTCTGTACCCAAATCTCCATCTGTACCCAAATCTGTCTGTCTGTGTCCAAATCTCCATCTGTACCCTAATCTGTCTGTCTGTATCAAAATCTGTCTGTCCTTACCCAAATCTGTCTGTCTGTACCCAAATCTCCATCTGTACCCAAATCTCCATCTGTACCCAAATCTCCATCTGTACCCAAATCTGTCTGTCTGTATCCAAATCTCCATCTGTACCCAAATCTGTCTGTCTGTACCCAAATCTCCATCTGTACCCAAATCTGTCTGTCTGTATCCAAATCTCCATCTGTACCCAAATCTGTCTGTCTGTATCCAAATCTCCATCTGTACCCAAATCTGTCTGTCTGTATCCAAATCTCCATCTGTACCCAAATCTGTCTGTCTGTACCCAAATCTCCATCTGTACCCTAATCTCCATCTGTACCCAAATCTCCATCTGTACCCAAATCTGTCTGTCTGTATCCAAATCTCCATCTGTACCCAAATCTGTCTGTCTGTACCCAAATCTCTATCTGTACCCAAATCTGTCTGTCTGTACCCAAATCTCCATCTGTACCCTAATCTGTCTGTCTGTATCCAAATCTCCATCTGTACCCAAATCTGTCTGTCTGTATCCAAATCTCCATCTGTACCCAAATCTGTCTGTCTGTACCCAAATCTCCATCTGTACCCTAATCTCCATCTGTACCCAAATCTCCATCTGTACCCAAATCTGTCTGTCTGTATCCAAATCTCCATCTGTACCCAAATCTGTCTGTCTGTACCCAAATCTCTATCTGTACCCAAATCTGTCTGTCTGTACCCAAATCTCCATCTGTACCCAAATCTCCATCTGTACCCAAATCTGTCTGTCTGTACCCAAATCTCCATCTGTACCCAAATCTCCATCTGTACCCAAATCTGTCTGTCTGTACCCAAATCTCCATCTGTACCCAAATCTCCATCTGTACCCAAATCTGTCTGTCTGTACCCAAATCTCCATCTGTACCCAAATCTGTCTGTCTGTACCCAAATCTCCATCTGTACCCAAATCTGTCTGTCTGTACCCAAATCTCCATCTGTACCCAAATCTGTCTGTCTGTACCCAAATCTCCATCTGTACCCAAATCTCCATCTGTACCCAAATCTGTCTGTCTGTACCCAAATCTCCATCTGTACCCAAATCTGTCTGTCTGTACCCAAATCTCCATCTGTACCCAAATCTCCATCTGTACCCAAATCTGTCTGTCTGTACCCAAATCTCCATCTGTACCCAAATCTGTCTGTCTGTACCCAAATCTCCATCTGTACCCAAATCTCCATCTGTACCCAAATCTGTCTGTCTGTACCCAAATCTCCATCTGTACCCAAATCTCCATCTGTACCCAAATCTTTCTGTCTGTACCCAAATCTCCATCTGTACCCAAATCTCCATCTGTACCCAAATCTGTCTGTCTGTATCAAAATCTGTCTGTCTGTACCCAAATCTCCATCTGTACCCAAATCTGTCTGTCTGTACCCAAATCTCCATCTGTACCCAAATCTGTCTGTCTGTACCCAAATCTCCATCTGTACCCAAATCTGTCTGTCTGTATCCAAATCTCCATCTGTACCCAAATCTCCATCTGTACCCAAATCTGTCTGTCTGTATCCAAATCTCCATCTGTACCCTAATCTGTCTGTCTGTATCAAAATCTGTCTGTCTGTACCCAAATCTCAATCTGTACCCAAATCTGTCTGTCCTTACCCAAATCTCCATCTGTACCCAAATCTGTCTGTCTGTACCCAAATCTCCATCTGTACCCAAATCTCCATCTGTACCCAAATCTGTCTGTCTGTATCCAAATCTCCATCTGTACCCTAATCTGTCTGTCCTTACCCAAATCTGTCTGTCTGTACCCAAATCTCTATCTGTACCCTAATCTCCATCTGTACCCAAATCTCCATCTGTACCCTAATCTCCATGTGTACCCAAATCTGTCTGTCTGTATCCAAATCTCCATCTGTACCCTAATCTGTCTGTCCTTACCCAAATCTGTCTGTTTGTACCCAAATCTCCATCTGTATCCAAATCTCCATCTGTACCCAAATCTGTCTGTCTGTATCCAAATCTCTATCTGTACCCTAATCTGACTGTCTGTATCCAAATCTGTCTGTCTGTACCCTAATCTCCATCTGTACCCAAATCTGTCTGTCCTTACCCAAATCTGTCTGTCTGTACCCAAATCTCCATCTGTACCTTAATCTCCATCTGTACCCTAATGTCCATCTGTACCCAAATCTGTCTGTCTGTATCAAAATCTGTCTGTCCTTACCCAAATCTGTCTGTCTGTACCCAAATCTCCATCTGTACCCAAATCTGTCTGTCCTTACTCAAATCTGTCTGTCCTTACCCAAATCTGTCTGTCTGTACCCAAATCTCCATCTGTACCCAAATCTGTCTGTCCTTACCCAAATCTGTCTGTCTGTACCCAAATCTCCATCTGTACCCAAATCTGTCTGTCCTTACCCAAATCTGTCTGTCTGTACCCAAATCTCCATCTGTACCCAAATCTGTCTGTCTGTACCCAAATCTCCATCTGTACCCAAATCTCCATCTGTACCCAAATCTGTCTGTCTGTATCCAAATCTCCATCTGTACCCTAATCTGTCTGTCTGTATCAAAATCTGTCTGTCCTTACCCAAATCTGTCTGTCTGTATCCAAATCTCCATCTGTACCCTAATCTCCATCTGTACCCAAATCTGTCTCTCTGTATCCAAATCTCCATCTGTACCCTAATCTGTCTGTCTGTATCAAAATCTGTCTGTCTGTATCCAAATCTGTCTGTCTGTACCCTAATCTCCATCTGTACCCAAATCTGTCTGTCCTTACCCAAATCTGTCTGTCTGTACCCAAATCTCCATCTGTACCCTAATCTCCATCTGTACCCAAATCTCCATCTGTACCCTAATCTCCATCTGTACCCAAATCTGTCTGTCTGTATCCAAATCTGTCTGTCTGTACCCTAATCTCCATCTGTACCCAAATCTGTCTGTCCTTACCCAAATCTGTCTGTCTGTACCCAAATCTCCATCTGTACCCAAATCTGTCTGTCTGTATCCAAATCTCCATCTGTACCCTAATCTGTCTGTCTGTATCAAAATCTGTCTGTCCTTACCCAAATCTGTCTGTCTGTACCCAAATCTTCATCTGTACCCAAATCTCCATCTGTACCCAAATCTGTCTGTCTGTATCCAAAATCTCCATCTGTACCCAAATCTGTCTGTCTGTACCCAAATCTCCATCTGTACCCTAATCTCCATCTGTACCCAAATCTCCATCTGTACCCAAATCTGTCTGTCTGTATCCAAATCTCCATCTGTACCCAAATCTGTCTGTCTGTACCCAAATCTCTATCTGTACCCAAATCTGTCTGTCTGTACCCAAATCTGTCTGTCTGTACCCAAATCTCCATCTGTACCCAAATCTGTCTGTCTGTACCCAAATCTCCATCTGTACCCAAATCTGTCTGTCTGTACCCTAATCTCCATCTATACCCAAATCTCCATCTGTACCCTAATCTCCATCTGTACCCAAATCTGTCTGTCTGTACCCAAATCTCCATCTGTACCCAAATCTGTCTGTCTGTACCCAAATCTGTCTGTCTGTACCCAAATCTCCATCTGTACCCAAATCTTTGTTTGTCAGTCTTTCTGTATTCAAATCTCCATCTGTATCAAAATCTGTCTGTCTGCACCCAAATCTTTGTTTGTCAGTCTGTCGGTATTCAAATCTGTCTGTCTGTACACAAATCTCTGTCTGTCTGTCTGTCTGTCTGTCTGTATGTACCCAAATCTCTGTCTGTACCCAAATCTTTCTTTGTCAGTGTGTCTGTATTAAAATCTCTGTCTGTCTGTCTGTACCCAAATCTCTGTCTGTCTGTCTTTCTGTCTGTCTGTACTTAAATTTCTGTCTGTCTGTCTGTACCCAAATCTCTGTCTGTCTGTACTCAAATCTGTCTGTTGACTTGACTTTCTGCATGTCCATCAACTCACCTGTTTTTTATACTTATGCATTAATATTCTACCTTTGTGTATTTCAACAAGGTTGTCTGTGTACTCATCTATTTGACAGTCAGCATGTCTATGATGACTGTCTATCTGTCCATCATAAACTCTATATGCATGATCATTTTCAGCTCCAGTTTTCTGTTGTTCCTGACCCAGCACAGCTCTGCTGTCCCTGACTCACTTTCTATCTCTCCAGTACTATACAGCTCTCAGTCAAAGCCCTGTGGTGCATGTTGCTCACAGTGATGGTTAAGTATCAATTCCTGGTGTCACCTTTGTGGGCTTTATTTATTTGTCGGCCTGCTGGTATGGAACAGAGTGCGTTCCATCACTCAGAGAGATGGATTATGATTCATCCACAAGCCCTCATCAATCTCCTCAATTTGACTTCCTGCATCACATACAACTGTTACTGTCGAATTAAAGCAGCGCATTATGAAGATCAATGGCTTTTTAAATGCACTCTCGCTAAAGGTGATTGGTGCCTTTAAATTATGGCAAAAATGTCTCACATTTGACGAGGGTGTCTATAAAGCGATGAAGATTAAACTTTGATATCTATTCATCCGACTTACAGATTCATGTCAGAATCCATTTCCTCTTTAACTTATTCAGACTGTCTATCCATCAATATTTTCATCAATCCATTCATCAAGTATATACATATCTGTCTTATATAGTGTTTCTATCAATCACTCAGTCAAATGTTTTAATCAGTCTGGAGATGTCAATTTCCAGATTATCAAAGTTTTGGTTTGTACGGTGACGCATCATGTTTTTCTTTTTTTAATCTCTCTGCTTTGGTCAACAAGGTCCAGCGATTCTGACCCGCCTCCTCGTCACCCGCTGTCTCAGGGTTCCTTGGGCTGCTGACGTCATTGACCTCATCAGTGAATCAGCACACTACACTTCACCATTTAAGCAGCTCTCAGCTGCAGTTTGAGGTTTGTCACAGCATTTGCCACAGCTTTTGAGTCTACATTAAAAAAACTACTTAAAAAAAATCTAAAATCAAGATCGTGGTGCCAATTAAACAAGTAGACCACAGAATGACCTTCTGTTAGGTTTGCTAGTTTGTAATGTGTGGCAGCTTTATTTGTGACCGGTCCTCACATTATTGTATACTCACTCAGCTCAGCATACACATCACCACCGTCTTCACCGAGCTTGTAGCTATGGATGCATATTTTAATCAGTCTCAGTCAAAAACTGATGTTAAGCCTAAACCAACCAAAATAAGAAAATATGACAATGCCTATATAGACTTCGGCCAAAGCTTCTGAGAAAGCACAGGTCTCTTATTTGGTGGCTCAAGGGATCACAAAACTAAAAACTCCTCACTGCATAGTCCTAGACCTTATTCTACCAGCAACGGTGGAAAGTGTAAGGTAATGATTTGTAAAGAAGCTGCTAACAAACTGAGAGCAGTACCACTTTCTATCGACACTGTGAAGAGGCGAATTGAAGAGCTATCGGGTGATATTAAATCGTTCGGATCTGAGTTTTGATGAGGGTCCTTGGCAATTTTTTAGTGTGGAAGGGGTCCCTGACTCAAAAAAGCTTGAGAATCTCCCTGTTCTATCTATCTACCCATCTGTCCACTAGTCTGCCTGGTTCAATCAATCAATCAATCAATCAATCAACCAATCAATCAACCAATCAATCAATCAATCAATCAATCAATCAATCAATCCATCCATCAATCAATCAATCCGATCCAATCATCCATCCATGTCTGTCTCTGTCAATCTGTCTGTAATTAATTGTCTGTCTGTCTGTTTGTTTGAAAGATTGTTTACAAATCTGTCAGCATATATAATTTTCCTCTTGTCTGTCTATTTGTCAACGTATCAATTTACTATCTACTTGCAGTGAGGGTGTGTGTTTGTGTGTGTGTTTGGGGGGGTGTTCTTGTTGAGTTTGTATGTTTCCCATTTTGAATTACCATTGTTGTTTTTGTTCTCCACCTTAGATGTTTTCTTTCAGCTCACATTAGTTTAGGTCAGGGTTGCCCACATCAGGTTCTGGAGGGCTGCAGCCCTTCACATTATAGTTGCAACTCGGCTCTAGCGTGCATACTCCTCTAGAATCCCTAATTAGTGCAACAGGTGTGTTTCATGATGATTGAACCAAGAATGTGTAGCCCTCGAGGCCCAGATTCGGTGACCCTTGGTTCAGGGTGTTCACATTTTGAATGCAAAGATATAGAGAGAGTAAATATACGTATGCTCCCTTTCTGAAGCTTTATAAGTTATATTATTCAGAAAAGACTTTATGGTGGTAAAGATTTTAACAATACTCAGGAGAGTTGTGTAAAATAACACTCAAGAAACGTTTACTAAAGATTGAACAAAGCAGCCTTTTTAATTAAACTGACCAACCTCTCCGAGCACAGAAAGTAAAGTATCCCTCTGAGCCCAGAACCCTCTTCCTTTCACCGCTGAGTCTTTGCTTTTTTTTCTTTTAACCCCCGAGACATTGCCTTTCACATTCCATTCCTTTCCACCATACAGAAGAAACATAAAATAGATTCAAACATCAAATTACAAGGAACACAAACTCTTTAAATCCACCGCATGTTTTAGTTAGAAAGCTCTTGCATGTAGGCTGACACCACCCCTCTATGTCTGTGGATGTACTTTTGTTTTCAATTATTTTGTGGTGTTCAGAACATTTGGTAAATATTGAAATGTTTTATGGTCAATTTGAGGAAATTGTTGGCCATGTTTCACTTATTCTTTTAGACTGTCAGTCTGTACTGGCACACCCTTCACCCCAACCACATGAACATAACTGGAAATCTGTCTGGCTTTGTGTCCCTGATTCTGGTCTTTATCTACCTGTACATCAGTCCAGGGATCAGTCTATCCATCTGACTGTCTATTCGTCCATCTATTCAACTGCCACAAAGTCTGATCATCCATCCCGCTTCCAACCATTTGTCTGTAAACTAATGCCATTATCTCAGGGAATCTGTCCTTTAATCCATCTGTCAGTTCCTTACATATTTTACCATCTTTAAAACATCCCGCCTCCTCATGCTTCCAGTTTTGAGGAGCAGAAGCATGTTTTGTGCTCCTCTTTAGTCACTGTTGAACACGTGCAGCTCTGAAGTCTCCAGATTCCCTACAACAGACTCGCTGCTGCTGCTCCTCTGACAGATGCTTACTGTCTCTATGTTTTATCTACCACCTGCTGTGTTCATGGAGGAAGAGAGGACCACAACAGTCCTATTTTTACATACTCTATACCTCGCTTTTTGAAGAACATGGATCCCATGCATGCTGGGATCTCTGTGGGACTGTAAGAATCAGCGATACATCCCATTACGGCACAACTGCTCATGATTTTCTCTTTTAGTCTACAAAAACAACTCGTTTGTCATTGTAAAGACAGAAAATTAGGGTTTTGAGAATTACAGGGTTGTCATCCATGCTTCTTCGGAGCAAGAGAGTTCCAGGTTCCTATATTTACGTTTATATTCAGTTCACACTCCATGAATGCCACTCGGGTCCACAAGCACCGGTTTACTCAGATTGCAAGAATAAGTTTAGAAAAAACAGGGGCTAAATTTCACTGTCTGAACTCGACATTAAATGCAGAGCACAAATTCTGGATCACTCCATATCTGTCGAACTGGTCCCTTTCATCTCACTTTTCACTCCGTCAGCATCTCCAACTGTCTTCAAGAGCAGCTCAGCCAGCTGTCGCGACTACACTAAAGAGCTAGCTGTTAGGAAACAAACATGAAGCAACAGACTAAAACTTGCTAAAAGCATTTTGCTGCTTTGTCAGAGTCATCAACATTACCTCTGCAAGTTCAAACATTGTCAGTGCTCTTCTCGATCATTCACTGCTGTTGATATCTCTGGCTTCATCTCTCTCTCTCTCTCTCTCTCTCTCTCATTACTTATTCTTTACAGTCTGACTTTTTGTCTGTTTATCCGTGTATCTTTACACATTCATCCATTTGTTAAACCCAGAATGACTTATGCAGGGGACTAATATCTAATGTCAATTTATCTCTCCCTATATGCTATTGAGGTAACTGTAGGCTGTTATCTGTCTGCAGACAGAGAGCTTATTCTTTAGTCTATGGTGCTAATGCTTGCCTAAGGCGGTTCCCAGACCTACCAGTCAATTGCCAGAGAAAAGATTAATATAAGTACTTTTGATGAAAGCCTACAAATTTGTTTTCTAAAATTACAGCTTTTAAAATGGATTTCTCTATAAAATAAATTAATTATGTATTTGTAATAAAATAATTTAAGATGATGATCTATCTTGAAACCCAAAAACATTCTCCATTTTACATTTACATTTTGTCATTTTGTCCACACGACTCCCAGTAGACGAGAGACAATATGAAATTTGTTACACAATCAAAGTCTATCTCAGCTCGCTCACAATAGAAGTTGTATCAGCTTTTTTTTTATAGTAGGTGTTCCCTGAAGAGAAGAGTTTTCAGGTGCTTGTTGAAAGCTGTTAGTGTTGCTGCTTTCCTGACCGGATCAGGAGTTTGTTCCAGCAGCCAGGGACAGTGAGAGAGAAGGTTCTGAAAAGAGATTTTCTGCCTAAATGTTGGGTCCTAAATTGTGGAATTCTTCACCACTACTAATAAAACACTCCGAGCCGATGCTCCAGTCTCTGCCGCATTTGCAGTGTTGTGTTTTTGGGCTGTTTATGGTTGAGCTTTAATTTCATACGATTTTATTATTTTGTCTCATAGTGGAGTTGAAGTAAGTCTTGTTTTCACTCACTCTTTTGTAATTTGTGATGCTGTAGTTTTCACTTCTAATCTTTTGAAAGTATTATATAAATAAGCTTGAGTAGAAAGTTAAAAGAGACTCAAAATGGGTGTAGCTAGTGCTCGAAAACATCCTCAGAGGCGGGACATGCGTAGTGAAAGGATCTGATTGGCTGAAGGTTTAAACTGAACATATGTTTTAAACAGACAAATGTAAAAATAATTCTCCCCTTCACAGTGTCCATGCGATCTGAAAAATCAAACCTGATGAAACCAGGAATGGAAACATGTTTTTTTCGCTCCAAAGTTGGTCACTTGTAACATTACAGAGAACCTGCTCCCTTTTGGAGCCAGCCTCAAGTGGCTTCTCGGGGAACTGCAGTTCAGTCACTTCCTATTACACAAAGCAGGAAATAGAGGGAAAGCAGGCTTGGCTACAACGCAGACCAACACTAGCAGTTTATTGGTTGCCTGCTACAACATTTAATTGCTTAATTACAATTTTCCAATAAATCCTCATCATATGAACAGGTCCACATCCAACTGAAACTGGGCACAACATTAGCATGAAGATTTATCTTTCAGAAACAAAACAATTTCCTTACAAAATAATATTTCCATTTTTTTTCTAGCTCAAAATGTAATTCACAGATCCACGTCTCGTCAGCATGTCGACTAGAGATTAAGCACGAGTTACACAAGTGCATAGACGAACCAATCATCAGTAACCCACCGTGCTGCATTCACAGCAGTGACCTTCCACCGCAGCGCTGACAGTCCACCGTCAGCAGCCTCTCACTCCTGCCATCCTCAGGGCTCAAAGATGAGAAAGAACCGGGCCGACAGTCATCTAGGGTTAAACCAGGGCCACCAGTTATCATTCCACAGCTCCGTCACCGGGGCCAAAGGTCAAATTCAGCCAATGATATGATCGCAATCTAACGGCTTTAGTCATGTTGAGATCATGTTATCAGAGTGAGGAGAGCGAGAAGTTCAAATCACGCTGGTACTTTCATCACCCTGCGTTTAAAAAGAGACAGAGAGGTGAAGATGTACGCGGCTTCCTCTAACAGGGAAGCTTTAGCACCGTGTGTTAGACTTGAGCTTCCAAATATGACAAAGTTAGAACGAATAGTACGTATTTGTCCACTGAAATGCGACACTGTAAATGTAAAAAATCTGTTGCAACTTAACCCTCTTGTTATCCTGGGGCTCCATCTGACCCCATTCAGCGTTTAAAATTAGAAACATATATTTGACTTAGTTTTTTTTTGTTGTGGCTTCAAATGGAACGATTTTTCCTAACTTAATGGGAAGAAATTAGTAAACATAAACTTAACATGATCTTATTTAAACGCCCTGTACACATTTTGTCACATCGGTTTTCCTTGGAATCAATTTGAGCAGTAAAAAACATTCATTCATTCATTCATCTTCATGTCGGCTTTCTTCCCTTTTGGGGACGCCATAGAGGAATGAACCGCCAACTCTCTGGCATATGTTTTACGCAGCGGATGCCCTTCCAGCAGCAACCCATCGCTGGGAAACATCCACACACACACACATTCACACTTTAACACTATGGACAATTGTTCTTACTCAATTCACTTATACCACATGTCTCTGGACTCGTGGAGGAAACCGGAGCACCCGGAGAAAACCCACGCGATCACGAGGAGAACATGAGAACTCCACACAGAGACCCAACTGACCCAGCCGAGGCTCGAACTAGTGACCGTCTTGCTGTGAGACGACCGTGCTACCCACTGCGCCACCGTGACGCCAGTAAAAATCAAAAGAAATATTAATATAAAAAAAAATACACATTTTGTTTTGGGTGTTATTGAGGTCACTGTAATATGCTATGATTTTATAATATGCACAATAATTCTATATGCTATGTATCATAAAAAAACTAACACAAGCATACCTGGAGTATTGCGAGAACCATGGGGGAGGAGGAATCCTAATTCTCACGAGAACTTGAATGTTTTCTGTTTGTTTTTTTTTTTGGTCAGATGACAAAAACATACATCACATGTTTTACAGTAAGTGGTAAAACTATAAAAGCTTGCACAGAAGCTTTCTAAACTGTCATGTGTTCCAGTGGTGTTAGTATAATTATATTCGCTTATAAAAAAAGTTAATAAAACATATGCATGTTGCTATCTTTGATAACAGAAATAACTGTCATGTGTTCCAGTGATGTTAGTATAATGATGTTCTCTTATAAAAAAAAGTTAATAAAAGAAATTCTAGTCAAATTGGATCTTTGACTGATTTCCTTATTGATGTACTTATGGCAGTGATGTTCCCTTGTCATTATGCTATAAATTAATAAATTATATATATATATAGCTTCGGGAGAAGTCCCTTCAAATACCCGAGATATCAATATCAAATTACATCATTACACTGAAGCCTCACGGTGGCGCAGTGGGTAGCACAGTCGTCTCACAGCAAGAAGGTCGCTGGTTCGAGCCTCGGCTGGGTCAGTTGGTATCTCTGTGTGGAGTTCTCATGTTCTCCTCGTGATCGCGTGGGTTTACTCCGGGTGCTCCGGTTTCCTCCACGAGTCCAGAGACATGCGGAATAAGAGAATTGAGTAAGAACGATTGTTCATAGTGTTAAAGAGAGAATGAGTGTGTGTGTGAATGTTTGGTCAGTTGTACAATTGAACAGTTGAACAATGTCAGATAAAAATAATGTCGGAGAAAGGGAATGTAGAGACGAGTCTCTTTCCTGACTTTGCTGCTGTTTGGGGCAGGAAGCTGCTGCTGATTGGCTGCAGGGCCATTCAAGCATTTCTGATTGGCTCCGCACCAGATTGGCTCCGCACCAGAGCCAATTCATTCACATTTAGCCAGTTTGGGTTACACTAACGCTCAGCGGGGGTGGGCAGCCTAACAAGAAGGGCACTGGGCCCCCACTATCGAATGTTAGGGGAGACATCGCTGCAGTGAACACCGCCTAGGGCCTGTTTTTCTTTTAGATAGTTTTTCCTATTAATACAAAATAATGAGCTGTTTGCAGCAACACATGTTAACAAATCAGATGAAACTTGACTGAGAGCAAATAATGCGGATGAAGATACAAAGAAGGCAAATTCTTTCACAGCTTTTATGGCTAAAGCTACCAGTTGTTTTAACTTTCTGCTTTTCCTGACAATAAAAAATTACACCTGGCTTCTTCACATGTGGCTCTACACTTATAATGTTTTGGGATACATTTTATTCATTTTTTTTATTTGACGAGTAACACCATTTATGTTATTTTTTACTACATTAAAGAGTCTAATTTTAAATAAAGAGAAGTGAAACTCCTCAACAAGTGAACTTGAAATAAAATCTACTCAAGGAAAAGGTGTACAATTGAAAAAAACTACACACAAATTCATCCAAAAAAAGGCCAACAACAATAACAAGCAAAAAAAAAAAGAAGAACATTCCGCCTTTGAGAGGAGGGCCTGGAAAAGGAGCGAGAACCGCTTATAAACTGAGCCATTATTGGGTTGATTGACGTGCTCCTCCTGAACTTAGTTTATAAAACCTTGCTTGAAAAAAGAGGTGAAATTCATCAGAACAAAAAAGTGCTGTAAGGATATTTCCTAATGCATGCACAGAAAAATAACACATTTCCTTTTCATTGAGAGGGCTTCTGCTTCAACACCTTATTGATGAAACAGAACTCAATTCATCTTCAATCAGCAATGCCAGATGACAAAATTGATTTCTTCCCGGCTCTACCTTTAAAATGTCATTTTCTCTTCCTGACACCCAAAACACTCGTGAAAGAACTGGAGCGATTAAAAGAAGTCAGCGAGTGCTGCTGATGGAGGCTCTGAGATGGAGCAGAGCTTTCAGGAGCAAAGAAACGACACGTCGCTAACTAATTAATGAGAATATTATTTTTCACAGACCTCTACGCAGTGCATAATCGTATAAAATTAGAGTAAACAACATTAAAACCAAGTTTGTAGCCCTGAGCAGATGAATCTCACCTCCTCCATAAAATGTGTGTCTAATCTTATTGAGCAGAAGCACAGCATGCACCTGTTTTGTTCTGCTTTTTTTGTGCTTCTAGCCTGCAGCCAAACCCTCCTGCAACCCCTCCATCCCCACCTCCTCACGCTGAAACCCATTACAGAAATACAATTTCTAATGCCTTCACACAGGCCCCGCGATCGACTGCAAACAAATTTATATTCCGCCGGTAAACAGAGAGCAGCAGAGATTTATTTATTGAGCGGGAGGAGAGGAGAGGAGAGGAGAGAAACAAGCTAGCGCCTGAACCCTGGCTCACCCCACCGCTGACATGAAGATGGATACGAGCACCATGCAAATGTACAGAGGGAAGGGATATATTGCACTCCGTCATCCAGTGCATCGCTGCCTGTAGAATTCCATTTCTTCTCGCAGCTGGGACCAGATCTCTGGGGCTGGGTGTGCATACCGCACGCTTGATTATTTGAGATTGTTTTTTAATCACTGCAGAGGCTGAGTAAAACACTTTAATGCTCATATAAGCTGCAGAAGCCCTCCCTCTGACATGTGCTGCAATGCATTTTATAGTAAACAAATCCCTATATGATATCTATCAGGTTATGATCTTGTTCCTTGATTAACAGCTGCCTCTTCATTTTATTGAAATACGGCTTTAAAAATCAAACAGATGCACCTCTTTTGAGCGGTATATATTTAGATCCGGCCCGTATTTCACCTTCGCGCGAGCAGATATCGCCTGGGTTGGTATGAATTGTGTTAAATCTATGTAAAGAGATTCGATGCGAGTATGTTTATTCATATTTTAAGCTTTCTTAAATGTCGTATAAGTCAGGTGAATGTCTATGTTTGTGGACTTTCTGATAGAATACGCACCAGTATCTCTTTTGAGGAGAACGCTACACTGAAATGAAGAGCAAGCATTATATTAAATTAGATAAAGCACATGAAGGGTATTCACAGGTTTGAGGTTTTCCTTTAAAAATAGCTTTTTCTTTCTTTCTAAGCCTTCTAAGTAATTTACCCATCAAATATTAATGATGAAATGTAAAATGGAAGCACGACACAAACAGAATTTATTCATATTGTCCTGACTTGCTGGAATTATCTCCACATTCAGAATTATTATTGAATTACATTTAAATTAAGATACGCTTGTAAATATGTAAAGCAAAGATGACATAATGCAAAGAATTTTTTTTTATGAATGTGTACATTTAGGTTTTGATTTTGGGTCATGTTTTGGTTTTTACTTTTTCCAGGACTCGCTGCCATTAACATCACCTTTCATCTTTGGGAAGAAACTTTATAGCAAATTTACAGAAAATGTAGGGATTTTTTTCTATATTAAAATGGACACTTTCACTCTCCATTATTTTACAGAACATTTCTTATTTTAACATATATCTTTATTGTTTACATTTTTACAGATTTTTTTTGACAAAAAAAGTTTTTTGTAAGCATTTGCCATTTAGAGAAACTACATTTTAGAAGTCTATGTAGCAAGATGGATCTCAATAGTATTGTATTTACACAATTCAGTTCATAAATCAAGAACACAATTCAAAACATGATGTTTCTCTCTCTCTCTCTCTCTCTCTCTCAAAGTTTGACTTCTTTTTACAAACTGTCCTTTTAAAGGGAAAATATTTGTATTGTAACAAATAATCAATGTTTTAAAAATCCATTAAATTAATAAATGTTTTGCCAAATTATGAAACGTGGAGCGTCCTTTTCAAACAGAGAAAAACTCAGTCTTTTAACTGATTATTTTATTTACTCACTTCATTATCATATGTTTTCTAGTTTGTATTTGTTACCAAAACAACAATTAAATAGACATGTTGAGTTTCTTGTGTTGTGAGGCTTTGCAATACTATTTGTGTCAATCATCAAACAATTATTAAGTTTGTATTTACGCTGAGAGGAGAAAAAACTATTTTTTAAACAAAAAAAAAAAAACGTTTCGGTGAAGAGTTGGGGGTTCAGATGACCTCATAGATGTTTATTTTTACTCCCAGGATTTATCACAAACTTCATATTTTGAAAATACGAGTCCGGTCATAAAAAAACCCTATGTATTCTTGTCTGATTATTAAACCACGCGTAACTTCTGAAAACGGAGCAATGGCTTCTCTTTGTCCACTCATCAGATTTCTTCTGCATCTAGGGTTCCATTAGAAAGCGTTAATTATCGCGGGGAGGCAGCAGCTAATTATCATCTGACCGGAGAACGACCCGAACCGACAGCTGTCTGAGCGCGGAGCATCCTCCACCAGAGCCGAGGCTCTCAACAACATCTCCCTGCTGATGGAGATTCCATTTGGGCTCAAATTCAATTTGCGCTTTATTCGAAAAACAGCTCAAGATGATGGAAAACAATGCTCTATTTGAGCATAACATTGACAGCTTAACTCTGGCTTGTTTGGACGAATAAAAGACTACATTTGAAGGTCTTCCAGGAGCAGATGAGTTTGTGTCGTTGATGGAAATAGCGAGACTCCTCATTAGCATCTTTCGATAGCAGCTTCCCTTAGCTCAAAGAGTTTGATTTTTCAGAAACAAAACCTAATGGCTTTTTTGAGCGAGATATTGTAAACTGGTCAGCTATCAAACAAAAAGGGTCTATATTCCTCTAAAACTATAGGATTTTAAGAGAATAATATTACGTTGAATTTAAATAAAGCACGCACACAAAAAAACATATTTTTTGGGCATTCATATTTTAGAGTTGCAAACTATTTTCAAGGCTTCCAAAAAAGTTATGCAAACATCTAATCGAAGTAAAACGAAGCGCGCGGACGCACCTCTGCTGACCCCGCGTCACGCACGCGCGCGCGCGCCACTAACGAGCTGCAGGTCATCGAAACTTGCTTGCTTTGGGTGAATTAACCCTCTCTGTGATGAGAGAGATGTCCGGCTATTGGCCGAGAGTTCGAGGGCACGTCATCCTCATCCATCAGCGATCGAAGCCTCTCAAGGCACGTCTCTATCCGGATCGTTGCGCGGTGTGTGGACGCGCGGTGCGCGTGTCGCCTCCTGCCACGGAGAGAGCTCGGGGTTTTTAGAGACGCGGTCGGGGATTCTTATTGATTAGAATCGATCGGGGTCACGCTCCTGAAGCCGTGCGTCCTCATCAGGACCCCAGAGGAGCTCTGTTCCCGGCTAGAGAGGATGTCAACTCTGCATGGGTACTGTCTTTGAGGAACTCGCATCTTAGGATAGTTCACGCAAAACTCGTGGATCCTCTTGGACCCGAGTCCCTCGTTCACAGCTCTGTCCGGAGCACCGAACACTTTCAAAACTTTTTGGGAGCGCGATCTCGGCCCAGTGCGTGCCAAAGGGGTTGGCGCGCTCTCCCGAGGCGGCCCGGCGTGTCTGCCAGCAGCGGAGGATGATGGGACGAGGAGGAGGACTCTTAGAAGTCTACAAGAGACCTTGCAAAGCGGAAGAAAGTGGATGTTTCCAGTGAGGGGCCATCAGTCACGTGCAGGTGGAGTTTCGTCACGCTCTAAACTTTTCCTGCGCGTTTGCAGCAATCTAAAAAGTCTTGTAATCTTTTAAACTTCGTGTACTTTTCTTGATTTAACACAACACAACTTTCAATGAAATGTTGAGTGAGAACAACAAGTGTGTTGAATGAATTGACTCCAAAGCTGTTATTCAGTTAAAACACTGTTTTTAGTTGGCTCATTTTTTGGTAAATAGTCGTTGACTAAAATAATAATATTTTTCTAATTGATTTCACATTCTCATTTGAATGTGGCTATTGTTGACCGGCTTTTAAAAATTTCAATAGTTCAGTCAATGTTGTGTCAGTGATGCATTGAGCAAATGAGAAAGCCTTCACCAAAGTCAATTTTGGTAAGACACATTTGACTCACTTTTTGATATATATATATATATATATATATATATATATATATATATATATATATATATATATATATATACACACACACATATAAATAAAAATACATATACACACTCTGCATATCCAAAGTATACAGCAGGAGAGGTGGAGCTATACCTGTCATGTGATTTAAAATATACTCTGTACTACGCCAAAAGTCCTTTTCAAGTTTAGCAGTTTAGGTTGAAATCCACCTAAATACTGCAGGTTTCATGAGGTCAAATTTAGAACTTTCTAAGACCTTTTTAAAGACGGTTAAGAATCAAATTCAATAACTATAAAATATATCATTATCTTGCATAATACACTTTCCTGTTTTTGAGCGTTTGTGAGCATTTTCTCAAACTCTGGTAACCTGAGCCATAATTTTTACTTTTTTTAATATTTAAGAGCATTTTCTAAATCTCTGGCTACCCCAACAATCACTTTTATACTTTTGAGTATTTTATGCATGTTTTCTCAATCTCTAGCAACCCTTACTTCAGATATACATGTTAACATTTATGAATATTATGACAATAAAGCTTGTCAATATCTGGCAACCCTAACCATCACTTTTTAAGATGTTGCGTGTGTTGGCAACCCCAAGCAACAACAAAACCACAGATAAAATAAGCTTTACATGGACATCAGAAAGTAAGAGCTATGAAAAATTATTTAAGACCTGAAATAGTGAATTTATGACTTTTTAAAGACTTTTTTTGGACTTACTTTTTAAGACAGCGCATTTAGTGTAGTTTTCACTCACACACAATAACACAGTAGATAACACAATCAGTGTGAGTTTCCAAAGTAAGCCAAGAATAATAAAGGTGGAGCTAATTTATGCAAACCTTGTAAGTTTATGTAACCTTGTTAAAATACATCTTGCTCTAAAAATTGATTTTAACAAATAATTGCTTATTTTAGTCGAGGCAAACTTTGGGAAAATTGAAATTTGAGACACATTCAAAAGGCTACAATACTTCCTTTTAGAATTTTATCTTCAAGAATGTTATCTTAAATAAAACTAAAATCTTCATCTTTCTCCTGCGTTGTTATCTTCCTGCTCTGGTTGAATTCGCTGAGAAACCCTCTCTTGTGAACTACTCAAGTTACACTTCGTCTCTCTCTCCACAGTGTAAGACGCTTTGGATAAAAGCATCTGCTAAACGCATGAATGTAGTCATTAGAAATAACTAAACTGCACTCTATCAACGTTAGTTAGGACTTAATTCTCAATTTTAAAAGCTGTTTTACGTCCATACTGTATTACATTCGTTATAAATACCAGGGAGAGAAACAACGTCCTTTCTGTTGTCTGAAATTGGGACAGAATTGGCAATACTTGCATACATGAAATGTTATTATAGCTACCACACTGAACATGTTTCAATAAAAGAAGCTTGCGATTTTGCTGTATTGTACAATTCTTTCGACGCACCTACCGCTTATCTTGATTCAACTTTCTATCATACAATCTTAGACAAAGAACATTTTATCAGAGGGCAGAAATTAGTGTAGTGTCTCGTCAGCACTTAAGATGGTGTTATAGGTGTCTGCGCACTCAAAGCCTTGCCCAGATACTTGAATATGTCAATTGTTTTACTATGTTGGTCAGCTAATTGCTGAGAAGCAGTTAACTTGGTATTCTTGCTCAAATGTAAAAGAAATTAAAAGATCGATAGAGCTATTGAGAGGTAGGTATGAGCAGAACGAGGAACCTTGGTGTAACAGTCGATCCATGCCTGACTTTCAAGCAGTTTGTCCAAACCACCTGAGAAATCTGGTCTGTCCCCTGAGCACTTATCATCTCTTTTAATCACTTATAACTCGAGTCGCTCGCTCCGACTTACTTATTGTAGATTTAACATGACCCTTTTCAGGCTTGGCATCTTCTTATTTGTCTAGTAGTTTTTATATGATGCACATCATGCTTCAAGTTTTATTTTTACATAATTTGTTAAGAACACCATATTAGAGGGCAGAGGAAGGTACTTTACTGCTATAGTGAGTTCATAGCACTAGACTAGAGTCTGTAAGAAGGTGGAGCAAAGAGAACATTAATGAACATTGTATGCAGCTTAATTTCTTCTCTAATTCAAAATTAATATTGGTTAAAACGGAAAATCAACAATTGGCTCTAATCAACAAAGCTAGCTTTTCTCTCAAACTTGACTGGTTTGATTGAAAGAGGTTGGATTTCATCTTTCTCCATCGGTTTAATGTTCTTTTATCTAGTCCTCCTCTTAAACAAAGATTTTAAGACAGATGCAGTTAGAGCATGTGCTTGGACCAATCAGCACTCAGAGAGCAGTGGAGGCGGAGCTCTGTGTCTGTGCACTTCAGGCCGTTTTAAAAACACATCCTTCCCCAAAATGTTGATGATGTCTCAAAATAACTTAGAATGTAAATTAGTTGGATAATTGAATTGCTGCTAACGAAGAGAATTACCATTTAAAATTTTCCCTAAAAACAAAAGTCTGCTCTCGACGCTATACACTGGGATTTGATTTAAATCCTTTCAAAAGATTATGATATAAAGAGGCTAATTTCTTTGATTTTTCCACCTCAGATTAACATAGTGCTTAAAAATGTGTCAATCATTTTATCCAAAAGGGCTGTTATTATACGTATTCTTGCTTTTTTAATCAATTCCAAACTGTTCAACAGAAAGGTTTGCTTTTTATATTTGAGGTTTGCAGCAACTCATGACTACTGTATAACGGTTGTAAAACTTCTCCTATTTTAACAATGACATTTCTTAAAGTTGCACTTAAAAGGAAGTTTTATGAGAACAAAATGGTGTATCCTGTAGCGTGGAGGCTAGATATTATTGAAACTTCAGAATAAAATCTGAAATGTGTTGTTACATTTTAAAAGAAAAAATTGTGTAGCCTGGAGATTTGGTTCTTTATATACTTGAAATATCAGGATAAAAGCTTTTCTTTTTATTTCTTTTTTTACAATTTAAGAGTACAATTGTGTATCCTCTACGGTGAAAACCTGATATAACTTAAATTTCATAATAAAAGTTTAATTTTGTCACAATTTAAGAGTAAAAATGGTTAATCCTGTTACATGGAAGCCTGATATAATTGAAATACTAGAATAAAAAGCTTAGATTTGTTACATTTTAAGAGTAAAGCGGTGTATCCTGTTTTGTGGAAACTTGATATAATTAAAATTTCAGAATAAAAGTTTAATTTTGATATAATTTATCCCTTTTGTGACCTTCGGGTCAAATTGACCCATTTCTAATTTTTACAAGAATAAAAATGTAAGAAGTGTATATTCTTTTCTAGCAGGGACTGGTTGCAATAATTCAAGATATGTTCTCTATATTGTTTGAATCTGAGATAAGTCATATATGTTAATGTGTCATGAAGTTAAATTTAGATTTTTAAATTGGAATTTAAATTGAATTTAAAATGCGAACACCTCACAAAGATTAATAGTAAAAATCTTGTGTGCTTTAGAGTGGAGGCTTGATCGAGCTGAAAATTCTGAGTGAAAGTTTAACTTTTAAATGTTTTAAGAGTAAAAATGGTTTATCCTTTAGCGTGGAAGCCTAATACAGTTGATATATTAGAATAAAAGCTTAGATTTGTACATTTTAAGAGTAGAAACGGTGTATCCTGTAATGTGGAGGTTTAACAGTTTTGAAATTTCAAAATAAAAGTTCTATCAATTGCAAGTGGTGGCAACCTCAGCTAGTCAGCCCCAATTCACTCTATTTTGCATGATTAATGAACAGACCCAGTAATCACCTTATAGCTAAACATAAAGTCAAGCGGATACAAGCAAACAGCTTCCATTTCCTCCGAAACAATCTCTCCAATATTTAGATTCCCGCTTAACGCTGGCCTGCAAACGCATCAGAGTTCTGCAACACAAATCAGGCCGCCTGGGTGCTGAAACCTTTATGGAGAAGCCTTTAAAAATTTAAGCCGAGCAATAAAATAAGAGCTCGTCTGGTGCTAAAATGGGTCAGCAGCAGCAGCAACACTGCCAGGCCGAAGTCCACCGTTTTTATAAATAGCACATTCCATTCCAGTGCGAGTGTTCAGAGAAAAAACGCTCTCGTGGAGCAGAAGCAGGCAGTATTTAAAGGAGTCCAGCACCCCCTAGCTCTCCATTCACAGCCAAATAAACTTCAGAGCAGCACTTTTCCTTGACAGAACCCTAAATCTTCATAGAGACCAATGTTTGTACGCTGCAATTAATTTTCTCTGTTGAATGTCGGAAAATGTCTGTCAGAACCCGAGCGGGATCCTTGCGCAGACTAATGATTGGACGGGGCTGCGTTTAATGCACTTCAAATGCGAGTTACTTGACATGTGCTCATAAAATGTCAAGCTCGCTGACATTTGACCTGTATTATGTCAGAGTATTTCATGTTTGTTGTGTGAGCTGCGTGTTAAGCGGTGAATCGCAGGTCTCCTGCAGTAAATCACATTACGTGGAATGGGTTAGTGGTAAAACCGAGAAGAGCCCAGTTTGAGAGCTCATTTCCTTCACCAATCTGCTGCATCCTTACAGTTCTCAGACTGTCAGGGAGAGGGAGGTCTAGCCAGGCCACACTGGTGAGCGAGAATAACCCAGGCACACTAATAAGTCTCCAATAAGCTCATTTTGGGTTGGTTAGCCGTGCTCAAAAATAGGATGACGAGGCCAGTTCCATCCAATCCCAAGCGCTCGAGTGGTGGGCGAGGCCAGGTCACTTTGTGTTTTATGTGTTCTGTTGGTTTTTCTCCTTCCTGTGCACCGAGAAACAAGTTGTCCTCGTTCTACTGCCACCTTGGCTGTCACTCGCTTTAAAAGCTTAAATGAGGGTCTCCAAACTTTATCCAGCAACTTGCAGAAATACTGAATCAAATACGGCTGTGTTACGGCCCAATCATGTTATAGGCTCTCAATCATTGAGATACTGGAACAGCAAAGGAACATTGGCACGTGCATACACACACACACACGCACACGCACACACACGCACACACACAAGATGGGTGTATTTACTAGATTTATTTATTATTAACGGTGAGCTTTTGATAATGCAAAATCCCTATAACATGGGAATTAATCATGAAACCAATAAGAGGTGACTGAAATCAACAAATCAATAAAACATAAGTAGGCGTCACGGTGGTGCGGTGGGTAGCACGGTTGTCTCACAGCAAGAAGGTCGCAAGTTCGAGCCTCGGCTGGGTCGGTTGGCATTTCTGTGTGGAGTTCTCATGTTCTCCTCGTGATCGCGTGGGTTTTCTCCGGGTGCTCCGGTTTCCCCACAAGTCCAAAGACATGCGGGATAAGTGAATTGGGTAAAAACGATTGTTCTTAGTGTTTGAGTGTGAATGAGTGTGTGTGAATGTTTCCCAGCGATGGGTTGCAGCTGGAAGGGCATCCGCCGCATAAAACATATGCCAGAGAGTTGGCAGTTCATTCTGCTGTGGCGACCCCAAAAGGGAAAAAGCCGACATGAAAATGGATGGAATAAAACATAAGTCCAACTAAATAAGACCCAAGCCTCTTACCTCTTCTCCTAAATAAACCTATGAAATGAAAACTGATTTCCTCAGCGTAGACGGCGCTCTTGTCTTCTCTGCACCGACTAAAACATAAACACAAACTGGCTGTTTCTTTGCCCTAACTGGTGTGTTTAAACAAAGGCAACAACTGTAAATGGTGCAATTGAAGCTTACCAATTCTAACCAAAACAAATGTGATTTACTGATCCAACACACGCTTAAGATCTTAAAACAACCACTGAAGAACAGAATTAGAACACGGTTAAACACAGGTCAAGCTTTCAATGCAACGCAACGAAGTTAAACAAAAATACCGAAAAACAGCTGTTCTTCTACCAGTCACTGTCTTTCTATAAGAGAAAAATAAAGGAAGTAAACCGCTCAGTTGTTTTTTATTTGATTATTATACATGGAAAACTGAAACAGCGTTTAATCAAATGAATTGATTACAAACATGGCGGCCTAATATTTTTGTGAATTGAAGACTTGTTTAATAAAAATACTAACTGCACAGACCCTGAAGGCTTCTTGAGGAAATAAACTGGCAAATATTTTGCCAGTTGTGGTCCGGTGGATGAGGAGATGGACTTGTGATCAGAAGGTCACCGGTTTGATCCCCAGATCCACCGAGTTGAAGGAGGAGCGCGTGATGAAACACTTGCTCTCCATCTTCAACACCCACAGCTGTGGAGCCCTCGAGGGAGCTCCAGTTCCCCGACTGCTCCCCGGGCCCCGCAGCCATGGCCCCCACTGCTCCGGGTGAGTGCTCACGGTGTGTTTGTTCACTGCTGTGTGTGTGTGTACACTGGGATGGGTTACATGCAGAGCACAAATTCTGGGTATGGGTCACTCCATATCTGGCCAACTGCTCCCTTTCACTTCACTTTCACTTAAAAAAGAAGATGTTCTTGTTTAATCCCATCCTCTACAGTGTATTTCCTGAATTGTATATTATTTTATAGGTGTACTTGTGAAAAATGGCAAATGAAGATGAAATATTTGCATTTAAAACGTTTAATTTAGCAAAAAGGTATTCATTTTTAAAACCAGCCTCATGTCTATTGAACTCTGACTGGTTAACAAAACTGTTTGATTTAAAGTGCAGATAGCAAATTAAACTCTTCTTTCCTGGGTTGTTCTTGTTGTCACAGTAAATCCATCCATATCCACCCAAAAACATTCTTTCTTTGGGAGCGCCAAAAAACAAGTTTGATCCGGGACATCCACAAACACGCTTTCTTTTCATTGTTTATCGATGCGGTTCTGCTACGGTTCACTTCCGGCTCAGTCAGCGCGTGCATTCGTCATTAAGATGAGCTGCATTAGCTCTTCCTCTGATTGGTTGGTGGGTGGTGCTTCGACCAATGGACTATAATTTTGTATTCTGCTCTGGAAATGAACCTAAAAACACTTTAATCTCATGTTCACTAAATACAAATTGTGGAGTGCATCTGCACACGAAAAAAACACGTTTGGTAATTAAATGAGAACAGGCAGCATTTTCTAAACTTGCTTAGACTATAGCGAATATATTAGAGATTAGAAACATTAGAAAAATTAACAAAGAACATTGAAAAGCATTTCCTAATTCTTTATGAAATAATATAGGCGGTTGTGTAACACACTGTCTTGTACATGTTGCAGAAGATAAAGTATATTAAGAGGGATAAGCACATGTGTTTAGAGCTTCTGCTGAGAAAAAAAAGATTTTAACCAAAATATATGATTTGTGCCAAATAAATGCAAAACAAATTGACATTAGTACATTGAGCCAACACTTTGTATGTATAACCAAAATCAACAACAGATAAAAATATTAATTCAGTCACAAACGCTGGCTAAAACGGTTCATTACGGCTTTGTAGTGTTTACTAATTTTTTCCCACTCGGTGCTTTTTTTTTACAGTGTATTTAAGTCTTCTCCAAAAAATTGGGATTTTTTACAGGGTTTCAGCAGGACTTTTAATGACCTTTTCAAGACCGTTAAGAATCAAATATGAATACAATATAATACGATCATAACATCAGAAACACCTACAAACTGTTTTGCATAATAAACAGTAACATTTTAACACAAAAAGTTAAAAAAACCCTAAACATCACTTATGTTTTTGAGAGTTTACAAAGCTTTTCCAAAACTCTGGCAACCCTAACTATGTCTTTTACAATGTTGGAGTTTTCTCAATCTCTGGCAACCCCAACAAACCCTTTTATGCTTTTGAGCATTTACAAAGGTTTTCTCAAACTCTGGCAACCCTACACCTCCTTTTTACTTATTCAACATTTAGAAGAAATGTATCAATCTCTGGCAACCACAATAATCACTTTTAGGCTTTTGTAAGAGTACTTTTTTAATCTATGGAAACCCTAACAATCACATTTAAAGTTTTAAAGTTTGAGTGCTCTCGAGCGTTTTCTCAAACTCTGGCAACCCTAACCATCACTTTTAAGATTTTGAGTATAATATACATATATATATACATATATATATATATATATATATATATATATATATATATATATATATATTAGCATTTAGAATCATTTTTCCCAAGCAAATCAATCAAACCCCAAGCAAAAAAGAAGAGCTTTCCTTGGACACCAGAAAAATAAGAGCTGTGCATCGGTAATTCAGACCTAGAATGGTGAATTTCGTAGTTCTTAAGCCCTGGTTTTAAATCCACGTAAGAGACGCGCCACACCCCTGAATTTAAAGCACTCCCACCCTCGTCGTGGATAGACCCTTCTGCGGAGCATCCCAGCCGTGCACACAGCTCCAGTGGTTCATTCTTCATTTACACTCTGACAGCAGCTGAATTACTGTGGGCCGGATGCCCAGATGACCCAGGGAGTCCGCATCGATCCCCTCCCCTCCGTTCTCTCTCTCAGGCGTAGCCGACCACGCCATCCCTCCGGCTGACCGGCCATTTCCACGTTTGCAAATCATCCCTCACACGCTTGCTTTGATTCCTTCAGGCCTTCAGGCTTCTGCCAATTCTATTATCCAGTAAGTCGGTCATCAGGGTTCTCATGCACTGGGTTTTATTCCCAGGGAAAGCTCTTAATTACTTGATGTTTGTCAGGGAAAGCTTTGCAGGGGATCTGAGTGAGGGCAAGGAGGCACTGCTCTCATCTCCTCGCTCTCTGCTGAGAAAGATCAGACGAGAACACAACGAGATTAAAGAGAGAGGATCTCTCAAAGAGGAAGACTTCCTCACGTTTTATTCTACACTAGGTTCAAACCTTGCTCTTTGGTTTAATGTAGATTTTTGTGATTTTTCTATGTAAAAGTTGCATTAAAAACTGTAGCCTTTTGCTTCCAAAACTATACAAAACATCTATTTTTGGTAAATCAATACCCTAAAAAAGAAACTAGGGGAGTTTAAGTGTAGAGTGAAATAAAATATGGCCGGAGTGTCATTTTAGATATTTTGACCAGCTTATATTCAACTTTTAGTTCACATAAATATATATTGTATTAATTTGCATTTATGTTTTAGTTCATATCAGGTTATACTTACCTTTTAGTTTATATAAATATATTTATATCAGCTTATATTGAACTTATATTTGTTTATTTATATAAACAAAATTTATATCAGTTCATATTTAACTTTGAGTAAGAGTATCAGCGCTGTTCAGTTTTGTTCCTATATTTAGACTTTTGTACCAATAAAGGGGCAACTTTGTACCCTTAGCAAAAAAATTGCTCCTGCACGGTATCTTTTTTTTCTGGCAGTGTACCTAAAAGGGTCCACAAAAGGTCCTTAAGGCAAAACTTTGTAGCTTAAGTGTTTGCAATTTAGTTGCTATGGGTACAAAATTGCCCCTTTAATAGTACAAAAGTCTAAATATAAGAACAAAAATGAACTTTTAGGCAACCACCCCTGTGACGGCCATTGTTCCTTAAAAGGTACAGTTTCAAACCTTTTTATCTTAAAGTGTATTTTACTATAAAAAAAAATCACAATTATTTTCCTCTTCGTATTGTAACGAAAAACAAGCTTTTCACCTAAATGTTTTATGATTCAGGTCCGTAAGCGCAGTGCTAATTTAACTCTATTTAGAGTAGGACCAAATAGACTCAGAGCATTTAACACTCTAGATTTTACTGTGTAGAACCAAACCTTTTGGTTGCCATGATTAGAAGCAAAACCTGCATTTCTTTGACCTTCGTCTTTGTTTACCTGAATCTGTTCAAACTGCTGCCTGCAATGTCTCGACTGCACACGCACTCTGCTACACGTGGTTTGCAGATGGCACAGAGGCTACAGCAGCAGTGTGTGAGGCTCAGTCTGTATCACTCTTCCACCATTCCACCGCTGTGTGCGCGCCACAGAGGAAGCTACTTCCTGTGTGCTCCAGCACAAGAGCTGTTTAAACCTGCTGCTGGGTCTGTAACTAAACCAGAGCTCGACTCCCATTAAACCAGCTGCTGGGTCTGTAACTAAACCAGAGCTCAGCTCCCATTAAACCAGCTGCTGGGTCTGTAACTAAACCAGAGCTCAGTTTCCATTAAACCAGCTGCTGGGTCTGTAACTAAACCAGAGCTCAGCTCCCATTAAACCTGCTGCTGGGTCTCTAACTAAACCAGAGCTCAGTTTCCATTAAACCTGCTGCTGGGTCTCTAACTAAACCAGAGCTCGGTTCCCATTAAACTAGCTGCTGGGTCTGTAACTAAACCAGAGCTCGACTCCCATTAAACTAGCTGCTGGGTCTGTAACTAAACCAGAGCTCAAGTCCCATTAAACCTGCTGCTGGGTCTGTAACTAAACCAGAGCTCAGTTCCCATTAAACCAGCTGCTGGGTCTGTAACTAAACCAGAGCTCAGCTCCCATTAAACCTGCTGCTGGGTCTCTAACTAAACCAGAGCTCGGCTCCCATTAAACCAGCTGCTGGGTCTCTAACTAAACCAGAGCTCAGTTCCCATTAAACCAGCTGCTGGGTCTGTAACTAAACCAGAGCTCAGCTCCCATTAAACCTGCTGCTGGGTCTGTAACTAAACCAGAGCTCGGCTCCCATTAAACCTGCTGCTGGGTCTGTAACTAAACCAGAGCTCGGTTCCCATTAAACTAGCTGCTGGGTCTGTAACTAAACCAGAGCTCGGCTCCCATTAAACCTGCTGCTGGGTCTGTAACTAAACCAGAGCTCGGTTTCCATTAAACCAGCTGCTGGGTCTGTAACTAAACCAGAGATCCACTTCCATTAAACCAGCTGCTGGGTCTGTAACTAAACCAGAGCTCGGCTCCCATTAAACCAGCTGCTGGGTCTGTAACTAAACCAGAGCTCAGCTCCCATTAAACCTGCTGCTTGGTCTGTAACTAAACCAGAGCTCGACTCCCATTAAACCAGCTGCTGGGTCTGTAACTAAACCAGAGCTCGACTCCCATTAAACCTGCTGCTGGGTCTGTAACTAAACCAGAGCTCGACTCCCATTAAACCAGCTGCTGGGTCTGTAACTAAACCAGAGCTCGACTCCCATTAAACCAGCTGCTGGGTCTGTAACTAAACCAGAGCTCGACTCCCATTAAAACCTGCTGCTGGGTCTGTAACTAAACCAGAGCTCGACTCCCATTAAACCAGCTGCTGGGTCTGTAACTAAACCAGAGCTCGACTTATGTTAAACCAGCTGCTGGGTCTGTGACTAAACCAGAGCTCGACTCCCATTAAACCAGCTGCTGGGTCTGTAACTAAACCAGAGCTCGACTCCCATTAAACCAGCTGCTGGGTCTGTAACTAAACCAGCTGCTGGGTCTGTAACTAAACCAGCTGCTGGGTCTGTAACTAAACGAGAGCTCGACTCCCATTAAACCAGCTGCTGGGTCTGTAACTAAACCAGAGCTCGACTCCCATTAAACCTGCTGCTGGGTCTGTAACTAAACCAGAGCTCGACTCCCATTAAACCAGCTGCTGGGTCTGTGACTAAACCAGAGCTCGACTCCCATTAAACCAGCTGCTGGGTCTGTAACTAAACCAGAGCTCGACTCCCATTAAACCTGCTGCTGGGTCTGTAACTAAACCAGAGCTTGACTCCCATTAAACCAGCTGCTGGGTCTGTGACTAAACCAGAGCTCGACTCCCATTAAACCAGCTGCTGGGTCTGTAACTAAACCAGAGCTCGACTCCCATTAAACCAGCTGCTGGGTCCTGTAACTAAACCAGAGCTCGACTCCATTAAACCAGCTGCTGGGTCTGTAACTAAACCAGAGCTCGACTCCCATTAAACCAGCTGCTGGGTCTGTAACTAAACCAGAGCTCGACTCCCATTAAACCAGCTGCTGGGTCTGTAACTAAACCAGAGCTCGACTCCCATTAAACCAGCTGCTGGTCTGTAACTAAACCAGAGCTCGACTCCCATTAAACCTGCGCTGGGTCTGTAACTAAACCAGAGCTCGACTCCCATTAACCAGCTGCTGGGTCTGTAACTAAACCAGAGCTCGACTTCCGTTAAACCAGCTGCTGGGTCTGTAACTAAACCAGAGCTCGACTCCCATTAAACCAGCTGCTGGGTCTGTAACTAAACCAGCTGCTGGGTCTGTAACTAAACCAGAGCTCGACTCCCATTAAACCTACTGCTGGGTCTGTAACTAAACCAGAGCTCGACTCCCATTAAACCAGCTGCTGGGTCTGTGACTAACCAGAGCTCGACTCCCATTAAACCAGCTGCTGGGTCTGTAACTAAACGAGAGCTCGACTCCCATTAAACCAGCTGCTGGGTCTGTGACTAAACCCAGAGCTCGACTCCCATTAAACCAGCTGCTGGGTCTGTAACTAAACCAGAGCTCGACTCCCATTAAACCAGCTGCTGGGTCTGTAACTAAACCAGAGCTCGACTCCCATTAAACCAGCTGCTGGGTCTGTAACTAAACCAGAGCTCGACTCCCATTAAACCAGCTGCTGGGTCTGTAACTAAACCAGAGCTCGACTCCCATTAAACCAGCTGCTGGGTCTGTGACTAAACCAGAGCTCGACTCCCATTAAACCAGCTGCTGGGTCTGTAACTAAACCAGAGCTCGACTCCCATTAAACCAGCTGCTGGGTCTGTAACTAAACCAGAGCTCGACTCCCATTAAACCAGCTGCTGGGTCTGTAACTAAACCAGAGCTCGACTCCCATTAAACCAGCTGCTGGGTCTGTAACTAAACCAGAGCTCGACTCCCATTAAACCAGCTGCTGGGTCTGTAACTAAACCAGAGCTCGACTCCCATTAAACCAGCTGCTGGGTCTGTGACTAAACCAGAGCCATTAAATTGACTCTGTTCAGAGTCTATTTGGTCCTACTCTGGATAGAGTAAATTTAACACTGAGCGCTTCAACTTGAACCCCAAAAAAGGTTAAATTAAACTGTTTTTTATTAAAGTCAAATACAGACATATATTACTAAGTACAAGTTTTACGTACAATAAGATTCAATGGTTTACATGATAACCTCATTGATGTTTTAATTCTGTTTGAGTGTTATTTTTTACTCTGTTCAGAGTGTATTAAGTCCTACTCTGGACAGAGTTAATTTTACTCTGAGGATTTTACTGTGGAGCGTCATGGTGGCGCAGTGGGTAGCACGGTCGTCTCACAGCAAGAAGGTTGCTGGTTCGAGCCTCGGCTGGGTCAGTTGGTATCTCTGTGTGGAGTTCTCATGTTCTCCTCGTGATCGCGTGGGTTTTCTCCGGGTGCTCCGGTTTCCCCACAAGAACAAATACAAGAGAATTATGGTAAAAACGATTGTTCGTAGAGTATGAGTGTGTGTGAATGTTTCTCAGCGTTGGGTTGCGACTATACCCATGCAGGGCATCCGCCGCATAAAACATGTGCCAGAAGAGTTGGCGGTTCATTCCGCTGCTGCGACCGTGAAAGGGAAGAAAGCCGACATGAAGATGGATGGATGGATGGATTTTACTGTGCACTCAACTTTAGATTAAGTTCAAAAGGCTTTGTTCTGTGAGAAAAAAGAGGAAATAAACAATGGTGTCTCTGCACATTTTATTCAAATCAGTGAAATCCTGAGATTAAAATAAACTCTTATTTGTAGGAGAAAATAAACTCTGAATAGAGTACAACTTACTCTCAAACTGAGCTAAAATATCCTTAAAGTGATTGTCTAAACTGCCATTTCTTCACCAAAAACTTCTGTACTTTGTTATAAACGATTGTATTTCACTATTTAAAACCCTCACAACTCTATATTCCCCATCATGAAAAAAAGAGTTTGACTTGATATATTTGTATGGTTCAAGTTGAGGGGCTCAGAGTTAATTTAACTCTAGAATGAATACAGGGACAAATAGACTCAGAACAGAGTCATTTTAACACTCCTGTAGTTAGATCGACAGATTTTAAACAGATTTTGATATATTGCTTCAGATCTATGTTCATCTGTGTGTAAAGATATTTTTTTTTACAATCAATTAGTAAACTTTACTGAATGTGAAATGTGTTATGCTTAATTGACTTTACTCAAATGTAAAAAAAACTGTTTACGTAAACTATAAGTATTGGTAAAATGCTTGAATACATATTTGAGAGTACTAATAAAACGTAAGTAAAATTACTCAAGATGTTTAGCACAGGTCCTTGATCATGCATATATAAATGACTAATTACCAATAAATTTTCTTTAAAATACTTAATTCAATTTACACGTTTATTAATAAACTTAGTTAGATTTTCCTCCTAAGTTTGCTTTGAATAGATAAGGCAATCGGTTTTCAAAGTTTTTTTGAAGTGAAGTAAAATAACTGCAATTGCTATATATATATATATATATATATATATATATATATATATATATATATATATATATATATATATATATATATATATAATTCAAACATTTTACCAATAATTAACTAGTTTATCTATCTATCTTTCTTTCTATCAAATCTAAATCAAACTTAATTGACTTTTACTTTTATTACTTTCATCTAATTAAAGTAACACAATTGTTAAATCAATCTAACAATAAAACAAACAATTAAAACAAATTAAAACCCACTCACTGGACACTACACAGTAACATCTACAGAGTTAAATTTACTCCTTTCAGAGTTCATTTGGTCTTGCTCTTAAACTTAAAAAAATTGGTATTTATTTCTGCTCCATCTTTTCCAATGAAATTCAATCCTAAACAATGGACTTATTCTACAAAACTAGATTTTTTTAAATGGCTTAATTAAAGTTGATTTATTATATAATTTGTTATAAATTAAATTACTTTTAATGATTTTGATACTGTCGCTATTGTTTCAGCTCTTATTAATCCCTTTCTTTTTCTGCTTTTTTCTGGGAGTTTATTTCTCTGGATTTTTATTTTGTAAAATGTTAGTGAGTGCAAAATAGCAGAAAATATTTAATGAGCTTTAATAGATTTTTTTTGGAATCCATCGTGAAATAACATTTAGCTCTTTTGATTATAAAAGTAATGTTTTTTACATGAACAAAAATAAAACGTCTCTCCCGAAAAGTATGTTTTAGTTTATTATTTTTTTCAACAAATCAGAATTTCAGCTTTTAAAGTCGAGGCTTAATGTTTTCCAATTTCCGTTTTCCAATTTTCGACTTTTTCTATGTTTAATTTTCATATTTTCCGTTTCTGTTTCCTTTCCGGTGATAAACCTCAGACGCCTCCGGAGCCGGAGCCGGAGCTTCCCGGGAGAACCTTCAGCGGGAGCCCTGCAGCTTAACTCCATCTCCAGACGAGTCCAGCTGGAGCCATCGCTTCAG
>UELW01000031.1:0-38630 GCA_900490495.1 Danionella dracula | reverse complement strand
AGGGAGAGAGAATGTGAGGGTAGAGAGTGGGGGGAGGGAGAGAGAGAGAGGGAAAAGGGAGAGAGAGAATGAGAGAGAGAGAAGGGAGAGGGAGAGAGATAGAGAAGGGAGAGAGAGAGAGAGAATGAGTGAGTGAGAGTGATAGAGAGATAGGGAATGGAGAGAGAGAGATTTGAAGAGAGCAAGTGAAGGAAGGGAGAGAGAGAGTGAGAATGTGGCACAGGAGAGAGTAGAGACAAAGAAAAGCCAGAGGCAGAGAGAGAGAGAGAGAGAAGCAGACAGAGAAAGAGATGTTGAGAGAGTGATGCTACAAGTGTTCCTAAACCGATTTTGTCTTTTAAAGTAAATGTAGCAATTTAATAAAAATGATTTAACTTCAAAGCATTCATTTTGCACGAACAACACTAAAATACTTCAGTCTCTCTTCAGGCCTCACTTGTGTTTCTCCTCATTAATTAACCTCAAGCAGACAAACGCGTGAATTAATAACGTCTGAGGCATAAATGAAACCTGCTATTATTTTTAAAAGCAACACAAACATTCACTCTGACCCAAGCGTGATGCATATGCAAAACCTCCTCTCCTGCTAAAAAGCCCCAGAATAAATAACTACAACAATTTATTGTATATGAAAAATGCAAGTTTTTTTTCTTCAAACGATTAGGAACACAACCGTATTTATAATTAATTCTCTAAGAAGAAGCGAGTGTGATGCTGCGCACATTCAGAACACAGAAAGAAAAACCCTTGATGCCCAGCTAACATGTTATAAAATAACTTTAGGAAAACAACCGCAACAATCAAACATAAAGATATAATTTATTGGAGATAAAGAAGAAATTTTAGGGATGTTGAAGTAGAAGTCAATTTAAGCAGAAGTCAAAGGATAATACAACATTTCTATCACATCTCAATTGATCTTTATTTCTGGATTTAACAGACCATTTTAAACAGCTAAACTGGCTCCTTTTACTGAAAAGAGATCTTAACCAAACTAACCGAAAGATTTACTATATATTTCCTACTATATAATATATATTTCCAACTATATAATATATATTTCCTACTCTATAAGTCCTGGCTTGGGGCTTGTTCTATCCACGATAGTTTAAAGAAGTGTCCCTCACATATAAATGAGCCTCAGCAGCAGCTAATCTCATCATGCTTTTTTCAAAACGAGGAAAGAAAATGTACTCGTGTGTGTGTGTGCATGTGTGTGTGTGTGTGTGTGTGCGTGCGTGTGTGTGTGTGTGCGTGTGTGTGTGTGTGCGTGCGTGTGTGTGCGTGTGTGTGTGTGTGTGCGTGCGTGCGTGTGTGTGTGTGTGTGTGTGTGTGTGTGTGTGTGCATGTGTGTGTGTGTGTGTGCATGTGTGTGTGTGTGTGCGTGTGTGTGCGTGCGTGTGTGTGTGTGTTGTGTGCGTGTGTGTGCGTGTGTGTGTGTGGAGTTAATGAGGTTCTGTGCGAGAGCTGTCAGATAGTAGGTGCACCCATGTGGCTCCGTCAACTTAAACATTTGATGCATAAATGATCATAAAAACCAAAAGATTTCTGAACTTCAGCTCTGAAGGATTAAGCTCCGAGACGTTCGTTGTGAGAACGATTGAAAACGTCCAAAACTTTGTCTCATAAAGGAACGCTTTCCACGAGAAGCTGGTTTACTGATTTATATGAAAAACACTTTTATATAAACACATTAAATAATCATATTTGTGAGTTTTGTCTGTGTGTAACATGGACGGAGTGTCCGTGATGTCACCCATAGGTTTGTGATAAAGATAAAAGAGGTGGGCGTGGACAGCAATTGGAAATTTGTCCACAGAGGCGGGACATGACATTATTAAAGACATCTGATTGGCTGAAGGTTTAACGAACAAATGTAAAAATCTGGCCCAATGAAAGCTGGCTCTTTTGATGACGTGTTCAGAGCGCTGGGTGGCATCTGGGTAGCACTTGATACACACCCTCGCATCGACCTCACAACAGGAAACAGTGAAGAAAAAGAAGAAAGAGAAGGAACGTCATTGAAAAAAATCTAGGAGGAGAAGAACATGGACACAGAGTTGGTGTCCGACCATTAAAATTTGTCCAAAAAAAGCCCACAAAGAGTATAAAATGGCAGGGACTTTCACTGTTTTCTCTTGAGCGCCATCCAAGGGCAAGGAGCATGATAGCATCAACATTAAACAGCAGAGGTGTGAAGCTAGCGAAAAGCCCCCTGCAGAGAAGCCACCTGAACCAATTTCAATTAGTCTAGATGTGTGGAGACTCTTGCGGATATTTTACTTCTACAAAATGTATTGTAGAAAATGTACTTGTGCTTAAATCTCTCTTACCCGAGTCCCATGACATATTTCAGTCCAAGCATATGTTTTATTATACACAATACTTTCCTGAGAATAATGTAAACTCTATCCAGAGTAGTGCCAAATAGACTCTGAGAGGAGCACAAATAACACTTAATTGATCTATGAAGTCGTCATCTAAATTTCCAATTCGTACTTGTACATTGTGTTACGGCCCCTAGTGGTCGTATTATTTTTTATCTGTGTTGGTTTGTGTGTTAGTAGTGTTTTACTCATTCAATTACTTAAAAAAAAAATTTATTAACAGAATGTCAGTAACAGATTAAGTGCAGTCACAATTCAGTACAGAAACAGAGAGAACAAGCCAGGGGGATCAGAAAAACAAAAAGAGAAAGATAGAGAAAAAAAATACAATCATTCACAAATGTTGTAAAGCTTAAACAATTGAACAGTTTTCACAGCCTTCTTATTGGTACAAGAATCAATTGGAATAACATGCGCCTTTATATAATGAGGAGTTCAAAAAAACGTGGTGAACTGTTTACAACTCTCGATTTATGGACATAAAATTTAGTTAGAAAAATAATTAGGTTAATCAGGTATAGGCTCGAGCAAGTGGATTGGTCGACTGACACAAAGCCAAAAAACACATTTTCCCAGAACAAAGAGAATTTTGAGAGCTACTCATTCACTGACATCCCTTCCTGTCCGTGTGTCCTGACATCACTTCCTGTCCGTGTGTCCTGACATCACTTCCTGTCCGTGTGTCCTGACATCACTTCCTGTCCGTGTGTCCTGAAATCCCTTCCTGTCCGTGTGTCCTGACATCACTTCCTGCCACATCTACACATCTGCTTCAGGAGTCTTGTCCGAGTCTCTTAGGTCCATGTGTTCCTGATCGCTGTCCTGCCCCTCATACACTCCCCCTACAGGAACTCTGCAGCTTCACCAAACCAGCAGCAGCTCTCATTTTGAGGCTCACTTGGTGTCTGTGCTTTGCTTGCTATTTCGTGCTTCGTCTGAAATTTTGAGCTTGCTCCATTTGATTTTCGCTCAGCCCTTGAATGAGTTCTTGCTCTGGTAAATATATTTGTAAATATTTTGTGGGTTATGTGGGGAGTTGGATGTTTGTGTTTTGAGTGTGTGCGTGTTTTAGCTGTTTTATATTTCAGTGTTTTATATTTCATATTTTTTATATTTAGTGTTTTATATTTCAGTTTACTGTGTGGTATTAGTTGGGCTTACTGTAAAAAAAAAACTCTCTTGGTTGCAAGACAATTTTCTTTTTTGTATAGTTTTCTTTAATGCCTGCACCTTAGACTAAGCACAACAAATGTTGGTATTTCACTATAAAATGCCCACAAACCTATTTTTCAACATCACAATAAAAAAATTGAGATTTCAAGTTTTTTTTTTTGGTTCATGTTTGGACACTAAGTCTTACTTTAACTCTATTTGAAATAGGGTTCAGAATAGAACACATATAACACTCAAACAGAGTTAACATTTCTACAAACTAAAATTCTAAAAAAAAATTTACAAACCAAACTCAAAAAGTAAAAACTCATAGCTTTATTTTACCGTTCACAATGTAAAAAATAAGCGTTTAACTTAACACTTTTATGATTCATGTTGAGATTGTTAGTGTTAATTGAACTCTATTAAGATTGTAATCGACTCTAATCCAAATAAAAAAACAGAACACACAGAGTTAAAATATCTGAGCTTATCGTCTAAACCACAGATTCTTCACCGAAATCTTGCTCTCTGTACGTGTGTTCTCCAGAACCCCTCATTACCATTCTCCCGATCACAACGTAGAAAAAAAAAGAGTTTAACTTAGAAGTTTTATGGTTAAAGTTACGACGTTTAGTTTTAATTTAACTCCAGTTAAATAGAGTAGAACCAAATAGATTCCGAACCGAGTCAGTTTAACACGCTAGATGTTACGGCATAAGCAAAAATAGCAAGACAAGAACACACTTTAAAATGTTCCAG
The DNA here is from genome assembly GCA_900490495.1 of Danionella dracula. Classification (NCBI taxonomy): domain Eukaryota; kingdom Metazoa; phylum Chordata; class Actinopteri; order Cypriniformes; family Danionidae; genus Danionella; species Danionella dracula. Next base: position 34,329 of record UELW01000031.1, on the reverse strand, counting down.
TAATGTCATATAGAAAACCACAGAGGTTTGACCTTTTATAAGTAAATAAAACTAAATAAAAATGCTCCAAATTTTTCAGCAGTTTGGTTAAAAAAAAAATAAAAAAATAGGTGGCAGAATTAGCATTTTAGATTGAACATTAAGACTTCAAAGTTAGACAATGATGTAATTCCAGAAATGTACTTACATTTACATGTATGCATTTGGCAGATGCTTTTATCTAAAGTGACTTACATTGCACAGGTCTTGGATGCTCTACCAACTGAGCTACAGCAAAGCTACTCAAGTAAAACAACTCAGAGCTAAAACAGCTGATGTATAAAAAATACAAAGCCCTGTAAACATTTGCAGATAAATAAAAACATACATTTCTTAGATACGATGCTGCCACCTCAGCAAATGATTCCTTTGATCGAAGCCGAAGCTCCCTTCAAGATCAGACCCTCTGCAGCCTTTCCGAGAGCCTCGCTCTTATGGGAGGTCTTTAAAATGGCTGGTTTACTATGGAAGACTAACAAAAGCAGACACTCAGCTTCTTCAGCACATCCCACCCACACCCTCTCTCCACTGCCAAAAGCCATTGTATCAGTTTCTTCTGCTCTCCAAACACTAGAACGGAGCGCTCAAGCATTTGTTCGCTTGTCATCGAGACGCATTAAAAGAGGAAGGTCTTAAGGCAGCGTGCGAGTTCCTCTTCTCTTGTTTGGGGCAGTGTTTGTGCATCGGGAGAGCAGATGTTTGGGGACAGCTTCCAGCCTCAGCGAATTTCAGTGTATGAAGCAAACAGCAGCACTCAGCACTTCTGGAGGGCTAAGACATGGCTCCCCCTCTCCGAGGAGGACGGGGGAGGGCGCACGAGGAGATGAGAACCAGGTGAAATTATGTCAAGGTTACGTTCAGTGGGGACATCTGTAGCTTTCGGCTCGATACACCACGATACAACCGAATACAGCAATACCTCGAGATACTACGAAATTAATCTGTTCTGGGTGGCCTTCGTTTGCTGGATTTGTCATATGTCGAAGCAAGTTTTACATGTAAAATGCCTAATTTGTTCCAAGGCACACAGAAACAACACACAAAAAAAAGGAAAAATAGCATTGAAAACCAGAGAAAAATTAAGTAGGATTCTTCAATCCTTAAAAGTACATATTACACATCTAAAACACCATAATAAAAGAATGAAGCAGAATAAAATTCATGAAAAATAATTACCCTTACCTTTCGAGTGAGGCGATGTGGGGAAGTGTCGGAGGAGGAGGAGAAAAATACGCTTTGTCAAAAAAAGCAACAGAAAAATAGTCACGAATTTAGGACACCAACACAAAATCGAAAGATTGTGTGAAGAAAAGGAAAGATCTTTTTTTTTCATATCTTGATAATATTCTTAAACTGATAAATATTCATCGTATGGTCTTGCGTATCTTGGATTTTCCATACCATGAAGCATTCATATCTCGAGGTATAGCTATTTTCTATCTCGATAACGATATCACAATATCGCAAAATGTATCTGAACAAGCATATCTATATAATCTATCTATATAATGTAATTTAATTGAAACTGTGAATTGCAGCATTACTTTTGAGCAGGGCAAGAAAACACGATCACATTACACCAAACATTAGCTTCATAACATTGGTTACCAGTGGATTAAAATGATTTTATTGGATTTTAAGTTTTATAGCGCTCCCTCATACGCCACACAGCTGCTCACTCCTCTAAAATCCCAGAGAGCGAGCTCCTAGTGGTCCCAGGCACTCGACTGAAGACTTAAAGCTGCACCCATTTGTCAACAAAGCATTCGTAGTTGTGCGCTCCATCCAACGTGGTGCGATGAGCTAACTAGAAGTTAGCATTGTCAACGCACATATCCCAAGTTCTTTAGTCCACCGTCATTATCCGGTGTTTAACTCAGAGCAGAGACCAAGAAAGAGAGTGAAAGAGCTTGCTCTGCTCCACTCCACGAGGTTAGACAATGTCAGACGCGTCGGGCTTCGTAGAGGCATCAGCGCGAGGTTACGTAAGTGCGCAACCTCAAAGAGGGCAAACCGTAGAGTCGACACCGAAGTAGAGATCAGAGCGTTTGCAGTGGTACGCCCTCGACTGCGGAAAGAATTGCGACTGTAAATACGTCATTCTCTGAACATTTTTAAATCCAGACTGAAGACTCACTTTTATTCGCAGACATTTTAAATGAGTATTTGTGAATGTACCTTAAATATGTTGTTTATTAACTGTTCTGTAGTGCTGTTGTTTTTGTCCTGTCTTTTAAAATACAGTATTTTACCTTGTTTTATGTTCAGCACTGCGGATTGTAAATGTGCTCAATTACATAAAATGTACTTAAAAGGAGACCTCAGATCCCAATTTAACAAGTGAATTTAGTTAGAGTTCACTTAATTTGTTTCTTTAGGGTATATATGCAAGGCCTGTAATGATGCAAGTATATATTTCTCTTCCGGTAAAAATTTGCTCTTTCTGCACGGAGGCAGGTGAAGAATACACTTTCAAAACTTGTATTTTTACCCTATGGACACTTTTCTTTAGCTTTTTTTTTTTGAGACAGCTACAATGACAATCTTCACAAAACTAACTCAAATCAATATAAGACTTGTAAATCTATTGCTTTGTCTCAGAAACAGCAGAGTGAAGGCTGTCCACAACAGAGCTAAACCAATCAGATGTGAGGAAGTTCTCCTTGTCTTCGGCTGCTGATTGGCCTTTCAGCTGGTGTTATAATGCCTCAATATTCGTGAGAGTTAAACAGAGAGAAGACGGAGAAAGATTATTAAGTTGCAACTGAAAGAGGGCAGACATAGAGCGTATTCAAGGAGATGAAAACTATCTATCGCTCTAATAAAAAAATGATATACATTTAAAAAACTATTTTCAGCTGGAGATCCCTCAAGGCTGGAAGAAGCAGCTCCTGAACACAGAGGTAACCTGTTTGAGCCCCAGATTTGTGATCTGGGTAGAAACACCTGGAAAACGCTGCTGCAGTTGATCAATAATGCAATTGGTGCTGATCTATACAAGTGTGGTGATGAGTACACACCTTTAGTTTCACAAATACAGATTTCAGCATTTTCACTTCACTGTGAGTCATTTTTTTTATCTTAAAGCCCAGTTAAGTTAACTTATGACACTATTTATTATTATTGCAATCACAATTTTGAACTCAATGATAGAAAAATCTGAAATTTAACAACCAGCCCTAAATTTAACGGTGTTAAAACGCGGTGTCGAAATAAACCTCGCATTTACTGCAAATATGTTAACCATTTTTACATTTCATTTTATTGTTACAACAGCTCAAGGAGCAACGAGTTTGCGCACTTAACATTTTAGTTCTGTTATCGAATACAAGATGGGAAATTAAAGTTTTTCTTGTTTAAAAAAAATCTGATTAATCAATTATTAAAATAATTGTTACTTGCAGCTTTATTTCTATCCTTTAGAATTGAGGATATGTAATGAGAAAGTACTACAATAATGCTATTTGTTTATCACTAAACCTTTAGTTTTGTCTTAAAAAAACTCATTAAATTACCTTGTGATGGTATTTTGTGTAACACAATATAAACCTCAATAATCGCAACATCTGCAGCCCTTGCAAGCACGTGTTCCTCCGCGTCTCTCTGTCCGTGTGACCTCTGCGCAGCAGCGCTGCAGACGCTCGGCACGGCTTTGCCCTTTGAAAAGCTGCAGACGAGCTCTACAGGGACCTGAGCGAAGACGAGCAGAGCATGTGTGTTTTTGCTGATGCTGATATTTGAGCTACAAAGCGATCAAGAAAAACAGCACTGCATTCATTACACACAAAGCAAGTGGCATCCTCTTCATAAAGCAAAGAGCAATGCGGAACAAATTAATAGCGATATCTCCAGGCTTTCTCTTTAACAGTGCCGAGCCGCAGTTTCGATGCCAGATGTTTGGTTGGTTTGCATCCTTCACCAGAACAAACCTTTTCTCTCATTCCTTCTTTATTAAACGTGGGCTTCGAAACAAAAGAGCAAATCAAATATGCAAACGCAAGCGTATTTGACCTTTCATTTCACAATTTCGGCGGCCAAAAATGAATAAATGAATCCAGCGACGCCTATTTGTCTGAAGTACGACAACCCCCCAAACACACACACACACACACACACACACACGCACTCTTTCTGCCTTGGCGGAGGTTGCCATAGTGACAGGCCCTCAGACACAAGAGCAGGAGATGGAGGAGATGGAGACGGAGATGTTGTGAGGGTCTTTCTGTCAGTTTTCTGGATAAGACATCGTGCTCAATCTGCCTTTATCACAGGACCATGAACCGCTCAGGTTTAACAGTAGCTTTATTCGATTAAATTGAGAGAAAATCCTTTTTTTCTGTGAATTGGATGACACTTTTTAAATATTTATTTGCATGTAGAACGCCTAGTTAAAAATCAAATTATAGATAGTGATCTAACGTTCAAGAACCATATCTCTTGTGTTACTAGGACCTCCTTCTTTCACCTCAGGAACATTGCTAAAGTACGGAACATGCTGTCTATCGTAGACGCAGAGAAATTAGTTCATGCTTTCATGAGCTCCAGAATGGATTATTGTAGCGCTCTGTTAGCTGCTGCTCAGCCGCCACGCTACAAAAACTACAGCTAGCACAGAACGCAGCAGCTAGAGTTCTCACAAGAACAAAGAAATATGATCACATTACACCGGTTCTGTGCTCTCGTCATTGGCTTCTTGTACAATATCACATTGTCTATAAGATGCTGCTCCTTCTCTTTAAGGCTCTGAACGGCTCGGCTCCGCTCTACCTAAGCAGTCACGATATATTCCAGCTCGCTCTCTTCCATCACAAGAAGAAGCTCTACTGATTATTCCGCAGAAGAGTAAATCCACCAGAGGAGGAAGAACATTCTCGTATAGAGCCTCGAAGCTCTGGAATAAACGCCGGATGTTGTCCGGAGCTCAGCTACGCTCACAGAGCTTAAAATTAAATTAAAAACATATCTGTTTAATTAAACGTTCGAATAATGGTTCTTGGTATGATGGCTGAGCGCTATAAACATATAAACTGCTGAAACAACGACGTCCTTCAATGAATTTATCTAACCTCTCCCCATCATTTATCACTCATTCTGCAGCTGTTGTTTGTGTTGCACTGTCCTTTGTTTTTCAGGTGCTGTCCGGTGAGCTGTGCGTCACGTTCCTCACAGAAAGGAACAGCAGCAGCGAGCAGTAGCTGATCACCGGACAATCAATGAAACGTTTAGGTTAATCTGTGATGTTCTGGAAAAGCTGGGGGCTCAGGAGGCCTCGTTCGACTCTGTAACCATGACAACCACGTACCAGCATGATTAGCAAATTATTATCATGTTACTATATACTATACTGATTCATCCACGTTTTGATGAAAAGTTAACAGAAACTGATAAATAGAATCCTTTTTAATGTCTATTTTGTATTTTCTATTGTTTATTACATTTTATTCTATTCTGTTTCAGCTATTATTTGATCAGCTATTGTTATTTTTAACTTGTGTTTTAAGGGGCACCAATATCATCTCTGTGTTCTCTTGCATTGTTCACTGCTCACTATGTTTTAAAGGTTATCTGTTCTGTGTTTCCCTCTTGCTTTGACCTTGAGAGCGCTGAAAGGTGCACAAAATAAATTGTATTATCTTCAAGGAACACTTTTAATCTAATAATAATAAATAATAATAATAATGCCTTCAGTTTATATAGCGCTTTTCTAGACGCTTTACAATGATCAGAGCATTATTCATTCACTCCACGTTCACACTCTGGTGGTGAAAAGCTACCTTGGTAGCATTCAGCTTCCATCTTTATTTTATTTATTTTTTATTTCCTTTCTGCTGCGGTTGATAGATCAGCTGATACAACTAAAACTAAATGCAGGGTAAAGCCGAATGAATCAGAAAGACAAAAAAACCCTGAAAAAACGCTCTGCACTAACCAGGGCTGATGAAAAAACAGCATCGCTTACAGCTCAGAACTGTATTTATGACAAAAGGGTTTTCAATGCTATTTTAGTTGACAGTCAAGTGAATGGATAGACTATAAAAGCTTTTGGAATTCGATTGGCTCCATATGGCCTTAAATAAAATCTTCTGTTTTGGAATGTTCAATTATGTTCAATATTGTGTTGTTTGTAAAATATTCTATTTAATTTCTAAATGTTTTAACCAAATGTAAATCTAATCAAAGATTGTCCTATTTAAATTAAATAGAGTTTAGTGTCTGTTCAAGAAGAATGAAAAATCCAGAGAAAAGCTGCGCTGATTCAACGTCAAAGAGAGCGCAAGAACAGAGATTTAAACACCGCAAAATCTCTTTCTAGTATGTTTACTTCTTCTCTTGATGGAGAAAGATAAATCTGAAGCTTTGCACCTTAAACAAATGAATACAATGACAATTATATATGCTTCTATTACAACATGAACTTATTTTAGAACGGGCAAAAAAACACAAAGTTTATGTGAAGAAGTCACTTTAAGCTCATTTGCAGCTTTTTAAATATCCTCCTTAAAACAAACAAACAAAAACAAAAACATTTTATTTTTGTTATATTTTATATTATTTAAGGGAAAATCCTGGAATATATCTTCTCACAGAAGTTGAGAAATCCCTGTACCAATGTAAATGTAATTATTATTATTATTATCACTATTCTATTTTATATACATTTGTGATTTGTTTTATACTGTGTTATATATTTAATGTGTAATTATTTTAATTCAATGTAAATCTAATCAAATTTGTTATTCTATTTGATTTAATTTGATTTTAGTCTCTGTTCATGAAGAATGAAAAATCCAGAAAGAGAGCACCAGGACAGAGATTTAAACATCACAAACTCTTGAATAAAACACTCTTTTTAGTATTTTTACTTCTTCTCTTGATAGAGAAAAATAAACCTGAAGCTTTGAATTTTAAATAAATGGTTACATGAACCTCTTATTTTAGAATTGACCCACAGTACAAGATAAAAAACTTAAAGACTTAAAAGTGTTTGAGTTGGAGTGTTATATAGTGAAACATACATGTAAACAGAAAGCTTATGTGAAGAAAAAATTTTATGCTAATTAGCAGCTATTCAAAGATCCTCCTTACATTTTTTTTTGCTTGCTATATTTTCCCGCGCATCAAAGAATTAGAGGAGAATCGTGGAAGGCGTCCACTCACAGAAGTTGAGAAATCCCCGTTCCAATGTAAATGTTTCATTCGTGACATCAAAGCGCAGGGCACCTATCTGCATAAAAACCAAGCCTTTCTATTGGTCAACCCGTGCTGCGAAGAAAGCCCTCGGTGCTCGCTCTACCCTCACTTTTATTTTTCATCTCCAGCGCCCTCCATCTTCCTCCTCTCTCGCTCCTATTCATCTAGTCCTCTCCTCCGCAGCTCCATTTATCTTCCCTCCCTCAGCATCCCGCGTTCCACAGCCGATATCAAGGCTTGACCCCGAGCCCTTCAAAGGTCAAGTGAGACAAGGTCACCGGCGGGTCAAGCCTGCTGACTGGCCGACCTCCGAAAGGACTCGGGCTGGCAGCCAATCCCGACGCAGCCTCTCCCACAGCAGCCGGCCTCCATCCCTGACGGGCATCACGTGAGGCTGGCGGACTGATGAAGGGAATGATGGACGATGCTTTTAGTACCTGTTTAGAATGAAGCTGTCCGCACTGCTCTGTAATTACCCACTCCCAGGCGGCAGCTGCCCAACATAATAGCTTTTTGTTTGTTGACCTGCTTTACCAAAGAGAGCCGTGTTTAAGCGTTCGCTGAGCCTTCCTGCATGTTAGCAAGAAAGGTGCGCCATCACACTGTACGCGATGTCAGATTTAGCTCCATTCCTCGAAAGGCTCGCTTGACCCATCCGCTTTTTTTCTTCCCGCTCAGGCGCGGAGGAATTCTGTTTTATTTTTGAAAGTGCATTACACGATCCCTCATTTTTATGTGGCACTCCAGCCACCGAGAGGTAAACACGAGACTTGTAAATCTGCAATAAAATCCGCAGAATCAACAGCTGTGATTGTAATAAGTAATTCGGAATAAACTGAGATGTTGGTGAATGAAACACTCCTTCCTCCAATTTCTGTCCGCGCGCCTTCAAGCCAAGCCGTATTTCAGCGGAGAGCACTTAAACTGTTGCACGGCTATAAACATTACTTGCATTTGGTCAAGCATGAATCAAACGATGGTCTCCGCGGAGCATCAAAGAATGCTCATATTCTCAGCGACAGGAATCAGGACGAGCTGATGCGAGTGTGTGTGCGGAGAAGGTCGCGTTTGCATCTTTCTCAGCACTTCAGAAACCTCAACAGTTGGTTTTTAAGATTAGATTTAAGAATGTACCCATAGTTTTCAGTGGTGGACGGTAACGAAGTGATTGTAAATCGTTACTGTACTTGAGTAGCTTTTTGGAGTATCTGTTTTTTACAGAATTATTTCAATTTAGGAAGACTTTTTACTTTAACTCCACCACATTCTAAAAGTCAAGTATCTTACTTTTATTCAACTACATTTAGCAAAATCAGACATTTTTATTTATTTATGAGCGAACAAAAATAAAAGCAATAGCTCAAGCATGCACGAGCCACCAATCACGGAATCTACTCAGCGCAAATGAGGTTCAGTGTCAGTTCAAAAACAGCGTTTTTTGAGAGCGTCCGTGTCTTAATAGATGATGGAAGAAACTCCCGACTATCACTTGTCACAATTACTTTTTTTGAAGTCCCTGAAAAGAAGAAAGACTGCTTCATTTTGAATGGCCTTCTCTGTCTGCCCCGGCCCTGTACCATTTCTTCTTACGAGAATTATCCAATCTGCTAAACGCGTAGAGATGAGTGATTTTCATTCTGGGGGTCATTTTTAATGAAGTAGTCTTACTGTAGATCCAGAAAACTCTTTCATTGTGTATGTTAGGGGTCCGTGTGCCTTTTATTTAAACGGAATAACGACATGAGAGAAAATGACTCCTTCTCATTAGTTCGTTTTTTTTGTAAACAAAATTACGGGATTTCGGGTCAACTTCTCGTTTTTCTCGTGTGAGTCAAAAAATGAATTTTAGTCTGGAAATTTTGTTTTAACATGTGGTTCAAACCCAGCAACATCCCTCTGCTTTTCCTCTCGATGCGTAATAGGAAGTGACTGAACTGCAGTACCTTGAATGACCACTAGAGACTCCAGAAGGGAGCAGGTACTCATTCGCTGCACAACTTGAGTTGAAAAAGAGTTTTCTTCCCTTCGATGTGTGGGCAAAGCAGTTCAACAGTGGCCTTGATAAAGAAAACACGGCTTTGTTTGTTTACAGTCAAGCGATCATCATGGGTTATTTAATAGCTAAACGAGATTTATTTCCTCAATTTTAATATAATTCACTTTAATAAAATGATAAAAAATATGCACTTTTTTCGGTTGGATTAAAAAAAAAAAAAAAAAAAAGGAGACCTTTCATGTAAACTCGACTTGTAAGACTCGAGTATGCATGTTTGTGTAATCCTTTCTTTAATTTTCGGTAAGCTGAAAATGACTCCATGTCCACAGCTCCTTACATTGTTGTAGTGGCAGCTACTGACCAATCAGATGAACAGCTAATGCAGCTCATCTCAATGTAGAACAGAAAAATGTGTAAATACTTCACCAGAAATGGGTAGATTTTGTGGGTGCCAGCAATCGAAACCTGAGAGAGATGACTTACTTGTGAGCAGTGCTTCTCTTCAAAGCTGTTTAAAAAAAGCGGATAGAAAAAAAGCGGATAGAAAAAGCCCAAGCAGGAAGCACAGTTGTTTTCAGGTGCTCAAGCTTAATGATTACTTTAAATACAGTGTACGTGTATCATTAGTATTTGTAAGCTATGTGATTCTAAAACAGTCATACATACTCTGATACCAACCTTCAGAGTCACAAGCAGCAAACGCTGAATGAAAAAATACTACATTTTCCACAACTACACCTATAAAATAATGTTTATCTGGAAATAATGACTCCTGCAGACATCTGAATGATTAAGAGAGGAAGGGCATCTTTAATAAGAGTCAAAGTTTGGAAGGTGTTTGGACATAAATCTGTGAAAAGGTGAAACAGTTATGCAATAGTTCTTATAGTTAATAGTAATTGATCCAGTCATTTTTGTAAATCCGTAAAATAGCATCTAAATTCCGACTTCTTTTCAGGCTGCTTGATTTATGACATTGATTTATGACATCTTGTTCAACAATCTGTGATTTTCATTCACTTCAAGTTGCAAGATTTGCACAAAACTTCTTGCTTTGAGGTCTTAATGTTGTAGCCAGTAACCGGCACTGTGGCGAGCCATGTATACTATTTGGGTAAAAACTAAATAATATTATATGTAGAAATCTCTAATTCACTTTCTACTAATGTAATTGGATCTGCAGACATCGCTAAATCTATTTTTGACAAGTTAAAATATATCACACCCTTGTCAGACATTTTTTTTTTCACATTTTTAAAGTCTTATGGTTCACAGCTTTTAATGTAAATACCGCTTGCCAAAACTGCTCATCTTATCTGGAACTGGTTACATAAAACTGCTCCGCTTATTCACGCCCCCATAAGTACAGTTTTTAAGTAATTCTAAAAGTTCTGAAATGTATCGTTTTTTTTTAACTGAGACACATTAAGGAGAGTCTTAGGATTAAAATCAAATCACGTCAAACAGGCAGAAAAGGTGCCTTTTAATCAATCTTGATCCTAGTTTAACACAAGGGAAGAATATCAGGAGCATTTATGCACCAGAGACGTTCACTGATCCTAAAAACATCTTTAGCTTGTTCCGAGATTCTAAGTTTATTTGGTCCCACTCCTTATAGAGTAAAATTAACACTGAGCCCCTCAAAGAAAACTCTGAAATCTATTAAAATCTTGTATTTTGTATTTATCTTTTTTTCTTGTATTAAAATAGAAATGTGAGGTTTTTACAAAGTACAAGAGTACAAATTTTCAATGAAGATACGGTAGTTTAGATATTTCAACTCCGACTGATTGTTGTACTCGATTCAGAGCGTATTTTGTCCTGCTCTGCATAGAGTTAATTTTACTCTGCATAAAAGCAAACAAGTATTGAACTCAAAGCGCAACAACAGTGACGCACATCTGCGAGCAAAAAAGCAGAAGCAAAAGCCGCAGAAATCCATGCATGTGCAGGGTCAGTTCTGCACGCGTCGAGCTGCTGGGAATGTCTACAGCTCATATTTCACATCGATCCCAAGCCATTATTATTAACGAGCCGTTGAGAGTCAATTAGCTGAAGGAAAACAGAAAGAAAATAAATAGCGCTGTAAACAAACACGTCCCGGTTCGAAGCGGCTCCAATGCCTTTTATCTCCACAATATTAGCAAGTCACATTTAAAACATGAGTTTATCCACATAAATCACAGCAGGTCTCGCTTTAAACATTCCTCCGGCATAAAGAGTCGCGCTCGTCATTGAACCCTGCGTCTACTCCACACCACAACATTGATCCGACGGCAGCAAGGCTCAGATAAACAGGCCTCGGCTGACCTGTAGCAGCCAAAAACACGCTTTCCATGAATGTTTCTGCAGCCAGGTTTGACGAGAGCCTGCTATCGTCCCTCGCGTTCCCCCACCGGCTGCTTCTCGCATAACTCAGCCACAGTGTCTCTCACCCTCCTCATAAATTACAGTCCTATCGTCTCATAATGCCAGCTTAATGCGTAGTCAATAAACCCCACAGTGCCATGCTTGTGCCCCTCTCTCGTTTGTCCATAAATATGAGCGGCACTCAGGGATTGATGGGCCGCTGGGGTCTGGCTCCTCTCATCCGGGTGTGGAGGAGAAGAGTGAAGGCTTGGAGAGGAGAACTGCAGGTGTTTGGAGGAGATAGCACACAGACTGGTGAGATGGGAGCACCGAGGCACTGACGGATCACCAGAGAGACGCTGCTGCTAATGTAATAATTAATTAACCTTTCTTTTCCGAACAGGCTCGCAGCAGGGGTTATTTGACCCATTTGGGTTATCGTCTCTTTTATGGGAAAAGTACAATTTCGGAACCCGTTGAACTCAGCGAAGGGTTTTGTGGGAGCCATTAGAATGGAGTTAAATGGCAGCGTATGCTGTGTTTTAAAGGGGCACTATCTGAGAAATTTAGTTCAAGTAGTGGTTGATTTGTCAAGAGGGATTAAAGGATCATGCTCAGATCCACTGAAAGTTTTATTCACAAGTGACGAAGTGCAAACACTGTTAACTTACTTCAGCAGGACTTTGGGAGTTTATTAGAGCTGCTCGATTATGGGAAAAATCCAGGCAAGGCAGACAAAAAGCCATTCTCTTTCTCAACAGGTGATTTATTTTTAAACACCGTGAAAACTACAGCAAACTAACAAGTAAACAAACACAAATATAACGTAGACTCAGTGTTCTGGACGCTCGACCTTTAATGTAATTTCTAGAAACATGCTTTCAGATCAAAGACGTTTTTTTGCCGGTTTTCTTTTGTTTGTTGTCTTCCATTCACAAACATCAGAGAGGCATTTCATTCAGCCATTCGTGAGATATCCGAGTAAACTTACCGCGAGTTCCCGCCTCAAAGCGGATGCTGGGGACCACCTGAGTCAATTAAAAATTCAGTCAAAAACATCGGTTACACATTATTAGTTAAAGATTATGTATTGACTTTTCCGAATAGTGCCGAATCGCGTCTTTACATGAACTTTACATAGAACTCAGCTGTTCTTCCCGGATCGTTCACGCTTGGTGACTCAATTAGAGTAAAGTACATGGATGTATTTCATTTTAGTTGGAGCTAAATATATATGTTTGATGGAAAATCTGCCCTTGGTTTAATTAAAATTAACCTATTAGCTATTTCTTCAGTGTAGTTTCAGTTTTGGTCACACACTGCACTTTTAAATGTTTGCTAAGAGAGAGAAAAAAATCCTTATGCAAAGGTAAAGTGTTGCGATTTAAACTATTTTAAATGAAGTTGTCCCAAACCAGCGGCAACCTCCTGCTCCCCCTGCCCACAACAGGAAGTGACTAAACTGTAGTACCTTGATCGCTAAGATGTGAGCTGGTTCTCATTCACTCCAATGTTAAAACTGCTCAGCTTTGAAAAATCATGTTTCCTCCCCTAGTTCTGTAATGTTTTTTGCAAATAAATATGTTAAATTTTTACATTTAAACCTTCAGCCAATCAGACATCTGTGCTACACCTATGTCCCGCCTATCTTGACCCATTTTTGGTAATCGGTAAGTGAAGCACTTCCACAGAGGCGATGGCTGGCTACGCCCATTTTTAGCCCGCTTCACCGATCATACGAAACATCACACACACACATGCTATGTCCATGCTACATGCAGTTAACATTACCAACGAACGAAATTCTTAGAATTCACTGATATTTTCCATCAGATTCATTACAATTTTACAGTAGTTTAAGATTGATATTATGTAATATGCTATACAGTGCTATTAGTCAACAAGGAAAATGTCTGACGATGATCAATCCGCCAATAAGGTGTGATTAAAAGGGACTTTTTAAAAGTTAAGTTGTGTTTTTAGAAATTTGAGTGATTTCCTGATGAGAAAATAATCAACATTCTTTAATGGTCACAGCTTGTTCCAGAGCGATCATGAAGCGCGTCCGTTCTCAGCTCATGAGGAATCAGAGCTATGATGTTAGCAGTCGAACCTTGATCAACCTGTTCCCTCGTCCACATACTTGAAATTGACAGGACTTGACTAGGACTTGCCCTGCCTTGACTTGGGACTTGACCAAGACTCTCCCTGTCTTGATTTCGGACTTGACTATGAGTTGCCCTGCCTCGACTTGGGACTGGATTAGGATTTTTCCTGCCTTGACTTGGCACATGACTTGAGATGACATGTAGTGACTTGAGACTTGACTCAGACTTGCCTTGACTTGAAATATAGCGACTTGACTAGAACTTGCGCTGCCTTGATTTGGAACTTGACTAGGACTTGTCCTGCCTTGTGTTGGGACTTGACTTGACATGAAATGAAATGTAATGTCTTGAGACTCGGAATTACCCTGTCTTAATTTGGGACTTGGCCATGACTTGCCCTGCCTTGACTTGGGACTTGACTTGAAATGTAGTAACTTGACTAGGACTTGCACTGCCTTGACTTGGGGCTTGACTTGATTAATGTTTGTATGTTTGTCAGTATATTTCAATAAATAAATAAAAATATATTTATTGTCACAGCTCTCTTCCTTTAAAACAATCCACATTTCTGTCTACTGAGCTGCGCATGTATTGAATTCATTCATTTAAAGAAGGTTCCTGAAACAACCATAAAATAGTTAAAAATGAACAGAAATAAAGTTTTGCTGTAAAACACTCCAAATACTCATAGTTTAAAAAAATCTACATTCTACAACTCTTCCTACGGTTTGATATGACTTTAACGCCAAACATTGAGTCACATTAGACCTCCGAGCCTCGTACTCACACAACTGTCAAAGAAAAAAATGACTGGAGTAAAAATAAGTTTGAAGTGGTTTATTTCAAGAATATTAGCTGCGAGCCAGGTTTTATCTTAGTGGAAGATAAAAACGGTGTGGAATAAAAGACATGAGCTGTGAATGACTGAACTCCAGGGTTAAGAACCCATTTAACAATGGTCAGCCTTGCAGCGGCCGCACACTGAGATGACATATATGAGATCCAGCCTCACGCTGTTCAAAGGGAGTCGATGGTAATTAAGGGCCGTGTTTGGCGCTTGTCCTAAAATTAGTTGTGTTTGTCTTTGGATGTTAAGAGAGCTGAGTGAGAGTTTTTGAGGTTAAGAGCCGCTCTTTCCTTACGGGAGTGATCAAGAGACAACAAGCCGAATGGGATTAATCTCCAACACAGTTATTCTTCCAAGTGCACTGGCTCTCGTCCTGAAAACCTCGAGTAAATGTTTTGTCTAGTGCAACAAAGATCCAGACTTTCATTTAAGTGCCGGAGCGACAGAGCGCAGATGGCGTGGGATCACTTGCCAGAGAAAGTTAAAGCGGCGTGCTTTCCGCTGTTTAAAAGTGTGAGAGAACAGGAAACTCAGGAATAGAAAAAGTGAAGTGAAATGTAATAAAAAAATCTAAAACAATAAGAAAAAAATATTTAATTTCTTCAGAAAACAACAGTGTTCCTGGCATCTACACCCACTTTATCAGGCACACCTTTTCTTTTCTTTTTAAAAGCCTTGATGGCCACTTTATGGCTACCTCCTTTAAAAATGTAATTCATATTTCAGTTCATAAAACCTTAATTCACAAGATGTTTAAAACTTTAAAAGTCTGTACTACTTAAAAATGTTATCAGGCTTTTTGGGTTAGAATGGATTTCCTTCAGATCTTTTCCGATCAGGTTCCTTCTCCTCATGAACTTAAAACTTATTGGATAAAATAAATGTTCAGGGTCTACATAAAATAATAGTCACAATTTTAAAAGAAAAAAACTACGAGTTAATCTTGTGTGCCATATTCGACATCTGGTTAGTAGAGCCTGATCCCTTTTGGTTCCTGAAATTATTCGGGTTGCTCTGAACTCTGGGTATTTCGTGCAATCTGTTTTCCAATTGTTGATTCCAATTTTGCTGCCATTCTTTCACTACTCTGGAATTTATTTTCTCTTTTAGTTCTGTTGGTGGCGTCAGATGTTCATCCGTATGACTCTGGGTCTGCTCGTTTAGCCACATTGTCTGCTCTTCTCGGTATTCCCACATGACCGGCAACAGAACACTATACTATATCCAGTCCTCAATAAGTTAATTGTTTGTAGAATTATTTCAGCAACTGCAGGAGGAGTGGGTTTCCACTCGTTAATGCAAATTTATAATCAGCCAATCACATGCTCAAACGAGCATCAGAATGGAGAAGGAAGGTACTGAATGTGGCATGGTCGTTTTTACCAGATGTGCTGCTCTGAGTATTTCAGAGACTGCTGATCTACTGGGATTGTCACGTCCAACCATCGCCAGGGTTTACTGAGAATGACCAGAAAAAGAGAAAATACTTCCAGCAGGAGAAGAGTTCATGGGATAAAGCACCAATCCTTTCAGACTGGTTTCTTGAAGTTCACTGTACTCAAACAGTCTCCGCAGTGACCAGATCTCAGTCCAGTAGAGCAGCTTTGAGATGTGGTGCAACGGGAGATTCACATCATGGATGTGCAGTGGACAAATCTGCAGCAACGACAGCCCCTATCATTTCAATATGGAGCACACTCCACTAATTATTGTGTTTCCAGTAGCTTGTTGAATCATTTTCACGAAGGATCGAGGCTGAAAGGGGCCTCACCCCTGTACTAGAAAGGTGTACCTAATAAAGTGGGCCGGTGTGTGTTCAAAAAGATAGTTCTTTAAGGAGTAAATAAGTAAACAACAAACAATTCTTCTTGGAACCTTAGATCCCAAAGAAGCATCCATTGACTACACATTTACTACATTCTGTGTCAGCCCCTCGCCTGCTTTCCCTGTGGATTGCAGTTTAAGGTCTGTAGTTGATGCTGAAGGTTTATTTCCTCAATGTGTGTCCTAACCAGCCCAACTTTCCTCTTAAACACTCGTTTGTTATTGGTTCTGGTTAGGGTTGGGCCATGTCACATATTCCAAAATAATACCAGTACAACTATCAAGATGGTTTAAAAAGTTAATATCTCGATACTCTGACATGTAGACGTACACATCACTTTTATTATTTTATTTTTTTTTACATTTTACATTCTGGGAACCCATGGGGCAGAAAGATGGAGCAGTGGTGGAGTTGGTCGCCCTGTAACCATAAGGTTGGCGGTTCGATCCCCGCTAGGCCATTCTACTGTTGTGGCCCTGGGTGAGCCACTTCACCTGCATTTCCCTGTATGGATGTGAGTGACCGGTGGAGTGTGTTTGGTGGATGTGAGTGACTGGTGGAGTGTGTTTGGTGGATGAGTGTGACTGGTGGAGTGTGTTTGGTGGATGTGAGTGACTGGTGGAGTGTGTTTGGTGGATGAGTGTGACTGGTGGAGTGTGTTTGGTGGATGTGAGTGACTGGTGTAGTGTGTTTGGTGGATGTGAGTGACTGGTGGAGTGTGTTTGGTGGATGAGTGTGACTGGTGGCGTGTGTTTGGTGGATGTGAGTGACTGGTGGAGTGTGTTTGGGTGGATGTGAGTGGACTGGTGGAGTGTGTTTGGTGGATGAGGGTGCTGGTGGTAGTCTGTTTGGTGGATGTGAGTGACTGGTGTAGGTGGTTTGGTGGATGTGAGTGGACTGGTGGAGTGTGTTGGGTGGATGTAAGTGACTGGTGGAGTGTGTTTGGTGGATGTAGTGACTGGTGGAGTGTGTTTTGGTGGATGAGTGTGACTGGGTGGAGTGGTGTTTGGTGGAGTAGAAGGTGACTGGTGGAGGTGTTTTGGTGGAGGTGAGGGGGGACTGGTGGAGTGTGTTTTGGCTGGATGTAGTGACTGGTGGACGTGGTGTTTGGTGGATGGTGAGTGACTGGTGGAGTGTGTTTGGTGGATGTGAGGTGACTGGTGTGGAGTGTGTTTGGTGGATGAGTGTGACTGGTGGAGTGTGTTTGGTGGATGTGAGTGACTGGTGGAGTGTGTTTGGTGGATGAGTGTGACTGGTGGAGTGTGTTTGGTGGATGTGAGTGACTGGTGGAGTGTGTTTGGTGGATGTGAGTGACTGGTGGAGAGTGTTTGGTGGATGTGAGTGACTGGTGGAGTGTGTTTGGTGGATGTGAGTGACTGGTGGAGTGTGTTTGGTGGATGAGTGTGACTGGTGGAGTGTGTTTGGTGGATGTGAGTGACTGGTGGAGTGTGTTTGGTGGATATGAGTGACTGGTGGAGTGTGTTTGGTGGATGTGAGTGACTGGTGGGGTGTGTTTGGTGGTGGGCAGGAGGCCGTAGGCGCAAAATGGCAGCCACATTCTGTCAGACTGCTCCAGGGCAGCTGAGGGCTACCAAGGTAGCTTATCACCAGCAGAATGTGAATGTGGAGTGAATGAATAATGCTCTGATAATTGTAAAGCGTCTTTGAGTGTCTAGAAAAGTGCTATATAAATTGAAGGCATTATTATTATTATTTATTATTAACCCTTGCAATCACATTTATATATTTTTAACATTTATGCATACTATCCAACTCTAGAAAAGTACAATTATGTTTAGGGTTGCCAGTCATTTAGGAGCAATTCACAATCTCTGCCAACCCCAAGCAACAACAAAACATATCATATGAGATTTACATGATATCAGACAAATAAGTACTGTGGAAATGTATTTTAGACCAAGAACCGTGACTTTTCAAGACCCAGAGGAAACCCTGAATAACAGACAACACTGAGGCTATTTATTATTCGGAGTGCCATCCAACAGCTACTGGGAATCACAGATATCATGTGCTACTGAAAGGCAAGAGTTGATTTCAGATAAAAACGAGAGTTCTCAAAAAACACATTTGCATGTTTTCAGTAGGTAATAAGGCTGGGTGACGAAGCCACTTCATTGAAATCGTTAGGAATTCTCTAAAAGACATAACCATCTGTTTTGTTCCGTGCAGACACATGCAAATCCTCTCTCTGGTAATAACAAAAGCACAACTTTCTAATGCAGTGGAAAGTGATCTGAATATCTGTGATCTCAAGAGCACATACCCGAAACCAAAGCCTATAAATCCTGAGACAGAATCTCCCCACAATGAGGAGAGCTGCAATCTGGGTTATTAATAAATAAAGCGCTAACTAGAATAAAGCCACAGCCTCTCTGAGGGCCTGCTAGCTGGAGCACGAGGAGAGAATACGAATGGCGATCCGGATCCTAATCTGCAGTCATGGCGGAGAGTCAGGCTTGGCACCTCCCGCTCATGGTGACTGTGCAGTGAACCCAGCGGTCGGCCCAAGCCACCCTGTACCCTCCAGCAAGGATGCTGCAGAAGTTCGAGCAGTCGCTGGGCTCCAAGGCGTCACTATGATTAATCGCAGCAGGGGGGCTTCCCCTCCCTCCGCGCTGAAGAAAATGGAAAGGAAAGCAAGAGAAGGGGATGACTTTAAGGTGAGAGAAGAAGAGAGAATGACCAGCAGGGGGAATCAGGCTCTCGTATTCCTGACCGCTCCCCAACCTTCTCTGCTTCCACCGCGCTCTCGCTTTCCTCTCCCTGGAGGGTAATAAAGACGGATGACACTGATGCTGTGCCATCCGGCGCTACAGCCCTCGACTGCAGAGCCATTTGCACCATCATTTATCGCCCTCCTCCAAACGCCACCCCCTCCCCGTGCCCCCCGCTCTAATTCTGCTTTAATAACCAGCGCCTCCATTCATCACAGTATTGACGTCTCTGACAGACAGTGCGGCGTACACTAACTCCCTGCCCTTTACTCGC
This sequence comes from Danionella dracula, assembly GCA_900490495.1. Classification (NCBI taxonomy): domain Eukaryota; kingdom Metazoa; phylum Chordata; class Actinopteri; order Cypriniformes; family Danionidae; genus Danionella; species Danionella dracula. The sequence goes on along the minus strand of UELW01000031.1, from coordinate 14,965 downwards.
ACACCAGCGGGGTCGTGCCGAGTTCACCCAGTCAATAATCACACCGGTAGCGCGCCGCTGTCACCTTGGTGACGCCGAGAGACACATAGAGACGCATGATGAGACAGAGCGAGTGTTTGGACGCCATGCCAACATGCTGCCATTAGCATCATCACAGCAACTGGGATCAGACTCGGAACAGGAGGCACCTCGAACGCCAATATACCCAGGCAAGGGCCAAATGTGTTACCGCAGCCAATAAACAGGCAGCTTCACTTCCAAATATACAAATGAACTCCGATTCCACCTCCGGGACGAGTTTTCCTCAATTTATGACTCAACTGGCTTCACTAGTGTCACTTGGCAGAGGGTAAGCTCTAGCCACAACCACAATATTTGATCGGAAGGAAATATAACTCCATTTCACCTCACAAAACTCTCAGTTTGGCTCACATACAATTCTTCTTAGTTCCCACTAAAGGTCTTATATTATGCTCTTGTTATAGCACTTAGAATCAATATTTGAGCCCTCTATACTAGCGCTGCACTGTCAATAACTTTCAAAATGAAATATTTTTTGTAATAACGTCTTTGAATCCCCATCGTATTTTTGGCCGGTAAATTGTGCTGTTTATGCCGGTCCCTCCCACCGGTCCCGCTTTCGGAACGCCCCCTACTGACCAGCGCTGTCGTCTTAGTCTGGCTTGAGAAAAACAAACACAACAAGCAAAGCTTTAAACAAATGTTACTGTTTTAGAACATAATCGACAGGCCATGGCAATGTAACAGCACCTTAAAGTGGAAAACTCACCAAAAACATCTGCTTAAATTACAAATGGTGGAAATGCAACATTAGCTTGACTTTTTTTGTGTATCCTTTTATCATTGACTCTGTATAAACTGGACGTAGCATGCACAATGTTTAGTGTGGTCAGTGAAAGAAGTAAAAGTTGGCGTAACCAACCATCGCTTTCGTGGAAGTGCATCACTTCCCGATAACCAAATATGGGTCTGGAGAGGCGAGACATAGACGTAGCATAGATGTCTGAGGGGGGTGAATTATAAATGTATAATATAATATATAATAAATGTAAACATTCAGCCAATCAGAGTGTTCATAAAGGTCAAAACTATCAATCTAAATAAAATACATTACAGCACCAGGGGTGTAAACAAGTTTTTTAGCTCCAAAATTGGCCCTTTCTAACATTGGAGTGAATGAGAGCCCACTTCTAACCCCCTCCCCCCACCCCCCACTTGAGGCCAGTCAAGGTATTACAGTTCAATCACCTCTTATTGGGCTGGAGCTGAGAGTACAGGAATTACCCCTTGCATTTTATTGATAAAATGTATTCTTTGATCGTTATCTATATCGAATTATAGCCCACTCCTTCTTGAGGCATTGCGAGTGACATCACAGAGAAAGACTCGTTGCACCAATCGTTTGGGAGTCTAAAGGAAAACAGACAAAAATAAGCCCATATTATACAGGATTTTCTATTACCTAGCATGTGTGTTCACCTGCTGCTTGGGATTCCAGTTTAAACAAAGTATTAGGACTTATTTTGCTACTCTTTTGTAACTCAAAGTTCAGGGATAAATCATTAAGAAAAATTCCAGAATTCTGCAGTCTGCTAAACTCGGTCCCAAATCAAAGGACGAAACAGAACAACACACACATCTTTATTAAGCAAGCAGATTGTCTCCTTTGTGCTAAACCAGACTCCTTGTCATCAGCTGGCAGCGCAGCCTGCTCCCAAGCCCAGATTTTGTCTTCATTTCACTCTGACAATGACATTTATGTTAATTTGTTCCATGCCACTGCCAGGCATCTGGAGAGACCGGTCCCACTCTCTTTCACACTTTCTTTTCATCTCAACCTACCCCAATGCATGTGCCATGAGCGCTGGGCTTTAGGTAAACAGATTGATTCATAGGGAGGGCAAGACGCCGCCGTCTTTCACAGTCACATGTAAAGGAGAGGCTTCAATCACACTTAAAGCGTTAGTTCAACCAAATATGAACATCCTCTCATCAATTATTCTCCATCACGCCATTCCTCCAACCCAAGACAGTCGTGACTGAACCTGAAAAGCTGAATCTCAGAGCTGACATCCAAAAGAAGGGACGTATCTATATTCACATTTCCTTTTAATAGGACGTGATACAAACTCAACTTTTTAGCAGGTTTTTTGGAGGTATTTACTTGTATTTACATTTGTTCGTGCATGTTTTTTGTAATCCTAAGTTCATTTTTGTGGAGCTCCAAAAGGCTCAGGAAAATAACACCATCTGCTGGTGATAAGCTACTTTCGTAGCCCTCAGCTGTCCTGGAGCAGTCTGACAGAACGTGGCTTTGGTGGTGAACGTGGCAGAATGGTTCTGCATCGCTGGCCTCCTCAGCACCACCAAACACACTCCACCAGTCACTCAGATCCACCAAACACCCTCCACCAGTCACTCTCATCCACCAAACACACTCCACCAGTCACTCTCATCCACCAAACACACTCCACCAGTCACACTCATTCACCAAACACACTCCACCAGTCACTCACATCCACCAAACACACTCCACCAGTCACACTCATCCACCAAACACACTCCACCAGTCACTCACATCCACCAAACACACTCCACCAGTCACACTCATCCACCAAACACCCTCCACCAGTCACTCACATCCACCAAACACACTCCACCAGTCACACACATCCACCAAACACACTCCACCAGTCACTCAGATCCACCAAACACCCTCCAACAGTCACTCACATCCACCAAACACCCCCCACCAGTCCCACACATCCACCAAACACACTCCACCAGTCACTCACATCCACCAAACACACTCCACCAGTCACTCAGATCCACCAAACACCCTCCAAGAGTCACTCACATCCACCAAACACACTCCACTAGTCACTCAGATCCACCAAACACCCTCCAAGAGTCACTCACATCCACCAAACACCCCTCACCAGTCACACTCATCCACCAAACACACTCCACCAGTCACACTCATCCACCAAACACACTCAACCAATCACTCATATCCATCAAACACACTCCACCAGTCACACACATCCACCAAACACACTCCACCAGTCACACACATCCACCAAACACACTCCACCAGTCACTCACATCCACCAAACACACTCCACCAGTCACTCAGATCCACCAAACACCCTCCAAGAGTCACTCACATCCACCAAACACCCCTCACCAGTCACACTCATCCACCAAACACACTCCACCAGTCACACTCATCCACCAAACACACTCAACCAATCACTCACATCCATCAAACACACTCCACCAGTCACACACATCCACCAAACACACTCCACCAGTCACACTCTTCCACCAAACACACTCCACCAGTCACACTCATCCACCAAACACACTCAACCAGTCACTCTCATCCACCAAACACACTCCACCAGTCACTCACATCCACCAAACACACTCCACCAGTCACTCACATCCACCAAACACACTCAACCAGTCACTCACATCCACCAAACACACTCCACCAGTCACTCACATCCACCAAACACACTCCACCAGTCACTCCCATCCACCAAACACCCTCCACCAGTCACACTCATCCATACTTGGCAATGTGGGAGAAGTGGCTTGCACAGGGTCACAACAGCAGAATGAACCTGGTGGAGACACCAACCTTCTGGTGACAGGAGGACCGACTCCACCTCTACATCAACGTCCCGCCCTAAAGCTTGTTAAAAAATATTACTGTCTACTAATTTTTTTAACTCGTCAAACAATTTAACAAATTAACCACTGGAGAGTTAAAAACAAACAGAACATTCTCGCTTCTGGTCCTAGTCTCTAGTGGTCAGAAGAGGAATTGCAGTCAAGTCACCTACTATAAAAAAAGGAGGTTGCCCCTTTAGACTGGACTTGAAAAACAAGAAAGAACAGTGAAGAACTCTCTATAAATTAACTGCTAGGGTAAGGGCGGTGTATTATGCGAAAATGCAGCGCCATTGGACTACTTTGTGTACAGTTGGACCTCTGTGATGCTTCCTCCATGCTGCACACACCTGCTTCCCAAGAGCGCTGAGAGTAATACCAGAGACATGTTCTCCAGAGACACGCGTTGCTCGCTCCTGTCCCTCTTCACCTCTCAGACAGTGGCTGCCGCAGGCTCGTGCTGGGGGCTCTAATCCGCCGCCCAGGTCCCATCGGCAAGGATCATTGAGCTAATTAATAACGTGGCACAGAGAGGGATGGGAGTCATTAGGGAGGCCCGGCTGTGCATCGGTTGGCACTCTGCTCTTACTCGCTGCAGAGAGTACTGGGGTTGACGGGGCAGGGGGATTCAAGATGCAGGGTCTTGCATACTCGCACATCTCATCCAGATATAATTCACCACACTGAAGTTTAACAGAGGGGGGGGGGGGACCTCAGAAACAAACGCTAGATTAGAGGAGAGCCAGAATAATACGAGTGTGCTGAGAGGAAATGAGACATTTACATTTATGCATTTGGCAGACGCTTTTATCTAAAGTGACTTACAGAAGGGGAGAGACAAGATGCAATTTGTTACGCAGTCAAAGTCTATCTCTGTTCGCTCATAATAGAAGTTGTATTAACTGATCAAACCATAGCAGCAAGAAAATAAAGACAGAGGAGGAAAAAGTTTTTTTTACAGTAGGTGTTCCCTGACTTCCAGTCGTCATTAGCAGGCTGTAAATGTTCGTTCTGACTGAGCTCTTTCAACGAAAGGAAATTTAACCCGCGTCACTACAGGGTTTATATCCTCGTGAATCGAAATTAAATCAGAATTGCTCCTAATTAATGAACGCATCTTGTTTTAACATGCAGCACATCATTATGTAACTTTGATAAATGATGGGGATAAGTTAGATAGGGACATTGTACCCCGTTGTTTTTCCAGCAATCTCTATGTTTATAGCGTCCAGAAACCTAAATTACTCACTCGTCCTGTAGCTGAAGCTAATCACCTGTTTGTTGTTACACTATTCTAAGCACTGTTTGTTTGTTTCTGCTTAGTTTTTTCTCAAGTGCTGTCAGCTTGAGTTCAAATCGTCTTCATGCTGGAGATGTGATCGGTCGACGAGGTCCTCTGTGACCTCACAGAGGGCTTCTCACAGAGGACTTCTCCACTGGCAGAGATCTTTTCTCCGGTGTTTAACTCCAGGTTCTCTGGCTTTTTCCCACAGCAAAAAAAATAAGAGCCGTGGTTGCTTCATTTCACCACAAAATCGGCTGAAACTGGGTCTGAAAATACTGATCAGTTTAAATCAATAACTTCCTCATACTAATTAACCTTACTTTACAATCCCTAAGGTAGCATTATATGGTAGTTCTTTTTCTACATCATAGAATTATCCAAAAGGATTTCCTCGCTCACTCAATCCACATTAAGCCTTTGTGAAGATGCGTTGAAGCAAAACCTAAAAAGGGCTACAAGAAAACCTTTTTATTGATTGACATTGATTTCAATGTCGTTTGCTAATATGCTTTCACAGCACAAAATTCTATTTTACTTTAAGATAAAAGTAAAACAAAATGAAGCTAAATATTCAGTTTTACTCTGACATATCGTCGCATGTTTTCAGAGTAACTTATCGAAAGAATGAACATAAAAAATATTATTAGGAACAGTTTATACCAGTGGTATTCAATTAAAAGTCACAAAGGTTCAGGTACTAAAATGTCCTCCAAGTAAAAGGTCCGGACCATCTGCTTGTACTTCTTAACCAATTTTATTTCCATTTTTGCATACATTAAATACTTTCCAGCTAAATATATGTACAGTTATGCCTTTAAATGCGTAACAGAACCTAAATAAAACGAACAAAAATGCAAAACGGAGCCACATAACTCTGTTTCAATAAAAAAGATAACATTTTGAAAAAACTATAAAAAATATAATAAAAACAATATTGTTTTTTTTTATAACAAATTTTTAATACATTTTTATTAAAACAATAAATAACATTTTGAAAAAAAAAAGCTCTTTTATGGGGAAAAAAAGTAAAAAAATAAATAAAAAAACGACACATTGTATTTTTGTTTTAGCAACTGAACGACCTTTCTTGTTTATTTTTTTTTTCACTGCAAGCTATTTAAATCTTGTTTGGAATGGAGTCAGAGCCATTCTCATGCAGGTTTGTTTTTGATAATGTTGATCGTAGAAAGAGCTGTCTTAAGCACTCTTTCACAACGATCCCATCACTGAACACTTTTTGTTTAGCCCCAAAATCCGGAATACTTTCAGAGAACAATCGATCATAAATGTGTGTGTGATTGGCCTCATATATCGCTCACACTGGGCTTCCAGTTCCTTTATTTTTTCTTTATTAATATTAATGTCATAGTTTCTGGGAACATCAGGCAAACTGGTTTAGAACAGCTTGATGGATAAAAATAAACAATAGAGCTGGGTGATATGGTAAAAAAAAAAAAAATTTGTATCAGTCGATGACAATTCATTATTTATTTAACGAGGGGAAATTCCTTAATTTTATTTGATTTGTAAACAGTTTCAGACAATTGTTTTTAAAAGATATTCATAAGTTGTAAAAACAGCACAAACATCAGACATCGCGTAACTATTTATTTGCATTTAGCCATTACCAATTATTATTTGTAATTACTGAAATATTTTGAACTATGCTTTTGTTTTTAGTCATAGGCTTTTCCAAATTTAATTTCTGTAAACAAATGCTGACGATTTATTTTCTCATGAAGTTTTGTTTTCTGAATCTTCATGATGAGAAAGAACTGAATATGAGCCATAGTTAAAAAAAAAGATATCGTTCATCGAGCTAAACCAATCAGAAGCAAGAGGTTCTAAAACCCTGGCTTCTGATTGGTCTTCCAGTCCACCGTGTAATGCAACATGTCCATATAATTTTTAGGATGAGGGAAAACAGCAAACGGACAGAATATAGCTTTTGAAGGCAGAAAAAAGGGAAAAAGTGCAGGGATTTTAATCTTATAGCATGAAGAGGGCACTTATGTTACCTGACTCAGCTAATATAAAGATGGAAAACTGCGCGCACGGAACCCGGAAGTGGCGTTTGAAACTGGAAAAGAAGGGAGGTAGATTAACAGATATATACAAAAAAGGAGGAAAAATAATTATCAGTTTAAGTTAGAGGACATTGTAGTTTATAACAATTTTTAAAGAATTTTCCCAAATTTGGTTTAAAAAAAGTAGATACAGTGGTACCTCGAGATATGAATGCTTCATGTTACAAAAAATTCAAGATACTAAATGCCACATTTGGTTTCATGATATGGAAAACATACAAGAAAAATACATATTCGATATTTGAAATTCAAGCGGAAGACAACACTGGGCATCACATGACCGCATTCAACCCGTCACCAAATGTTCTGCTCTCCTATTGGCCAGTTCCAGCCCTGATGCTGAGTGTTCGTGCGTAGTATCCTGCTCTCCTATTGGTCACCTGACTCCCCTGACATCTTCCCGGAAGAGCTCTCCCTCTCTTCACGCATACTTTCAGCTTATGTTGGTGTCTTAAATTTGTGATTATTTTCATGTTGCATTTTTTGCAAAGCTGATTATTATGTCCATGAGCTCCTCCTCCTCCATCACTCCCTCGAAAGGTTATTATTTGTCATTTATTTTATTCTGTTTTCATCGTTTTATTATTATTTATTCAATTTGTAATGTGTACTTTTAAAGATTGAAGAATCCTCCTTTTTCCCTCAGGTTTTTCATGTTATTTTTAGAGTTGTTTCTGTGTGGCTTGGAACGGATTCCGCATTTTCCATGTAAAACTTGCTTCGACGTACAACAAAATCCAGCATAGGAAAGCCACCCCGGAACGGATTAACTTCATATCTCGAGGCAGCATTGTATTCATATATCTGTATTTACAGTAACACAAAAATGATTCTCTAAAAATTCCCTCCATTTGCCGAAAAATGAGAAAGTGATGGACAAATTAAGACTCAAAATCACCGCAGAGTGGTCAAAAATATCCCTAGCTACACATAACAGTTAAAAAAACTCCCCAGTTCCCCTTAGACAAAGTCACCAGTCCGAGTCCTCTCCAGTCCATTTGCCACTGTATTTCTCAATTCCCACGCAGTTCACAAAACAAGCACTTAGTGCTCCAGACATTCCAATAGCTCAGCTTCTCCTAATGAAAGGAAGCAGCAGGAAGAATTAGTCGTGCAAACAAACAGGTCCGAGAGCAGAGAGCAGGATCCACTATCACTCCCTCGACGTCGCGGCCTCTAACAGGCCTGAACGGAGGTAATTGGGGAGCTGGAAGTTGATACAAAATCAATGGAAACTCAAGCATTCCGGCCGGGTGATTACTCACCGGCTCACACTATCACTCCGGGGACTCCAGAACGCCAGGAACGGGACGCAGGACGATCTACCAGCATGAAAGAGCCAGACAGAGACTCATGAGCTGGCGCAGGGAAGAGATTACGGAGCAGGGCCGTAACACAGTTAATGAGAGGAAGAGAAACACGTTACTAATTCATCATTAGGTTAATGCTTTTATCCACAGAAACCCTCCGTGCACTTATTAGAAGGAACATGTCCTCCTGAGAAGCACGAGGATCCGTGCTTGAGGACACAGAGGGGAAGATCACAGGTCGCCTCCTGCTGGGCGTGAACCTATAGTACTAGAGGGCTGCCCAACAAAACCGGCCCGGATCAGCAGTCCAGTCTGAGAGACATGTGAGAAGATGTTAGGATGAACTACCTCAAGTTCACTCACAAGCTTCCAAAGTCTTTTACCATCAAATACCAGTACAATGAAGAGTTAGTTCACTTTGTGCTAACTGTGTATTAGTTAAGTGTTCTGGTGCAGAATGACAAACTGCTGCTGCGTTATGAGAGCCCTCCTGAAACATGTGTTGATTTGTTCACAAATTTGTCTGTGGGAAAAGCGGAGTAAAACAAGGAATGGTAGATGTTTTTTTATGTAAACTCAATGAGAATACGCGAGTGCGTGGAAAAAGCAGAGTAGCGGAGCAGATATTGATTTGTGGCGTCACCGAGCAGGATTTCTTGTGGTTGCAGGAGAAGCAGAGACTCAGGGTTGCCAGATCTGAGCGACAGATCCAGCACAAACTCAGCGTAAAACTCTCCACCTCAACAACAACCAGCTCAAATCTCCACAGAGCAGAACACTAACGCTGCACGCAAACGAGAAGACGCAGCCTGATGGAGAGGATGACATCATCAACAGTTTTATTTGCAAAACAAAATAAACGTATTAATCATATATTTATTTCCATGTACTTAAATATATTCAACTAAATTGTGTTAAGAAAAGAAATATACCCCTATTTATGTCAAACCCAATATATGATCATTTCATAATATATATATTAAAAAAAATGCAATATTTGATAAAATATATTAAAAGGGACCAAAATCGAATATTTCTATTTGTTTTAAGATATACATTTATATATTTAAAAAAATTAGTGCTGTCAAAATTAACGCATGCAATTAATTTGAATTGTTTAACGCATTAAGAGAGTCTAAAGAGACCACAAACTAAAAGCCACCAAAAAGATAATTTGGAGGATATTGATGATTTATTGCAGGAATGTTGTTTATATAACAAAGTGTTACAAGTGAAACAAAAAAAAAATCAATAAACAGTAATGTTTTTAAATTAAATAGTTTCTTTATCTTCAGTTTACAATAATTATTTACATTTCACATTTACAGATTTAAAAAAGTTTCAGTTTTGTAATTGCAATTAATTAAAGTAAGTTAATTTTAATATACAGCAATAAAAATATATATTTACATTTCAATTTAAAAATTATTTTAAAAAGTGCCACGCTACAACACACAGTTTGCCCAAACTCAAACTACTCATGTAAACAAACGCATCCACTCACAAACACTGCTTTAAACAGCTCTCTAAAGCTGCTTTACATGTAGTGCATTTTCTACTATTTACTTGAATATATGTAAATACACAGAAATATATTATTTCTCACTCACATATTTAAATTGTATTCCTTACTTTTTATATTTTAAATAAAAAGCATCCCACATTTTATAGACCTGCCCAACACCAATTTTCCCACATCAACTTTAACAAAAGAAAAAACCGCCCAACGCTGCAGAAAAATTAGCAAAACTCTGCTTCCTTCATCCAATCAGCTTGCTTTAAACCAGTATTTCTCAATTATTTTCTGTCGCGCCCCCCCTCTAATAAGAAAAACACATCTTGCGCCCCCCACGCAACTATAAATAGTATTATTTGTCTTTAAATTTGTTATAAGTACACCTCTGCATAACACTGTATCCTTATTAACGTATAAGAGAAAAAAAGAAAGTAATATGGACCAACTTACAACAAAGAATAGCTTTATTAACTGTAGCAGAAAAGATTTAAGGTGCATCTGAAACGTAAAAAAAACATTAACTCCTTAATAAAACTATAAACATTGTTTGACTGATCGTGATTGCTGCTAATATTCGGCTCGTTTTTGCTGAAAAAAAAACTCAAGCAGTTTATCAGCGTGATTGGAGTGTAATGTCTTTAAGTGACGCATTCATTTATTTGGCTTCATGCTGTCCGCTGCAACATGTTTAGACTCAGTAAGCACACCTGTCTCTCCTCGTCTCCCACCGCAGTCACAGTGAAGCCAAGCGCTACAAACGCGTCATATTTCCTCGTCTTAGCTTTCGGGAGACTTTCGTTTGTCTCTTTATCTCCTTCTCTCTCCGTCTGTCTTCTACACTTCCTGTCTACACTTCATACGCTGCCAATGAGAGCGCCACTGCCCCCTAATGTAGTGGAGTGCTATTGCACTTTATTCTACAACGGTAAAAAAAAAAGGCCTCAACTAAAAAAGTGGAGCAATTAAAGTAACAGTGACTGAACACCGGCTGCTGTTTCTCAGCACATAAACCTTTTACTAACACAACAGTAAAAGTTTCAAGTTTTCTACCTGCATTGGAAATGTAAGGACACTATGTTAACTGTTAAACTAGCGTTGAAAACTGCAGTGTTTGTAGTTGAAGTGTGACAGAGAGACAGAGAGAGAGACAGAGTGAGAGAGAGAGAGACAGAGAGTGAGAGTGAATAGAGAGTGAGAGACAGAGAGTGAGAGACAGAGAGAGAGAGTGAGAGAGACAGAGAGAGAGAGAGAGACAGAGAGTGAGAGACAGAGAGTGAGAGAGTGAAAGAGAGACAGAGAGTGAGAGAGAGACAGAGAGTGAGAGGAGAGAGAGTGAGAGACAGTTAGAAGAGAGAGAGTGAAAGAGAGACAGAGAGTGAGAGACAGAGAGTGAGAGAGTGAAAGAGAGACAGAGAGTGAGGAGACCGGATAGTGAGAGCAAGAGAGATGATAGACAGAGAGTGAGAGAGAGAGAGTGAGAAGAGACAGAGAGAGTGAGAGACGGAGAGTGAGAGAGAGAGAGAGAGTGAGAGACGGAGAGTGAGAGCAAGAGAGTGAGAGACAGAGAGTGAGAGAGAGTGAGTGAGAGAGAGACAGAGAGAGAGAGAGAGAAACAGAGAGTGAGAGACAGAGAGTGAGAGAATGAGAGAGAGATAATTGAAAGAGACCAGAACGAGACTGAAACTCGTCTTCCATGCTTCGCCTGATCAAAACTGTAGCTTTGTCTCCTCTCTCCCTCTTTTATCTCTCCATGTCTCTCCCAATCTCTCCCCCCCTGTGCCTTTCCTCCTCTCTTTTCCAACTCTATCTCACTTTTCTTTCTCTCTGTCTGTCTCCCCATCTGTTTTTCTCCTCTCTTTTTTGCCTTTCCTCATTTATTTTTCAACTCTCTCCCTCTGCCCGCTCTTTTTCTGTGTGCATTGTTCTCTGCCCTGCTTTTCTCTCCTCTCTCTCTCTCTCTCTCTCTGCATGTCTCCCTCATTCTCTCTCCCTCTTTTTCTCTCCTCTCTCTCTCTGTATGTCTCCCTCATTCCCTCTCCCTTCTCTCCCTCTTTTTCTCCCCTCTCTCCCCACTTTATCTGTGCATATCTCTCTCCCCAGTCCCCTCGTCTCCTCTCTCTACCTGTTTTCTCTCCTCCCCTGTCTCTCACCTTCTCTTTTTCTCTTCTCTCTATCTCTCTCTCAAATTCATTTAAAACCAAGCTTCTAAATAAAGATATAATCCCTCATCCTAAATAAGAAATGTTTTCTTCTGATGAGGCCGTTACACGCATTTTAGCTACATTTTCACAGCAAAGCTCCTGCCAACTACCAATCCGCCTGAGACATTAAAAAAAAACATGTTTAAATTCTGTCCGGGACACCTCAGCATCTGCACGAGCTGCTCCGCTTGAGACTTAATCGGGACCAGAAACCAAATCCAGGCACCTTTGAAGGACGACTCCAAACAGTGGCCGGTCATTTAGGTGCCCCTCATTTCCCTTCCGCCCCCCTCCAGCCAGGTGCAAATGGGATGCAGAGCTCATTTGTGCATGCCAGTCTCACCCGCAGCTGATTAAAACAATGTAAATGATTCATGGCCAAGCCGAGTCCCAGGGAGAGGAGTTGAACAGGAGGACCATCATTAACGGCGTAGCCTCGGTCCAGCTCACCGGATGCACACGCACGACTTTGTCAAATCAGCATCAAAAATTGAGCAGCACAATCTATATTGTATAAGAGGTGTTATATGGCCATTCGGTACCCTTTAGCGCTGCGGGGGAATGCTATATGTTAGCTTTGCCAGCACAGACGAGTTATTCCAAGTCCATTTGGAATCATTTCTCAAACTGTCTCAAAGAAGATGAGTCTATTCCCTCACATCAACCCTGTTTCGCTAATATCAGCTTCAAGGTCAAACCTATGCAGTGAATTTGGTGTCAAATCCACATACAGAGTCGTTCTTCAAACAAACACAATGCATTTTGCGAACAATACCTTTACTTGCAAACAAAATTAAAACGGCTTGCAAATATAAAAGTGGATTTGAGCGTAAACAGAACCTGCAAATAAACTGAAACCTAACACCTTGACCATTGGTCTGATTTCCACTAAACTTAATCCATTTCAACTTCAGACACTGCTGACCAAAATTTATTGAAAGAAATTTGATTGGTCGAATGGTTTTCAATAACGTGTGAATAATGTTTTTGAAAACTCCCTAAATTACTTCTTTCGCTATATCTTGCATATCCTTTGAGATATTGACACCAAACTTGGTACACAAGATTTGAACCTTGATCTGATTTTGCCTGCAGTGTTTCGGCACAGTACCATCTAGTGGTGTGGAGATACAGAAATTTCAGGTCAACACTACCTAGAGATTACCTAGAGATTTTGCAAAAGCAAAAACATTGATCATCCAAACTAAAATTTCTTTTGCAATTCACTTTTTTCCTTCTCTGTTCAAGTCATATAATTTTTTAGGTAATAAGAAATATAACTTATTTGTCAAAGTAGTTTTAAAAGCATCCGCCTCTTCTACACTTGCGAGACTTGCTAAGTTATTAAAAAATAGCTAGTTTAAAATTAAAAAAACTCCAAAATTAGTAAGAGTTACTCAACTAAGTTGTAACTCAACTGTAACTGAGGCGGTGTTCATGCTGCAGCACAAAGTGACCCAAATAGCAGACGCCTGTTATTTGTAACGTGTACCAAACATTTCACCAAAAAAATCTGAACTGGGCTTTAAGACCATAGCCAGAGTGCAGATTTTTCACCGAAAACATAAATTATGTAAAGTAAAAGTACACACGCGCAAAAGTACTCAAAAAGTGCTAGTTACCCTATTACTATGCACTTCTGCTGAGTACACAGCATTTTTTTTTTACTCTTTCCACCGCTGAGATTAGAGATTAAAATACACAAAAATAAAGTAGAGCAGGAGTTGCTTTTTCAAGCTTACGCTCAGAAAAAAATGTGAGTCCTGACGTGGTTCAACGGAACTAATAAGAAACGTGAAGCACACACTTTTAACTCCTTTAAAAACTTTACCTTGACAGCCACCATGAGCCTGGAATCACGTGTGCACTTCCTCTTCCATCCGGTTCTCGGTGAGTTTTGTGCAAGGAGCTCCACCTATTGGATGTGAAAGGTACAGCGTTAAAAATAAACCGCTCTCACAGGTTCATCATACTCCACTCCAAGACCTCCAGAAGAGCTTCTAAACGCACTCCAGACAGGTGGCACATGTAACAAGCACCGACTTCGCCTGGCACCCCAAAGTGAGGGGTAATAGATGGAGCTAGTTTGCTTGATAAGGTTCACTTTTAAAAGTCTTCAGCAAAGCTCGCTCCCAACCCGGCTACGACAGCATTAAATCTTCTGCGGAGTGTGTTTAATGGCCCGCTGTGTTGTATGGAGTGTGAACTAGAGGATGTCAATTCATCTAGGTTCCAATCCTATCATCAAAGCACAAGGCAAGAGATTCAAGCTGTCCGACTTCAAAGGCCCGCTGACAGCCGCTCATGCTTCTGTGAGACACTGATAACCCCATCCATCATATTTGTTTGGCACGAGAGAGAGAGGAAAGAGAAGGAGGGCAGAAGTCGTAATTAATCGTCTCTTTTGTAGTAGCTCCACCTGGTCTGAAGCTGATGGCCCGAGGCGCGCAGAAGAGAGAGAGGAAGAGAGAGAAGAGGAGTTCTTCGGTGCTGAAACACCTGGAGAGATACTGAACTCCGCTCGAGGGTTGTTTCTTGTTTCCCACTCACTTTCTCTCCTTCGTTTGACCCCTCAACTCGCAGGTGACTCTCCATCATCTGCACCAAGATGCCAGCGTGGAGTCATTAATCAGCGTTTGATTTATTAAACATTCCTCTGGCGTGTACTGTACATTTTCAAGGCGTGACGAGCCGCTCTGGAACTGTCTGTTACGCACATGCAGATCTGCTTTTCATTAACGTTTGGAACGAGTGAGGAGCAGCGGTTTGGAGTGCTTCACGTTAACTGGCGCTCAGCAGCAGGTCACATGCGCATCGAACCAGTCTCCAAACGTACGCAACCTCTGTGCTTGAAATGCACGAGGAGC
>UELW01000253.1:0-45047 GCA_900490495.1 Danionella dracula | reverse complement strand
AACTACTACCTTCTTTTTCCCTCCTCTGTCTTATCTTCTTCCCCTACTGCTTAGGTTTTTTGATCAGTTGATACAATTTCAATTGTGAGAAGTTGAGATAGACTTTGACGGTGTAACAAATTGCATATTGTCTCTCCCTAATGTAAGTCGCTTTGGACAAAAGCGTCTGCCAAATGCATAAATGTAAATGTAAATGGTCAGATAAGATCAAATGTGATTTTTTTTCCTCAATATGTTGATTTTTACTAATCTTCTGTTGTTTTGTGGAGACCAAATGATGACATTAAAAATCAAGGACTAAAACTAACAGTATTTTAGTTTCTCCTCAAGCTGACACCATCAAAGACCCAAAAGATTCTTAAAACACCCCTTCCCTCTGTCTTAAACTCTTCAGAGTTATTCTTTTGCTAATGTTTACAAATCCTCCTAATTCCCGCTGAGTGGCCGCACACAAGCTCAGAACGGATTGGTTACAGGCTCGCAGTCGGAAGTCTGCCACAGTTCAGCTGGGAAGAGGATAAACAAGCAAGAGAAGAGACACTTAGCCAGAGCTCTTCGAAAGTTTCAAGTATTAAATCAACAGATGAAGGGACGACATGCTGGCAGAGCTAGAGCTTTGTGTTCTTTGTTTAGAACACTTTGAGGGGAAATTTCCTAAATATCATTATATTGGGATCAGTGAAGTGCGATGAGGTTCATGGCCGGTGAGGCACTGACATCATCACAGCCAGATTTATAAATATATAAACCTACATAGTAGCCTTTTCAACATATGACTGGCAACATTTTTTTAAATTTCTTGTGTGCATAATTTATAAATAAAAACTGAAGCATAGAAAAAAAAAATTTCATCTTACCTTTACTTGTTCTTTTTAGTTCCGCTGTTGGTTGTCCTTTAATTAGTAACTCATGCTTCGATTGAAACCTAGATTTGATTTCTAACTCAGCTTAGAGAATTTTTTTAGCTTATGAGGAAAAAGAAAAAATTACTGGATAGCTGCACTTGACTTTCCAACTGTTTATAATTGTTGCTGCGTGCCAATACGAACATTTATACTGCAACCTTAAAGTAGAAAATGTATATTCTTTTTAGTGTATGAGACGAGAGTGTGCACGATCTGGAATGCACTAAAACGTCTTGTAATGGAAGTAGATGTGCCACAGTCATTACTCACAATGTGCAAAAGAGATGAACCCCTTCTTAGCCATTCCTTCACTCAAAATAAATATGACACTTCAATCGGATATTAAATATAAAAATCTCTATTTTGCTATTGATTATTTCTGTGCTGCTTATTTAAAAATATTCTTATTACTGAAAGACATCGTTTGTTTGAGTTCAAGGTCCATGCATCCATAAATGTAGAAGAATACCTGGGATCACTATTGCCCCTTGCTATGAGGCAGGAGTAATGCATGCTCTATATAGCTCTGGCAGCAGCTTCATGAGAACTCAGTCTATGAATTCGTTACACACATACAGTTGTTGATAATAAAAATAAACACTGTGCACGATATACGCCAGCTGAACTAATTAATTGTAATTCTTATAGTTGCATTTTTTATAGAAAAATGGTCTAACTGCATGGCATGCTAGCACACCGAGCATAGTAAATTCGAGGTGAGGCTCAGCGCCGAACGCCTAATCTTATTATTTGAACTTAGAATTGAAATTAAGACATATTGAAAAACAATTTAAAATTTGTGAAAGTAAACGGAAAAAAGAATGTTCTCACTGTATAAATATAACACTTTTATACATTTTTATTTTATACATGATGTCACGTAAGCCAAAATTCAATGCACATGATTACTTAAAAAGGCTGGCTTTTTCCAAGCAGTTTATCCATTGGTATACTTATTGTAGTTTAGAAATGCTTGTATACATGTCATGCTTTATGTCAGCAAATTGTGAGTATTTTTAGCTTTTAAGACCTGTGAGGCACCTTTTTATGAGGTTCTGTTTGATGAATGTTGCTTTACGTTTATGCTGGATTTATACTTCTGCGCCATCTCTACAAACTGTTTGGCTCCGCGCATACCTGTTTGTCAACAAAGCATTTATAGTTGTGCGCTCCATCTGCGCTGTCTATGCTCTGAACTAATTGAATTTGCTAATCTAATCTGATCTGCTGTAATTTCTGCAAAACACAACACAAGATGCTAACAAAAGACAGGTTTATTTACCTCATAAATTGTATAAATTTAACTTCTTAAATCCTCTGGTGCTCTAGGAGCACTGTCTCTGAACTGATCAATATCACATCATGATAACAAAGAAAGATTATTTACTTATTGCCAAAGTTTTACTTTATTATCCAGTGTTCAACACGAAGCACAAGCCAAGAAAGAGAGTGAAGGCATTGTTATTTTCAAAGAATTTTGACTTAAAATTTGAAATTTTGAGATAGAAAGTTTGTTCACGTAGTTAGCTTTAGACTAACATCTGCAGGTCGGCAAGTCAAAATTGTGTCTTTATAAGGTACATTTTTTACAACAAATATCATAGTTTTTTTTACCTGGCGGACATGGGGTTCCGTACCTTTCAGAGTAACCTGGCTCTCTTAACACCTGAGCACCTACAGACTGATCTACTGCATGCCACGTCATATTATATATGATGATAATATTTCACGAGCCACAAACGAGGTATATGTTATGTGGACTGGAAAAGTGGTGGAGTTGGTCATCCTGTAACCGGAGTTTGCAGTTTGTTTGAGATGAACGAATACAACATACACTTTCACTTATTGATCGAAATTTGCTGAAATAACTAAAGTTTTGAATAATTATTTTTATAATTATTTAACCAACAGCTGTTCACTGTCCATCAAAGCTCCAACATTCCAAACAATGTTTTACATTACTTGTAATGAAGCTTAATTTCCCAGCTTCTTAATAATGTGCTTGCTGAAAAGCATGCAGTCCTGGAATGTCTGTTTCTCACTTGTTATTAATATGTTGTTTTAAATACTCCTCTTAATAACTTTCTCACTCTTCTGATGAATGGCATGCACTTAACGCCTCTTCAAAAGAAAAGTGGTCGGTACATGACTTACAGCGTTACTGATATCTCTGCTGCGTCTGCGGCTGTAATTAGACTCTAAGCCATGTGTTTTTACATGGAGAAATCATCTCCTCAGAAGCAAGCACGATTAATGGAGCCTTTACTGAGAGACTCACGTCAAAACATTGTAATGACACTTTAGCAGAAAATTGCTTCCACTTGAAGTACAAGAGAGCAGATTAGGGAGTGCGCACGCCTCGGTGAGACTGTGTGAGAGGCTCATTCATTCACCCGCCGATGAGGACTGCTGGTGCTGTTCGAGCGCTCGGCTCTGCATCTCCTTCTGATTGCTTTATATAGTAGTTTTCATCATCCCTGGAGCACCCCAGACCGGTCAAATTATTGCCTGTTACTAAATGTAAAGGCTTACCTCCATGAAGAGGAGAAAACCCTTTGGATTAGATGCAACTAATATTTTTATTTGTATAGAAGGCAGTGAGAAGTATAACAAACTCTTGCGTTACACCCAGTCTAGGGTGCAAGCATGAAAACTATACAACCAACCAAGTGAGCATATATTAACAGTGAGCCAAACAAATACCACTCAGTGTATACAAATAATATCATTTTTAGTAATTAGTATTTTAATTAGTATTTTCAGCTTGTAAACCTTGGAAGTTGAGCTGTTTCTGCTCACTGGATGGTGCACTTCAGACATGAACGGCCTCTTTTGACAGATAGATGCAGAACCTTCAGCATGTGTGAATGAGGACGCTTGTAAACAAACAAACTGTTAAATGGAATTGCTTGTTTCACAGATTTTAATTGAGACAGATTTTAACAGAGATCATTCAGGACTCAGCTCAAAATTGTATTACACCGCATTACTTAATCTATATTCAAACTGTCTAAAGTACACAAATTCAATTTCTTTTGCCCATGTGTGACCTGTATCTGAATTTTTTTAATGACCACCTGAACAGCTTATTCCTCATTTTTTAAAAAGTTGCTTTCATATGTGGTCCTGAGTCTGATACATGTTCGATTTTTTTTTCTTGTCTTTTTGGTGTATAGGCATCATCGAGCCCCAAGTTGCTGATTGTTATCCCACTTTCAACTCTGCTTCTGTCAATATTCTAAAATATTTACTCTTTTCCATCATAGTTGTTTTCTAAAGACTATTTAGTACTAATACATTTAGCTATGATCAGACATTTACATCAGAGAAGACACAAGAGCACCAGAGAGCATTTGCTTCAATGTTTACATCCTTTAACAGTGCATTCTGGGGGATGTAGTTTCCTCTTCTGCTCATGAGTGTCACATTGGAGCAGCCTTTCAATCACACACAAGACGAATAGCAGGCACAAATTATTTATAAAGTGAATGAACACACACAAAAAATCACCAGATATTTACCAAAGAGTCGTATTTCGCCAAAGAATCATAATTGCATATTAAGCCCTGCAGTCTTAACAGTGCTGCTTTAGGAAAGAAGGAGTTGGAAAACATACTTACAAGCCTGATCTGTACGATTGAACCTTCAATTTGTAATGTGAATTCATTGGGCACAGCTCCACTTTTCGAGATCATTCTCTACAAATCTAATGTTGGCAAACTGCTCTATTCATCCATATGCAAAGTCGTCCTCATTACCAACTGTTTCCACCACTGAGCACATATTTGTAATCTTTGTGGGCAACTTCAAAACTGTTTTTGTGTCGTATTAATCCAGCCAAAGGGATAACAAGTGAAAATGAGTGGGTTTTGTTACTATGGCGAGGAAAGTGGTCTACTGGCATCTTTAGAATTTACATCAAGAGTTTGTTACTCTTTGTTGCTGGCTAAAAAGCTGAATAAGTTGTAGACCTGAAACGTTCAGTGCTGTTGCATTTCGAACCAGCTCTTTAATGTACAGAAGAAATATAAGCCGCCTTTGGTGCCCTGCTTCATCGCTCTTTAAAATCTGTGCAAATGTGGAAGGAGACAGGGAAAAATGTTGATCTTGCACAATAGAAAAAAAACCTTTCACTAGACTGGCAGTAATAAAAAGGGAAGACTTCACAAGGTTAAAATGAAGCACATTATGTGACTAGATCTGATGATTTACTCGCATTGCACCAATGTACGTTTGCCAAATTTTGACCAGAAAAGAAACGGCTAACTTTGCTATACGTGAGCGTTTATTGTTCAAATGAATAGGGTACTTCACACAACTCAAGTATTAAACCATTAGCAGTGGTTGAGTTTGACAGCTACGTAGGAGGATAAACATTCTTTTCTCGAGTTTATGAACAGAATTACTTCAGTAAGTTCTCTCAGCTCTTGATGTTGATGTAAAGCTGCGGCGCTGCACAGCCAACTGTCTTCCCTGCAGAGGAGCATTTTTGATGGTTTGTTTAGAAAAATGACATTTTCAAGCCGACACATAGTGTTTGAGGCCAGACAGCTTTACAGTCGTGTGTGGCTTGTTGATTTCATGCGTGCCGTTAAAAAGGAAACCACCAAAGCTCTTCTGAATACATCGCCTTTGACTTCAGAGTCTTCTCTGTACATCAGTGGAGCTGAGCATCTTTGCGTCCAAACCCACATTCAGTGAAGATTTTTCAGACAGATTCTCAAACCATAAGAATTAAGTCAGTTTGACATTTGATAGTGTAAAATAGGACTCAAAGTGACTTTAATTTGTTGTATATTTTGACCTTCATTAAATTATGGCTGTATTGCCTCACTAGAGCCCAACCTTTAGCTTTTCATTTTTTTGTTCATCTATAACTTAAAAGGTTCATGTTAAAATAGAAGTTTAAGCATATTATATAAGCAGAATGATAGGCAGATAATCAGCAGCAGCCCTTCTCAGCTGAACTCCTCATAGCTGGTGGGGTTCTCCTCTTGTGTCTGTGTGTTTTTTTACTCAGAGTGCTCTGTTACTTTTATCTGTTAGATTTTTCTCCCATAGAAATGAAACAATAGGTGAATGACACACAATTTTGTGCTCACATTAGGCTAAACCAAAAATCCCGTTATTGGTTACAACTTTTTTTCTTCCTAAATTAACCTGGCCCCCGTAGATTTATTTTCAAAAAGAGCTCTGTGATTCCATAAATAACCATGTAATTCCATTGTTACCCAAAAAATCAGGCAACATGAATTTTTATTTAACTCGTGTTTGGTGTTCAGGTCTGTGGGACCCGTTTTCAGTTTTCGTCAAAAGAAAAATTATACAAGCAATTATTATTTGAAACTGAGATTCACTGGCCTCGGCTCATTTTCTGTGAAAAATATCTATCAGAACACATTTTTCACAGAAACTGAGATTCACTGGCCTCGGCTCATTTTCTGTGAAAAATATCTATCAGAACACATTTTTCACAGAAACTGAGATTCACTGGCCTCGGCTCATTTTCTGTGAAAAATATCTATCAGAACACATTTTTAATGTGACACATTTTTAAAGACTCCACACTGTATATCCTCTTACATGTTTATATTACAGCGGTTGGTTGGTATCTCTGTGTGGAGTTTGCATGTTCTCCCCGTGATCGCGTGGGTTTTCTCCGGGTGCTCCGGTTTCCCCACAAGTCCAAAGACATGCGGTATAAGTGAATTGAGTAAGAACAATTGTCCATAGTGTGAATGAGTGTGTGTGAAAGTTTCCCAGCGATAAATTGCGGCTAAAAAAGGGCATCCGTCGCATAAAACATGTGCCAGAAGAGTTGGCGGTTCATTCTGCTGTGGCGACCCTGAAAGGTGCATTTTCATGCGCCAACATGAAAATGAATGGATGTTTATATTACACACATGGTGTCTGGGTCTTCTTTTTTTTATTCTGTCTTCCCACACAAACAAAAATCACAGATAAACATACAATTTTGATTTTAGTATAAAATTATATGATTATGTGAATTAAAAGGCTCAAAATGTATTGGGTCTAGCAGAACCGCAACCCTGCCAAAATAACAATACATTTTCAGAGTTGCCATTTTATTAATAACACTTGCTTCTAAAATTCAACTAGAAGATCCTACACCCTGTTTTTTAGACAATTTTTGTCTTTATTTTCTTTATTTACATTAAGAATCTAATCAAATATTGACCAATTTAAAGATTTTATAGCTTTTCAAAGATTTGTTTTCTTTATTAGCTGGACTCTTTTGGGGGGAATTGGAACTATTTATACTAAAGTCAATTGATCATCAAAATGTAACCGGAAAAACACTATTTGTGAAAGCAGAAAAATGATATTTTACTACTAGCAAAGGCTGAAGCTTGAGTTATGAGCACTTCTCCTAATTATCTGCCTCTGTGAGATGAATCATTGCTTGTTTCCGGATTTGTCAAATACAGATTTGCATACCCTTTTCAGTTTCAAGAGGAAGCACACGAAGAAAACTCTCTAAAGACATCTTAGAATCCACAGTGCTTATCTTTTACACACTGAAATGAATGCTGTGTGTATTTAATTTGAATACTTTCAAAGTGTTATTTTGGGTCATATAGGGGTAAGCATGTTAAATTAGCTGCTTTTTAATATTGACTTTTTAAACACTGAAACATGGACACAACACAAGTGAACATAAATTCAGGGATTAATTGTAAACTGCGATGAGGGATGTGAAGGGAAACCAGGCGAAGAATCCAGACAGTACACGGGGAAATCAGTGGATCAATGGTGTGAGGTGTTTTGGAGTGAGGACTCTTCTCTCCAGGAATCTCATCCTTCCTTTGCTGTCCTTGGCTCCTCTCTCCTGCATTTTGCAGAGGGACAAAAAAGGAGATGAACCGGAAGAGCTCTTTATAAGTACTAAGTTAGCAAGCTACAGGAACCACTAACCTCACTGACTGCTGTGCATTTCTAGGGAGGTGTTGATTACTACAACATTGTTATAAAATTTATTAAAAATACAGAAAAAAATCCTTGAATTCATTTAACGGATGCTGTAAATTCGTATTGGAGTATGGGGTAGCGTAATAAGTCTGCTGTTCGAATAGGTGCCATTATATTTTAAACATTTGCTTTCTGTCATTATTTTTGTTTAGTTTGTCACCAGGGAAGGTCAAACTTTCGTTTATTTACTAAAATGCATAGTTAAATTAAATGTTTCTGTCTAAAGAGTGTCTATGTCAAGTTGGTAAAGTTAATCAGTTGAGTGCGATGTGTTGTATTCACCTCTTGGATTAAAATTAAAATTAAGTGTTATCAGCCAGTACCTTGTGTTACAGTGGGTATTGCCCAGGACTGGAGGTCTGATCCCACTCGTGACAAAATTTGGAAAGCATTGCTTTTTTTTGTAAATAATTTACAAAAAAAGCAATGCTTTCCAAATTTTGTCACGGAAGTATCTGTTAAATTAATGCTTGATCTAATACAGTTTTCTTTTTAAATTACACAAAAACACAACTTAAAGTTGAGACATAAACGTAAAATTTACGAATTTGCTGACAGTACTTTGTCCGTTTTAGATGTTTTACCATGCAAAACTATTAGTTTGTACATGCTATAGAAAAACAGTAAGCCACTGTTTCTTTGATGCGGGTATTACTTGTACATGCTCTACAATTGTATATGTTTAAAAAAAAAAGTAGACTATTGATCTTTTTTTAATCTTTTGATGTTTTTTTCTATTGAGACTTTTTAATATCTTTAAATACACAATTGTACTGTTTTTGTATATTGATACGAAAAACTGAAAAATACAGTCTATTTGTGAAAAATGTCTATTTTCAGTAAATTTCTAAGGTATTTTTCTTTAAGAAAACTTGTTTTAAAGTCACTATAACTGTCTGATAAAATTACTTATTTCCATTCTACGCTGAATCAGTTTTACTTTTATGAATCCCAGGAATTAGCTCAGAAGGCTGTCATCTCGTAAATTAAGGTTTGATTAAGGAGCTGTGTTTACAGGGTGAAGGAGTAGCTTAGAGCCAATCACTGAAGTAAAAGAAACTAATACAAGAGACATCAAAGTCTTGGCATAAATTCTATGAAACCCCCAGTTAGATTGAAGATCCTTTGGAGACATAGAAATGCATTACTTTAATGGTTTAAATTGAATCTACATAATGGTCAATTCATAGCAAATTTGTTCTCTTCAACTAAATTTAACTAAAGTTTAGTTCAACTAAATTTAAAACTAAACTAAATCCAATTTGAAAAGTTATTTGAATAAAAGACTACTTCCAAGCAGCACAAGCCTGACCATCTCCAGCACATATAGCACAAAAGTCCCCAGCACAACTCATCAGTCTGCACACATTCTTCATTGCCCTGCATGTCTCCAGAGAAGAGCAGCTTCTAGTTGTCAGCTTGCTGAAGCATCAGAGCTCTATTAAAAGCGCTGCAAGTTCTGGATGGAAACGGCATTCTTGAGAAAGTTCCTCACACCTTGTCAAGTAGGCACAGGATGACAGCTATGAGTGAAAACAGAAGCAAGGTAAATGCGAACACATTAAGCCAAGGAAACATTAGCTCTCACAGACTCACTCATTCTAGCTTTAAAGAGAGAATAAGAAAAAAAATTCAAAATAAAAGGGTACTTTCTTAAACACGCTTTGTCTTGCTGGTTTTTATGGTCCTATTTGAGAGAATCTGTTGGCAATTCTGCATTATAAGGAAATCTCCATAACTTAATTGAAAACACTAAAGACAATTTCACAAGTTTGCTCTTGCTAAAGATTGCCTGGTATCGCAAGTGGGGTTATTTACTTATAAGAACAAATTATTGTTCTAAATGAACAATATTACACACAGACACACATGCACGCACACACATGGAGCACATGACTTAAACATGATCGGTTTTAGTTAAAAAAAAACAGAACTTTATTTTCTTTTGTAATTTCTTTGAATGACACAAATCTGACCTGATTGTAATAACTATTAAGACTGCATGAGCATCCAAATTAATCTATGCAAATATGGGAAGACACAATACAGAGTTAGGTGAGGAGATGCTGGGGGTGGAATATTAATTTTCCCTCGAAAAGAAGATCCCCGGGGAGGGAGAAATTTTGCACAGTCTGCATTTCGCAGTTTTGTACCTGGAAGCATCTCTTAGGGCTGGGCTTCTTCATAAACTCCTGAAAACTAAAATAAAAGTTTGAGATGGAGCATTGGCTAAATTTAGCAGCTAATCTGTTAAATAACGCTCTTTAACTAGCTTCACGTGCAATGGATCAATGATGCAAACTTACCACTTTTGTTTGGGCCATAAAACAACTTTTTGAGTTAAAGTCTAAGAAAGATTAAAAAATAGCACATGAAGAAGAAAGCACATAGAGAATATAGCTAAGATGGCTTAGGAGTTGTTATTATTCTAGTAATATTAATGAGAATTCCCTCCTTTTAAACAGTTTTTACATTTTTAAACATGTTTGTGTGGAGATTTTTTTTAAATTAATTAAGAAAAGTCAAGTTTTTAAAATACCTGCCTGTGTGTGTGTGGACATGGCATAAATGTGATGTGTGTGACTTAAAATGCCTTTGGTGGACCCTAAACATTTTTTGCATTTTATAATAATAATCTCGCATTGCATCCTTTTTTTAATCATGAAAAATTTTTCTCATATCATATTATCAGCAAGAGATTGATATATAATCAGTGTTTTGCAGTCAAGTCAAGCACATCATCTCTGCCACATGGGCCGCTGGACAGTGGGACACAAAGATAAAAATAAAATTTAAAAGGCAAGTTTGCAGCCCTAAATTAAAGAAGAAAGGAACATCAATGACCAGGGCTCCTAAAATAATGCAAGTTTGAATAGTTAAAAAAATTTAAGTTGCTAGAAGTTAATGCTTTTTGTTAAAAAAAACTATTTAACGAGAGGACATTTTTAGCTCAGAAGTAGAAAAATGTAGAACAGAACATTTCTGCAGCTCCCATAATTTTGTGTACATTTTATTAAAAAGGACAATATATACAGTTTTAATATTGCATAAAAAGGGAAACGTAAGGTACGTTATTCTGATCGTTCTCCAGCAGAATGTCCTTTCTCAATTGTGAAAGAGCCTCGTGAGGTCCTTTTATTACAGTATGCATTTTAAGAGAGCGTTCAGCTTTAATAACAGCATTCTCTCTGTACTAGATTTGTTTTCTGAGGCTGCCATGCTAGGGAACACTTAAAGGTGAGGCAGGAGTGCTGAATTTTCACTCAGGTGCAGATGAAAGCAGCTCTCTTCCTCTACATCTCTTCATGGTTCTTTCAGTTTTGCTAATCAGATCAGTTTGATCCTTTAACTCTTTCTTTCTGTCGCGCTATCACTGTCTGTATTAGCTTGAGTCATGTTGCACAAGGGTACAAATCTTTCTGTTTTTTTTAGGATAGAAAGGATTTTTCTGTTTGTGGTGTAATCATTGTGACTCATTCTGAATCTGATCATTCTGAATCTGTTTTGTGCTGTAGGTGTTTTACAATTCACTTTATTATTTTGTTATGTTACAGTTAACGTACCTTGACTTCAAAGGTGTTTTGACCTCAAACCTATTTTGGGAGAAATAAAGAGATACAGAAGTGTGTTACGACTGCAATATCATATTAATTTATTATTCATAACTCTTTATAAAATAGCATTTAGAAGACAGTTTAGTATGTTTTGACAACAATATGTTGATTTTAAGAGATGTTTAAAGTAATTAAAAGTAACATTTTAATCACAATGTTATGACTTTTTACAAATTTACAAGAATATTAGAAATGTGCAACCATGCTCTGGTTTTACTAGAATTTAGGGGACAATTTAGGAGACCAAATTAAGATTAAATGAGTATTTATGAAACAAATAAGTGCATTTAATTTCATTATAGTGGTTTATGTAACATTCAGAAGGCAACTGAGTGGGTTTTTAATGACAAAATGAAGCATAATAAACCAAATTATATAAGTAGAAGACATAAATGCATTTTAAACACCAAATTAATGGTTTTTTTTTGCCCTGGAACTTACAAGTTTTTTATTATTCCCTGTTTATTTTAAAACTTTTTGATCCAGATTTTGTCATATACCTGATCGTTTGTGGCTTAACTTATTCGGCAAAGTATATTCATGAGAAGTGGTTGATTTGAAGGCAAATGACACAATGGCAAATCTGCACATACATTTCGTTTAAAATTAAAATAGTCTAATTTAAAACTAAAACAGAATAAACCAAATAGTCCAAGCCCTGATGGTATATGCCCTACTTAGCCTTCCAATAAATGTATGAAACAAATAAATTAATAAAAAAAGTTAAAATAAATAAAAAAAAAGGATTTAGACTTCCAATAAGAGTAAAGTGAGTCACTTTTATAACATTTCCTAGGTATTCCATACAATGCTAAAGGATCGATAAAGCATGACACACAATGAGTTTATGCTAGTCCTTGAAAAGTTCGAAAGCAAAAGCTTTAAAGAGGTATGAAAGAATTAACAGAGGAAGAGCTCCCTGAGTCTCCCTGTGCCTCTCCCTCACCAATGAGGCATGCTAGAAAATTCATTCATCTTCATGTCGGCTTTATTCCCTTTCGGGGTCGCCACAGCGGAATGAACCGCCAACTCACTGGCATATGTTTTACGCAGCGGATGCCCTTCCCTGCCGCAACCCATCGCTGGGAAACATTCACACACACATTCACACTATGGGCAATTGTTCTTATTCAATTCACTTATACCGCATGTCTTTGGACTTGTGGGGAAACCGGAGCACCCGGAGAAAACCCACGCGATCACGGGGAGAACATGCAAACTCCACACAGAAATGCCACCTGCCCCAGCCGAGCCTAGAACCAGCGACCTTCTTGCTGTGAGATGACCGTGCTACCCACTGCGCCACCGTGACGCCCATGCTAGAAGATCATCATTAAAAACATTCATTCATTCATTCATCTTCATGTCAGCTTTCTTCCCTTTCGGGGTCGCCACAGCGGAATGAACCGCCAACTCTCTGGCATATGTTTTACGCGCCGGATGCCCTTCCAGCCGCAACCCATCACTGGGAAATCATTAAAAACAACCTTTCTCTAATCTCAACCTGTTCCTAAAATCACATTTAACAAAACCTTTCTCTGACACCCAAACATCGCGCGGAGAGGATTCAGATTTTTTTATCTTGCCTTGGTACACGAGGGATTTTATATAATGGCAATGAGTAAAGTATGCAACATTTGCTTTATTTTTATCTAAAATTATCAGTTATTTCACTGAATTGTGTCTTGTTTGAATGACAACTGTCATTCACGAGCGAAAATTACTAGTTAACGGAATAAACACTTAATGTTCCTTGATAATTTTCAAATGATAATAAAAAAGGAACGTTGTGATAAAATTGGGCCACATCATCATTTACTGTAATTACTTCAGTAATAGAATGCCCCATGTCATCTAAGTGTAAATTTTAAGGGCTCTTGAACAAGCATTCTCTTATGCGAAGTGAGACAAGCTCCTGCTCACAACCGGTTGCAAAACCTCTCCTCAGCACAGCATCAGTTTTTGTGAGGCTCCAACATGCACTTAATATCTCAAATAGCTCCTTAACTGACATTTGGTTTAATTAAATGGGTCTGGGCTCCAAACATCACAGAAATATAGCTATTACTTAAATGGAGTTGGTTGGACAAAAGCTGGAGTGTTATTGTAATTAAAGGAAATCTGAAGCATATGGCAGGGCGGAGGGCAGGCTTGTAAATAATCAGCGTGAAAGCTTTCAAGTGAGCATGAGTACAGCAGGTTACCCATAAGATTGCTTTCTCAAAGCCAGAGTGTAAAAACACAAAGAGTTCAAATATTCCAGAGAGCTAGCTTTTCTGCTTTAGTGGAATAAAAATGGAAAAAAAATGTATGAGAAGGCACTTACGTCAAAACACCTGGAGCATACTGATACTAATTCTTAAATCACACTAAAGCATGAGCTATGCACCCTGAATCATGTGCATATCCCACTAAAAGCTTTTAAACATTTGATAAGTTTTGGTGCACTCGGAAAGTATTTCACTTTAGCTATGAGGAACTTTGTTGAAACCGGAAATGCTGTGTTTTGTAAAGAAACTGACAAACATCAAATACAGTTAAGTTATAAAACATATATTAAAAATTGTAAAAACAAATCTGAAGTCTATCCATCCATCCATCTTCATGTCGGCTTTATTCCCTTTCGGGGTCGCCACAGCGGAATGAACCGCCAACTCACTGGCATATGTTTTACGCAGCGGATGCCCTTCCCTGCCGCAACCCATCGCTGGGAAATCTGAAGTCTATTTTAGTAATAAATTATAAGCTCATAATATTTTTTTTGTTATATATAAAAATAAAAGAATACAAAAATAAAAGAATAATTTAATATGTGCAGGATGTGTAGTGCTGCTTTTTTTCTAACTACTATGAAGTTTACTCCATGTCTTCCACAAAATGCCATTATGATAAATCACAGTGTAGCATATGTTGTGTAAACTGTTGTGTCCTGAGTCAGCAACATAGAAAGATTTTGAGGAAAAAATAATGTTTAGGAGACAAAAAAGTCTTGTAAAAGTTGAGTTTTAAACACCAATTTAATTGGAAACGACAGACAAGGACTTCTTTATCCCAATGTTCTTTATTTAATCGTTCATGAATAATACGTTTTACAGAATTCTGTCTATCTTTCAGAAACAGCCATAAGACATCCTATTTTGCCTTAAGCAAAGTGTAAAAGATGTGTATATCCGTTTCTGTCCCAGGACTCCTCTGCGAGGTGGAGTTTCTCACTAGCAGAACCTGATTGGCTCCCAATGCGGCTCCCAGTGCCTGAGTGTCATGCTCGAACATGTTTCAAAATAGAGGGTCTCCTTTGGTCTCTGAAGAAAGGAAGCACTGATAACCAAAATGCTTACTTTGTGACACTTCCTGTTCCATGTTGGAGAAACAGATCAACAACTGCCACACTAATCATGACACTTAATTCACACAATTAAATTAATACTATTAAATAATCAACTTATTATAGAAAAAAACTATGGTGTAATTAATAAATGAAATGATGATGTATTAATTTAATTAACCAAAAGTAATGGCAGCAAATATTCAGAAAAAGTCCTGAATCTTTCAGTGAAGACTGGATCACAACTTGCTATCTTTCCGAAAAAGATTGCAGCATTAAAAAAAAGTTGTTGTACTAGGCTATATAATACGTCCAAATGGATAACTACCCACGGATCTGTACGTGGGTGCGGAACTTTCAAAATAATCTAACGTTTGTGTTTCACTGCACACCTGAAGCTCTCTCACTGTTATCTAGCTGAAGTTTCACAATCAATTCAGGCAAAACCATGTACAATATTGAATTTTAAATGTTTATTGTGGCTGTAATAGTGTTTTGCTCACTTGTTCTAATAGAATTTTTTAAACCATGTTAAAACCATGCACTTCTCACATCAACTGAAATTTCTAATTCAAAAATGTTAGTTCCATTAAAGCCAGTATCAGAAAGATGTTAATGCCAAGTGTGCATGTACATTCACACAAGGAATTTGCTGTGGTATGGGGGTACACTCGTGTTGGTACATCAAATGACTCAAGTAACATTGAACAGTCGACACAGGTTGTATAAGTAAAGTGAAAGTGGCCAGTTGGGCTCTGCATTTAACCCATCCCAGTTTACACAAACCGCATTGAACAAACACACCATGAGCACACACCCGGTTGCGGCACCTGGGGAGCAGTCGGGAAACTGGTGCCTTGCTTAAGGGCTCCACAGTTGTTCTTGTTGAAGATGCGAACACAAGTGTTTCATCACTCACACCACCTTCAACTCGGTGGATCTCGGGTTTGAACCTGTGACCTTCCGATCACAAGTTCATCTCTGTATCCACCAGACCACAACTAAAATATAAGTATAAGTAAATATGAGTATAAATAAATTGCTGAAGTTAGAGATAGATAGAATAACATGTATAATGAGTGGAGATAGTCAAAAATAAAGTAAAAACTATAACTATATTGGAAGGCCAAGGTGCTTAAGGAATGTGTAATTAAGGATTACAAGCATATTAAACTTTATCAAAACACAAATATAGTTCATAAGATCTACATTAACTGCTAATGCTCTGCAAACTCACTAAACCACAAAATCACTAAAATCACTAAATCACTAAAACACCACTTTCACTTTTAAAGGTGTCTTTTTTTAAAAGCTAAAACACTCTACTTTTGAACAATTTACATATTTTTTATTTCATTTTAGATATCTATACATGTTTTAGATATTTATACATGTTGAGGGCAACCAGCTGCACTCTTAATTGTGTACGTTTTTGTACGTCAAATATTTATTTAGCACTTGACCCTACTGCCTGACTTTACACACTCTTTCTACAGTAATTTACAGACTCGCTCATCTCCAGAGACAGAAATAGCTTCTCCTCGGACTTCTGTCAAGAGATTCCTGCCCTCTGGAAGGAAGTGGTGATATAGTTACAGTTATTTTTGTTGTCTGTCTGGGCTCCGTTTTTTGCGGCGCACCTTGGTGAGAGGATCAATAATCATCATAAAAAGCTTTGCCCTCAAGAGACTGCGAGAGTAGTGTCGTGCTGCATCAGAAATGAGATTGATTTCAAACATTTCATAAGTTGTGCATTAGATGCTTGAATCAATGAGAGAAAAAAACAGAGGATCATGCACAGAATTATAGATGACCAGATTTCTTTTTTTATGTTCAGTTTAAGTAAAAAACTTTTTTATTTATTCAATTCATTTATTATTATTTTTTACTGACACCAGATGATGTCTTTGGCCTGTCTATCTCCACCAATACCTCAGCATGGCCTAATTTTCTTATTTGTTTGAGTGCTGTTACAGTCTGAATCAGAGCTTAAAAACATAAAATAAAATAAAAACTCAGAGAAGAATAGTCTTAGGGTTCTGATCCTGTTTCTCATGAAAAAAATGGGTCCATTTTCAGTTAGTTTGAAAAAATACAGTATTATATTGTCATTTTGACAATGTAAGTACACACATTTAAAAATTACATCTCGAATGATAAAATTAAGCTTGAACATTTAATGTGTTACACATTTAAAGCTCAAAGAGCCACTATTATAGGTTTTTTTAAAAGACCTCTCATGTGATGTGAAACATAGCTTTAGATTTGAGGGACACCATGCTGGAGTTTTAAGCTCTTTGTTTATCAAAATATTGCCTTTAATAAGAAAGAGTTGACTCATAATCGAAACGAGTCCTAGTCTGAAATGAGTCCTAGTTGAAAGGAAATCTTTTAGCCAGCAAACTCACATGTCAGTCCGTAAACCTCTCATGTCATTCATTCAGGCTGAGAAATCAAACTCAGAGAAAAAAACTGTGCCCAAGTAACAGATCTTGGATTATACAATCTCACGAGGGGAAGAATGGTTATGCAAGCCTTTAACAGAGATAAGCATGCAGAAAGAGAAAATGTTATAGTTTACCTGCTTCTGATTGCTGGAGAAAGAATTTATTCACTGTGGAGCGAGGAACTGGAACCATATTTTCACCCTGGACCCTTCTATTAATTTATATTTTGACCTCCACTCATCATACATCTTATTCTATTTATTTTTAACTTAGCAATTTACTTATATAACCTGAGTGTACTGTTCAATGTTATTGTGTCATTTATTGTACCAACTCTGGAGAGTACCCCTGTACCACAACAAATTCCTTGTGTGTGGGCACATGCACACTTGGCAATAAAAATCTTTCTGATTCTGAATGCTGAACACTCAAGCTTCTCAGGTGAGCTCGATTCATAATTGACTCTTTTTTCAATCACAGCAGTTTGGTGTTTTGCTTGTACCCTTTATTAGTTGTCATTTCTGTCAACAAAATTTCTCTATACATTGTCAAAGCCATGTCAGGTAGATTTTATTCAGCATCCCCATAAGCTGGTTTCGTTGGGTAACGTAAAGGAGGGTTTTTTTTCGGAAAAAGCCACAAAGTGAAAGATTTGGGATTCACAACCAAATCTGGTAAAATCAAAACCAATTTATAAAAAAAGTAAAGCTTTTTTTTCTAAATTGCATGTCTAACAACCTGTTGTTGGAGATTTCCAAAATCAAATAAGGACCTATTAGGGATACTTTAAACAACCTTATAAATTATAGCAAGTTCAACACACAACACAAATTCAAACAAATGGCAACATATCTGTCAGAACTTTGCAAAATAAATCAATATTTGAGGCCAAATCACAGATCATTTTCAATCATATTCACTCACACAAAAAAAGAAAATAAAACAGCCATATGCATAATTTCCAATTAATGATTGGAAGTTGCCAACAGTAAATAAAACAATAAAATAACGTTATTAACCAGTAAAGCGTAATTACATTACCTTTTTGTTAGGAACGGTTAAAATTTGTTTGGTTTTTGTTTTACATCCAAGTAAGTTTTTTTCATTTCCTGTTTAATTTTTATTTTTCTGAAGCAGTTCAGAGTCTTGGTTAGAATATCTGGTATTAATAGTTACTGTGATTAATGCACTGGAGGGGCTTGCGGCATTTCATAAATAAAAAAAAATCTGATCTTTTATAATTACTTGTTAAAACTGACCTTCCATCCATCCATCCATCTTCATGTCGGCTTTTTCCCTTTCGGGATCGCCACAGCGGAATAGACCACCAACTCTTCTGGCATATGTTTTACGCTGCGGATGCCCTTCCAGCCGCAACCCATCACTAGGAAACATCCACACACACTCATACACACTCATACACTATGGACAATTGTTTTTTATCAATTGACTTCTATCGCATGCCTTTGGACTTGTGGGGGAAACCGGAGCACCCGGGGTAAACCCACACGATCACGGGGAGAACATGCAAACTCCACACAGAAATGCCAACTGCCCCAGCCGAGGCTCGAACCAGTGACCTTCTTGCTGTTCCCTTCTGGAGTCAGCATCAAGTGGTAACTCGAGGAACTGCAGTTCAGTCACTTCCTATTACACACCGAGAGGGAAAGCAGGAGGTTGCCACTTGGCTACAACATATCCAGTTCTAGGTGGGTGACGAGCCAAGATGCAGTTATAGTATCGTGGGAAGTTTTTACTTTTAATCCTGTGACCTAACTAATTACTTAAAAAAGGAATTGTATTTTGAGTGATAACTATGTTTCATGTAGTTAAACAGAGTTAGCTGCAATACCAATCGCACTAGTAAGAAAGAGAGTGAAAAGTTTCACTGATAGTGATGAAAGGTCGTGTGTTGTTAAACACATCTTGAAATAGAGGAGCATTTTTTTTTGCTTGGAGACTGCTTCTGTGTACTATGAACAACAATGGCAATTGTGTGAATTAGCAAAAAGGACACATAAGGAGGGGCACGTGTATAGTGCATGTTGATCAGCAACAGTGGGTGGAAATATTAAGTCACAAATTGACTATGCTGTAAACAACTATTTTAATCTTTAATAAAAATGTCTCTCTTCTATAAAAACAGATCTAACGGTACTTGTTCACACCTTTCAAGCATAGATTTCTCTCACACCTTCCAAAATTGTATTTTTCTTAATAGGCAATCTGTAATAGGGTAAGAATCTTGAATGTAATATATTCTTAGAAAAAGATACATTTACAATCCTACATTTATCATTTTCTCCTTATGAATGAAATCTTCACATGCATTGATTGTACTCAATATTATAGTTTTTATTGAATTCCCCACAGAATTTCTGTAAATGTAAAAGTATGGGGGGGGGGGACAATAAAATAAGTCTCATAGTAGGACGGGAGTGTTAAAGCACTCCAGTTCTTCTTATTTCAGCCTCAGAACCACATTAATATATTATACTGATATTAGTAGTCACCCTGAGGCTCTACTAATCTCTAGAAATCTGCTGAGTTTTCAACGGAAATCATCTGAGCTAACTAAAATCCACCTCAATTAATCAGTTGCGTGTAGTGTGTTTCTGTCTACGAAACGTAAATAACTACTTTTACAACTTTCCTTTGGAAGCAGATACATTTTTAACCTATACTGAATCACACAGCTCTACTTTCATTTCCTCTCATGCATTGGAAAAGATTTACTCAAATGTTAGCGTGTGGAATGTGAAAGCGTGAGTCAGCTGCTCCAGCCTGAAGATCTTGAGATGTTGAGCGATTTGGGGCCACTCACACATATGCTAATGAGATTTCCTGGAACTCACAGCTGCAGCGTGCAGAGGAAGAAACTGAGAGAGAGGATAGAAGTATGCTTCGGTCAAGTTAGAGGATGTGGTTGAGGCTTTGTAAGGAGCGCTCTTTGTCTCTTGTTGTTTTTACCCTCAAATGTGAAGTCCTCAGCCGCTGAGAACTTAATCATTTCACCTGCACTATGTTGACTTGATCTAGCTGAGAAGTTTTATTTAGACTTTGGTAAACTGATCAAACTGACTGGTTTTGCTCAATCTTTTGAGACGGGTTCTGTGATATTTTTATTTAGGAAAAATATGATCAAAGCTTGAGAAGCTGTAACTCAAACAGAGAATCTCATTAAAAAAATTGTCCAAACTTGTTTAGGACCAATGAATGGGCTGAAAACATATAAAGGGATTGATAATAAATATTGTTTTATTGTCAAATCAGCTCCAATCAAAATATAATGCTTCTTTGTGTTTCACAGTTCATGATTTTTTTAAGTAGCATGGCCTTTTTAAAATAAATGAATTCATAGGTCGTTTATGAACAAACATGTTTATTTTTCAAATCTGCCATTCTTTTCGAGTGTCCCTACAGTGCTGGGGAATAGAGAAAGATTGAGAGACTAACATAATCTTTGAGAGCTTCAGTGCATTTTGATGGATGTTAACAAGTAATATCAGTATGAAAACAAAAATTAGTTAAAGGAATATTTTTTTGTATGTGGGTCACTCACCTAAAATTCAACCAATAGTCATGTGATCAATGCACCACAACATTGTGCACACCGGGGTCATTACCAGAGCCTTTCGCAATCGAGATGGGGGGGGGTCTCAAAGATTCAGAGTGTCCTCAGGCACTTCCTTCCTGTTTGTTTAACCCATGTGAAGTGATATTAAATATGCCGTGTGATGCAGTGAAACCCCTCTGGAGAAATGTAATCCTTTTCTCATTCATTGAGTACTCTTTCAATTCCATTAGGGGTCGATTTATTCCACTTAAACCTACTCTTACAGCATGAAATGAACTTACAGAAGCTTTACCACATTTTAGCTCCAGCACTCATACGTTCGTCTATTCATAAAACCAAATAAAATGACAACCATGCAGATATTAAAAAGAGACAGGGAAGGTGAATACAGTGCTGAC
This sequence comes from Danionella dracula, assembly GCA_900490495.1. NCBI lineage: Eukaryota > Metazoa > Chordata > Actinopteri > Cypriniformes > Danionidae > Danionella > Danionella dracula. The sequence continues at coordinate 23,791 of UELW01000253.1, read as the reverse complement.
TCTAGAGGATATATACCACTTCATTTAATTTGTTGTACAGCATCTGTGTTATGAAACATATACTTTATCTTGTTCAGTTATATCTAAATCTGGCCTTTTTATTAACAAAGAGAATGTCAAATGAATTGCTTTACTTTGTTTCCAATGCCTGGAATGCTTTTCAGGTACAGCTCAGAATGAAACACACACTAATGTAGATGCACACAGACACACACTGCACCTGCCCTCGGATGCTCGCCATCAGCCTTTATTCTCTCGTTCCTGCTGATCCATCAGAGCCTCATTAATCACAGGAGCAGAGAGAGCTCTCGTGAGCAGAACATGCTGTTTGGACCCGCTCCTCCTGAAGCCTGCCCTGGAAGCAGTAGATAAATTAAAGGCACAATGTGTTTAATTTCATAATTTAGTCTGAAATTCCTTTGCACGCTGTGATATTTATATCAGTTGTGTTCTTGTGTCATCACAAAGGTTTCCTCTGATTTGTGAGTTAGGATTTTAACAGGCTCTAGAACCACTGACTGAATAAAACATGGACATGGTGAATGTGGCATCACCTGGAAAGGAAATAAGGCTCTGAGTTTGAGTAATCCTGGCTGGCAAAGTTTAATTAGCAGATAATTAAAAATAGGTAAAAATATACAGTTTGGTGGATAGGTAATTACACAAATATAACCTCACCACAGTGACTGGATCTCACTTGAGCAGCACACACTTAATTATGTAAATGATTATTAAAATACAGGGGTCCCCAATTATTTTCACCCAAGGGCCAAATTTTACAAGACAAACTAGAAAGAAGACCATAAAAATGGTCATCCATTTTTCCTCCACCAAGTTCAAATAACAACCTGCTCCATCAAGGAAACTTCAAATAAATACACCTAAAGTAAAACCAAGCAAAAATTTGTATATGCTGTATATTCATACTCCTTAGTCTTTTATCATTGAAGGAACATATTCATGGTATGCATATGTTTTATGTATTACACAATGATTTACAGAGAAAAAGGAGGGGGGTAGGTGAAAGGGAGAGAGGTGAGAGATAGAGGAGACTGGAGATATAGGAGATAAATATAGAGAGGATATGAGAGAGAACATAATAGAGAGAGAGAGAGAGAGAGAGAGAGAGGATGAGAGAGAAGAGAGAGAGAGAGAGAGAGAGAGGAGAGTTTAAATAGGGGTAGAAGACAAAGGAAGATGAGAGAGATGAAAGAGAGAGTGTATATAGGGAGAGAGGAGAGAGAAAAGAGAGAGGGAGAGAATATAGTTAAGGAGAGAGAAGATAGAAAGGGAGAGAGAGAGACTGAGGGAGGAGGGGAAGACAAAGGTTGAGGGATTATAAACATACATTTGCAGTATATGTGTTTGCACTCAACATACTAAATATAAAATTAAAACCATGTAATCAATTACTTAAAAAAAAATCTCTGTTAGCATCGTTTTCTCCACAATTAGTGTGTGGCTCTTTGCCAGTGACTTGAGCTTTTGGAAGATATCGCTGAGGCTTTTTCCTCGCGCTGTCACAAATCTGTTTAATGCAGAAACAGACTGTATGAAGAAAGCTTTCTGGATATTTTTTTTGTCTACGGAGATTCGGAGTTTAGAGGGTAAAAAGGAAATAAAAATAGCAGCGTGTACAGTAAATGGGCCTTTATATTGTCTACTTTACAGACAGCAAGAGCCTCTGTTGATTGTCAAATCAAGCATGTGGGCTTAGTGTTCTCTCTGGCAAAATAAAGCCAATTTTTTCTCTGACACAATCAGAGAAAATCGCACAGATTTAAACCCTATTTGACAAATTATAAACCAGACCTAAAACATGAGTTGTTTGCAGGGGAACTTTGCACTTTACAACACCCCCTCAAAACCTGTGAGGAGGCTGCATTTAGGATGAAGAATACTCCTCTAAACAATCGTATGGGTTAAAGGTGCCCATCCACTGGGAGGCATGACTCTAGCTTGGTGCTCCACCATGTCACTGAGGAAAGAAGCAACCCAGCCTTGAATTCAAGCATTTTTTTTATTCTAGTGATGCAATGTCTTCACAGACACCTTTTAAAGCAAGTTTGAAGTGGTCTGCTTGAGTGCACAAAGGCTCTCTCCGAGTATGTGATTTAAGTTAATATAAAGTTACCATGGTGCTTCAACCTCAGTCTCTAATGTTTAGATGTCAAAAAGTGTTTTACATCTGGAGTTAGTCCTCATCGTTCAAATGCACAGCAAACTGTGACTAGCTACATGGACAACTAGCGTTAAAGGGCTGCTTACAACACTCTCCTGACGTCACTAGACTAGACTCCTTCTTGCTGGCTGGAACTGGGCATGGAACTGAAAAGAACATGTCTCCCGCACCTATCTGAATGCTTTCAAACCTCATGTTCACTCACGTCCCTCGCATGAAGATAGAGTGGGAGTCAGGGGAGGGACAAGCTGCCTTCAACCTTTTCCCTGACCTACTGCTGTCTTACTCTTCCTCTACTATACCTTTCTCTTCTCCATCAAAAATATGTCCCCTTTTAATTTCTTCCTGCACACTTCCTCTGAAGAATACATTAACCAGTCAGCTTAACATTTAGTTAATATCAGCACAAGATCAATATATATCAAGTTTATTAATAAAAAACGACTTGCTACAATCTTCCTATCCCCTGTATTCCAAGCAAGGTCCTTTTTGTTTCCACATGGATAATAATACAATGTCAAGACTTAGTTCTGGGTGGCCACACACCGCAATAATATTTTTATTCTCCATTGTTGTTGTAAATGTTGATCGCCATGCAAGTGAAGTCCTCTTGAGTTAAATATTTCTACCCAAGCAATCAGTCCGTATTAATGCGCCTCCACATCATTCACATTCCTCGCGGTGCATAGTTCAAACTGTTTCCATCTCGGAGTGCATTATCGCATCTTTACATAGATTTTATATAGAAGTCGATGGTCTTACTGGATCATCTGTATTTGATGTGTAGGCACCGTAAAATAGGCTTTATTCATTTATATTAATGATTCAGCTTTTTTCTTATAATATCAGACATTTTTTTGGTTGCTTATTTTCTCTTTAACAAAAATGTTTAACCTGCTTAAAATGTTATACGTGTTGTTAAACTGCAATTATTTGCATAGAACCATTTCACCTGCATGGTCTGGATTCCTTGGACCACATCACCAATATTATTAGTGTAAAACAACTTTTAAACTATAAAATAAATAGTTTTTGGTGCTTAAAAGTTCACATCATCTTAGCATCTCAGAGAAAGTCTTTGCCTGGTTACTAAAGAAATGGGAACAGCATCAAAACAGCAAACTACTGTTGCGCTTAACGTTTTTTCCATTAGAATCCATAGTATTTCAAATAGTATTCATGCTTCTCAAGAACTCTTCATCAATGACCATAAATCTAAGAGAGAGAAAGAGAGAGGCACCCAGTCTCTGTCCAAACACTGATAGCTCGCTTCAGAACTTCCTCTAACTGCTGGGCTAAACAAACACAACCAGCCGTATATCTGCCACGTTTCCAGTCACAGAGGTGAGATTTCCATCCTGTGCTGTGAGAGAAGCAGCTTTCACTGAGGAAGAAGGAAGTAGAGGAGGAAGGTAGATGGCATCTACAATGAGGGTAGCTCCGAACAAGAAAGAGCTGTAATAAAAACATGGAATAATGAGAACGATTACAGTTTTAGAAGCTTTACTCTTTAGAGGGCCTCTGACTGGACAAACATTACTAGAGATCTAGTTTTACGAGCTTCCTGTCCTCCTGACCTGGTGAATGCCATTAGAAGACGACGCTTCTTTTCAAGCTTTTTTCCAGTGTTTTTAGCAGCCTGAGCTGTAGCAGGATGGCAAGAGTCCACATGTTTGCCCGGCGGCACTGAGACTTGTAAAACTCTGAAGGTGCTGAGCCTTTGATGCTCTCTTGAGGTGCTCACACTAATTCTGATAACCAGGCTGGTCTTCTTTTCGCTTTAGGGTCAGTTCCTCTGTGTTGTGAGGAAGTCGTAACTTCTTTGTGTCGTACTGTGTGAGAGAGCGTTGGGTATCTAAGAAAGTCTTTTTACTAAAACATTGTAGGCCAAATATGGTCATCAGATCTAGCACTGCCTGCACACTTTCTTTGTAAGTTTCTTTTTAAGTTGTATCACAATTCTGCATTGAATTTTGGTGTTGAATATTTGGTGTTGAACAACCAGAGAAAGAAATATCAAAAAAATTATACAATGCTCTGTTGTCTTGTCCCAAAATCCTTGTTTCCTCATGTGACTTCTTCATTATATCAAGTGCACTGTAAAGACTGAAATGGCATTTTAAACATGCTTGCACAGAAACACATTTGAGCACTTGGATTTGTATTTGGGTCTTGTAAACAAAGTATATTTGTGAAATGTTTATTGAAGGCGCCCTGCTAAGATACATCAAAAACTAAAAACCTTGAAGCGCATCATACTGAAAATAAATATCAACATAATCAACGTAGCAAAAATACATAATAAATGCCCAATAAATAAAATGTACACAGTGAATATGTCCCAATGATCATACAACAAATAATCACCATTAATTGCAATTAATTTCAAGTGTTGAAATCTTGTACATGGTTTGCGGAATTGGATATTTAGAAATTTTAAACATAAAAGAAATACTTAGAACTCATAAACACTATTATTAAGTATTTAATTCCTTTTTTTTAAATAGAGGTACCTTGTATATAGATTCTTTACAATACTAAATTTTAGACTCAATCTGCCTTCAATACCCTAATTATCGGCCACTGTTTTGACTGCCTACGACTCTGAGGTACAAATAATACGAACTGAAACTGGGTGGTTGTGTTGATGTTTGAGGTTATTAACGTAGAAAGATAGTACAGATGAAGCATGCAGCCTCTGTTTTTTGACTATTGCCACAGGAAATGCAAACGAAACATTAGTGTTATTGTGTAAAACATTGATCACATGCATTAACATGTTAAGTTTGATGGCACCATTTAATTTAAAACGAAACATGTTAAAGTATGAGCGTCACGGTGGCGCAGTGGGTAGCCGGTCGTCTTACAGCAAGAAGGTCACTGATTCGAGTCTCGGCTGGGTCAGTTGGCATTTCTGTGTGGAGTTTGCATGTTCTCCGCGTGATCGTGTGGGTTTTCTCCATGTGCTCCGGTTTCCCCCGCAAGTCCGAAGACATGTGGTATAAGTGAATTGAGTAAGAACGATTGTCCATAGTGTGAATGAGTGTGTGTGTGAATGTTTCCCAGCGATGGGTTGCGGCTGGAAGGGCATCCGCCACATAAAACATGTGCCAAAGGAGTTGGTGGTTTATTCTGCTGTGGCGACCCCAAAAGGGAAGAAGCCGACATGAAAATGGATGGATGGATGTTAAAGTATTCATTTTTTATTTTGCAATGCTTATCACTAAGTCAGACAAATAATACCGCAACAAAAAGACCAATTAAACTCATCACAAGGCAATAGAAGACAAAATAAATAACTATCAGTCACATGAATGGTAAAAAGCAAAATAAAACTGGTCGAAACTCAAACCAGTGCTCCAACAAGGAACAAAAGGCAGACCCAACATCATCCACCATGCATAAAAATGGGCAAAACAAGAACACAGTTAACAAAAAAAAATTTCCCCATATTTGTATTTACAGTTCTGACATTAGTCTGGCATTGGGACTGGGTAGGTTAGACAAAGTCTGCCAAAGAGTGCATCAAGTATTAGGGTTTTGCTACAAAAGCAGGAAATACTAAGACCAGAAGTGACAGAATCCTGAAAACCATGCAGTATCCTTGTTCAAATTTAACCTGTGGTATAAATGTGTGTAATCCATATTCAATCATTAACGAAAGTATACCAAAATGTTTATTTTCAAGCACTCTTCACTGTGTCAGATAAACCAAATTGGAATCGAATGAATAATCGAAGCCATCACAAAAAAGTAAAATTAAAAATAAACCACTACCAGTCATATGGCACAACAAAAGTCACATAACTGGTGAAAACTAATGTTATTCTAAGTTAAAACTCAAATTAAATGACAAAAGCCCATCACAAAACAGTAAAAGAAAAAATAAATCACCACCAGTCATGTAGCAAAACACACGTTACAAGACTGGTGAAAAAAAAGTTATTTTAAGTTAAAACTCGAAGTAAAAGACCAATAAAAACAGAAAACAGTAAATGAAAAAACATGCCTGATTTAAACAAAAGGTAAATTCTTTTATTAAAGTAATTTTTTTATCTTCAAGCTGAGACACATTTTTCTTAACTCGTTTGAGATATATTTTTCAGTGACCTCACATTTCACCCCTACCTCATTTGATACATATGTTACCAACACTTATTTGATGCTATGTTTTCAACAACTAAACTTCCAAACGTAGTCGTTTTGGAACACAAAGACTTTTGTTTAAAAAAAAAAGTATAGCATCACTAGCAAAACAGGTATTCCTTTTTAGGGAACAATGAAAACATAGATAAAATACTTTTTTGTAATTTTGTAAAAAATTAAAAAATTTAAAATGTGTCCACTCAATGTGATTATTTTTCAGTAGTTAAATTATTCTTAGCAGTGTTGTTTAGTATGAGCTTCGAAGATTCATGTCATGTCTAACAGGGAGCATCAACATAATGTGAAGCTAAAGATCAACTAATTCCAGTAACTTAAAAACCTAACCTTTACTTTGATGTGTGAGTGTGCAGTAGAGCGTAGTGTCTTTGTTCATTTATGGCCCAGATACAGTACAAACTTCATATAAAAGATGACACATTTTGTCCCTCACAAAGTATGAAAAGATCACATCATATCATACATAGTCTACCGTACTCCATGGGAGTCTTTTCTTAAAAAGCATCAGCTTCAGACCCACCTGATTAGTTTGTTGGATTACTCTCTGGATTGCATTGAATTAATTGGAGCAGGTTAAACAGGGCTGGGTTAAGCAGAAGAGACAGTTCTCGACACAATGAGAGCACGCTCAGACAAGGAGAGTTGAACGCTGCATCTGTTTTGGGGAACACAATAACAACAGGATTTTAGCCCTCAAAAATAACTAGTATAGTCTGCAAACCACAGATGCACACAATCTGCATTTTTATGTTCAACGCTTAAATGAGGAGCTAAGCAAGGCCATAAAGATATGAGAGCTCAAAGAAGAAACAATAACCAAAAAGTTGTTTTTGAAAATGTGAGACAAAAAAGAGAGATATTCATGCCATTTTTGTAATTGCAGTTCCAGTAATATTTATAATATAGTTTGTTAAAATGTCATAAAACAATAGTACACTAAACACATTTTTTGCTGAAGATTTTTTTCTTTGCAATCAGTCCCTCATTTATATTTATTTAAAATATAAATTTAAGTATATATTTTATAATAAAAATAAACAATATTTAAGACAAATAGTAAAAGAATAACTGTTTTTACTCCTTATGACCTTGCATCAATTTCAAAAATTATTTTTTACTGGAGAATTTTGCACAATTTAAAGCCTGTATTGCATTGCATTGGTTGATTTAGGGGAAATGCCACAATTTAAAATATAATATGATTACAAACACCAACAAGACACACACCTCTACTATGGCCAGAGGTGAGTAGTAAGTAATTACTTTTACTTATTTACATTTTACTTCAGTACATTTTAGTACTTTAGTACACTAGTACCTTTTGAGTACTTTTATTTTTACTTAAGAAAGGTTTAGTGAAATATCTTTATTTGTACTTAGTTACATCTGAATCTAGCCACAGGGGTTTCAAGCCAGTGACTTCTGTACCGGTCCCAAGCCCGGATAAATAGAGAGGGTTGCGTCAGGAAGGGCATCCGGTGTAAAACATGCCAAAACCAAATATGCAAGTCATCAATTCTATTTCCATACCGGATCGGTCGAGGCCCGGGTTAACAACGACCGCCACCGGTGCTGTTGACCTACAGGGTGCCGGTGGAAATTGGACTACTGTTGGTCAAAGAAGGAGAGGAGGGAGAAGGATTCGTAGGCAGAGAGAGAAGAGGAAAGGCAAGAGTATAGGTCTGAGAATAGGGACTCTCAACGTTGGTACAATGACCGGGAAAGGTAGACAGCTGGCGGACATGATGGAGAGAGGGAAGGTAGATATTCTGTGTGTGCAGGAGACCAGGTGGAAGGGTAGCAAAGCGCGTAGTATTGGAGGGGGATACAAACTGTTTTACTATGGTGAAAATAGGAAGAGAAATGGGGTAGGAGTGAACCTGAAGGAGGAGTTTTTGAGGAATGTTTTAGAGGTGAAAAGAGTTTCTGACAGGGTGATCAGTTTGAAGTTAGAGACTGAAGGGGTGATGTTGAATGTAGTGAGTGGTTATGCTCCACAAGTAGGCTTTAAGCTGGAAGAAAAGAAGAGATTCTGGAGTGAGTTAGATGAGGTGATGGAGAGTATTCCCAGAGGGGAGAGAGTAGTGGTGGGAGCAGACTTCAACGGTCATGTGGGCGAGGGCAACAGAGGTGATGAGGAAGTGATGGCAGGTTTGGTGTTAAGGAAAGGAACCCAGAAAGAACAGATGGTGTGGACTTTGCCAAGAGGATGGAAATGGCTGTAGTTAACACTTATTTCCAGAAGAGGGAGGAACATAGAGTTACCTACAAGAGTGGTGGTAGGAGTACGCAGGTGGACTACATCCTAAGTAGACGAGCCAATCTGAGAGAGATCACTGACTGCAAAGTAGTGGTAGGAGAGAGTGTAGCCAGACAGCATTGGATGGTGATGTGTAGGATGTTTCTGGTGGTCAGGAAGAAGAGGGGACGAAAGATGTAAAAGAAGATCAAGTGGTAGAAGTTGAAAAAGGAAGATGGGTGTGAGGAATTCAGACAGAAGCTGAGACAGGCTTTGGGTGGCAGGAAGAGCTTCCAGAGGACTGGGAAACTACAGCAGAAGTGATCAGGGAGACAGGTAGGAGGTGCTAGGTGTGTCAGCAGGAAAAAGGAAAGAAGATAAGGAAAAATGGTGGTGGAATGAGGAAGTACAGGACATCATCCAGAGGAAGAGGCTAGCTAAAAAGAAGTGGGACATCAAAAGGACTGAAGAAAGTAGACAGGACTACAAGGAATCACAGCGTAGGGTGAAGAGGGAGGTGGCAAAGGCCAAACAGAAGGCATATGATGAGTTGTATGCCAGGTTAGACACGAGGGAAGGTGAGAATGAATTGTACAGATTAGCGAGACAGAGAGACAGAGATGGGAAGGATGTGCAACAGATAAGGGTGATTAAAGATAGAGATGGAAGGGTTCTAACAAGTGAGGAGAGTGTGCAGAGAAGATGGAAGGAGTATTTTGAGGAGTTGATGAATGAGGATAATGAGAGGGAAAAAAGGGGGGAAGAGGTGAACATTGTAGAGCAGGAAGTTTGAAAAGATTAGAAAGGATGAAGTGATGGAAGGCTCTGAGGAGAATGAAGAGTGGAAAGGCTGTTGGTCCAGATAACATCCCGTGGAGGTGTGGAAGTGTCTAGGAGAGACAGCAGTGGAGTTCCTATCTAGGTTATTCAACAGGATTCTAGAGAGGGAGAAGATGCCTGAGGAATGGAGGAGAAGTGTCCTAGTGGCAATCTTTAAGAAAAAGGGTGATGTGCAGAGTTGTAACAACTACAGAGGTATAAAGTTGATGAGCCACACAATGAAACTCTGGGAAAGGAGTAGTGGAAGCTAGGCTAAGAAGGGAAGTGGATTTTGCGAGCAGCAGTATGGCTTCATGCCCAGGAAGAGCACTACTGATGCAATTTTTGCTCTGAGAATGCTAATGGAGAAGTACAGAGATGGTCGAAGGAGCTGCACTGCGTCTTTGTGGACTTAGAGAAAGCGTATGACAGGGTGCCGAGAGAGGAGCTATGGTCCTGTATGAGGATGTCAGGAGTGGCAGAGAAGTACGTCAGAGTAGTTCAGGATATGTATGAGAGGAGTATGACAACAGTGAGATGTGCTGCAGGTCAGACGGAGGAGTTCAAGGTGGAGGTTGGGCTACATCAAGGATCGGCTTTGAGTCCCTTCTTGTTTGCTATGGTGATGGACAGATTGACAGATGAGGTCAGACAGGAACTCCATGGACAATGATGTTTGCAGATGACATTGTAATCTGTAGTGAGAGTAGAGAGCAGGTGGAGGGACACCTGGAAAGTTGGAGGTCTGCTCTAGAAAGAGAGGAATGAAAGTCAGTCGTAGTAAGACAGAATACATGTGTTTGAACGAGAGGGAGGGAAGTAGAAACAGTGAGGTTACAGGGGGCTGAGGTCATTTACATTTATGCATTTGGCAGACGCTTTTGTCCCAAAGCGACTTACATTAGGGAGAAACAATATGCAATTTGTTACACCGTCAAAGTCTATCTCAACTTCTCACAATAGAAATTGTATCAACTGATCAAAAAACCAAAGCAGTAGGGGGAGAAGATAAAGACAGAGGAGGGAAAAAGAAGGTAGTAGTTTTTTTTTAATTTTTTTTTTTTATAGTAGGTGTTCAAGAAGGTGGAGGAGTTTAGGTATTTGGGGTCAACAGTCCAGTGCGACGGGGAGTGTGGAAAAGAGGTGAAGAGGCGAGTGCAGGCAGGTTGGAGTGGGTGGAGAAAAGTGTCAGGGGTGTTGTGTGACAGAAGAGTGTCAGCAAGAATCAAAGGAAAGGTGTACAGAACAGTAGTGAGACCAGCTATGATGTATGGGTTAGGAGACTGTAGCAGTGAGGAAGAGACACGAGGCAGAGATGGAAGTAGCAGAGATGGAGGATGTTGAGGTTCAGTTTAGGAGTGACAAGGATGGACAAGATTAGGAACGAGCACATCAGAGGAACAGCTCAGGTTGGTTGTTTTGGAGACAAAGTCAGAGAAGCCAGATTGAGATGGTTTGGACATGTGCAGAGAAGGGATAGTAGTTATATTGGTAGAAGGATGTTGGAGATGGAGCTGCCAGACAAGAGGGCAAGAGGAAGGCCAAAGACAAGTTATATGGGTGTGCTGAAGGAGGACATGAAGGTAATTGGTGCAAGAGTAGAGGATACTGAGGCCAGAGTTAGGTGGAAACAGATGATTTGCTGTGGCGACCCCTAAACTGGGAACAGCCGAAAGAAGAAGAAGAAGTTACATCTGAATCTACATTTTATTTCCATTTTGGTTGTGATCCTCTGTAACTAATATCATGAAAATAAATATCTTCTTTGACAGTCAGCTATTTTTGGCATTGAGTCTTATGAGGTGTTGAAAAGTTTGATGCTTGAGAGATAACCAGTGGCCTCATGTTCAGAATTTATTTACTGAAAAAAGTGCAAAGAAAAGCAGCTTTGTGGTGCAATGTATGCTTTGAGCACCCAAAGTGATGGAGATAAATGCATTTATGAACTCCGGCTTCAACTTTGAAACATGTAGTACTATGTTAAAAACATCAACATATTTGAACGAGTTATCATTATGGTTACTATGAGTACTTGTGATGGCAAAATTTCAAGTCGCTGCTGTCCCATACACTCACTCGTGAATTCTGAACATGTGTGCGCTGCTCGATGCAAACACAAAAGCTCCAGAAAACGAATGAAAATTTAAATTTAACAGTAATTAATGCTTATTGGTTCATAACACCAAATAGGACGCTTTCCATATGGGTCCTATTGTCTGTCACTTGACGATTTGTCATTAGAGACCTAAAGCAAAATGAGGAGCTTGTAGTTACATTCGTTCCATGCCTGACTTTTGAGCAGTTTGTTCAGACCACGGTCAATTCTTCTTTTTACCACTTGAGAAATGTAGGTAGACTGCATCCTATGCTGAAGTTCTCCGTTGCTGAAAGATCGATAAAAATGTTTGTTGTTTCATGTCTGTATTACTGTAATGCTCTCCTGGCTGGAGTCTCCAAGTACACTCTGTCCAGGTTGCAGTGTGTTCAGAATTTTGAGCGGGACCAAAAAGCATGAACATATCACACCTGTTCTTAAAGCACTCCACTGGCTCCTGGTCTGTATCTGTGTCGATTCTAAAAGTTTAACCCTCATATAGAAATTACTCCATGACCTTGCTCCTGCATACTTGTCATTACTTTTAACTGCATATACACCAAACCGTATCTTCGCTCTGCTCAGTTTAAGCTTCTGTCTGTACCATGCACTATCATGTCCCTGCACCGACACTATGGAACTCTCTTCTGGGAAGTTACGCCCTTTTAAAAATCCCTTCTTAGAACTCCCTTTTTAAACTGGCTTTTGATTGTTGATGTTTAATGTCTTATACTATTTTATTGCTTTTATGGTTACTGTTTTTGTATATGTTTTTTTGGTCCTGTATTGTTTTATTGCATTTATTGTGTTTTTTGTTCTGACTGTCCAGCACTTTGTGAAGCATCGATTTAAATGGTCTTTATAAAATATTGTTTATTGTTATTATAATTATTATCATTTATTTATTTTAATTTTTTTATATTATAAAACATAATCATTGTATTCACATAAGTTGACAAATAGCAGCACTTATATGACTTGAGCATATAAAGATGCAGAAAAAGAGTTAATTGCAACTACTTTTTTTCTGTTTATGTCAGTTTATGTAAAACGTATGTGCCCATAGTTTTTTTTTTTTTACTTAAGTCAATATTTCATGAAGCATCATCCAGATAAGAAGTAACCAATAATTAATAACTTGAGTAAATTTTTTATCAATATTTTTTTACTCTTACTCAAGTAAATAAAAGTGATAGTTACTTTTGCTCTTACTTGTGTAAATAATTTCACAAATACTTTTATTGAGTCTTTTTTTTATTTTCTGCATGAGGCATACCCTCATATCCCCTTTTCCCTAGAAGATTTACATGTTAGTTCTCAAAAACACATTCAATAACTTCACAAATCACATTTACTTTTTAATGCGCTACTTATGCATACATTTATGCTGCAAAGAGCATCAAACGCATTTGTACATTTCTTGATCAATAACATATAATTAGAAGAAAACTTTGAACAAACAGATCATAAAAGATCATGATTGACATATTAACCAATACTAGTTTGGATTTGAGCTATTATTCTGACATCAAGTTTGTTGCAGCCCACTCTTCTGGGTTGCACAATTATTAAACATAAATCTGATTCAAAGTATGCTCATGTTTACAGAAAGTATAAATAACATAGATAGAGGAAATGTATTTTGTCTGCCATCTCTGAATGTTTAATATTAAATTAAACTTGACAACCACCCCCCTCCCTCCCCAACAAAAAAAAATGAATAGTCACAGAAAAAATCTTAATAAAAAAAAACTGTAACACAAGCTTGCCTGGACAGGAATAATGTTAAGAGCAGGTTGTTTCATGGAACAGATGGTTTTGTTGCCATATACACACAAATGTTGTTGATCACAATCTTAATGGGAGATATCAGAGTTTGGGTTGAATCAGATGTGAATGGATGTTTCATTAAGCTTTAGACAGACTGTTAGTGTTCAATAAACACAAAAAAGAAAATGCCATTTCCTGTAAAGATTTCTCTAAAAGTGGGTGGGATGGTGTTATTCTCACCTCAGTTGTGAGACTCGTGTTACATGGACGGTGTGTCATCTACTTCCATTTCTTCTGAAACACTATCAGTTCAAACATCAAACTGAATCGCTTCAGCATTCACTCACTCTCACCACATCTGAGTATGTGACGGTATAATCAAGTCATACCTTGGTTTATTGCTTGTTATTTTGGAAGCAGTAGTGGGCATATTGGGCTTGGTTTTAACTGTGCATCCTTTCTAGTTTTCAGGAAAATAATAAATACATTGAAATGGTAATTTACATAATTGATTTAAAATCTGTGATTACAATCCAGCAATATGTGTTGTTTTTTTTACAATGTTAATAGAAAGTAGATTAGAAGAAGTAAGTTGGATTGAGAAAGCTGATCTTCAACATAGGTTTAAAGGAAGCGTGTATGAAAAGTTTATTTTAGGAAGGTTGTTGGAAATCAATTTATGCATGAAAATGACCACACTCCTGTTAGAGTTGCTACAATCGATCCAGTCATTTTTGTAAAAATAGGTCAAGTTAAATTACATTGCACAGGGTTTGTGTAGCTTTCGTAATGTCAAATGTAAGAATGTATTAGAAATTATTACTACATAAGTATTATTAACATATATTATTACATTAGGACCTACAACTTAACATCAAAAACAGATGAAACCAAAAAAATGCAAAAACACAAAATGTGGGGCAAAATAAGTCGAATGCAATTGAAAAGAGCTTTAAAACAGCTTCGAATAATTGATTAACACTCACACACACACGCACGCACGTGCACACACACACACAAACGTGCTACATTAATCTCTGGTCTTCCCCAGAGATATTCTTCTTGCCAGAATCTTCTCTTTAATGTCCTTGAGCTCAGCTGATTTCTCATTGCTTGTCCTTCTTAAAGCATTTGACTATGGGCCACGTCCACACATAACCAGATGCAAACATCCACATAAGTATGGCTTTGAAAAAAAAACTCTGTCTACATGAAAACATGGAGACGGTCCAAAAAAGCCGTAAAGCAGGGGTTTCAAACTCAATTCCTGGAGGGCCGCAGAGGTGCAGGTTTTTGTTACAATCCTGTTTGAGGAGACAAACCAGTAGCTTCAACCAAACTCAGAGAAGCTTAATCAGTGGATTCAAGTGGTAAACTATGCAGGGCGCAGCCCTCCAGGAATCGAGTTTGAGACCTCTGCTGTGAAGAGTATGTCAATCCAATAAGTGGTAGCCAACTCCTGAACCATGAAGTTATATCGGCCAATCGAAAGCTTCTAAACTACTTTGTTTTGATACAGATTTTTTCCTTCAATGCAAGCAAAGACAACTAAATTCTCTCTGGCCCGGCAGTTTTTACCACCAACTATTTCACTCTCAAAACTCTCCCAATTCATCTGAGGCTCAATTCTGTTCTTGTACAAATTTGAAGCTTTTCGTAACTGGGTCAGATGAGCAAAAATGAGCTCATCAACAACATTGAGCAGTTTGGCATGGCTATTTTGTTATTAAATACATAAAGTATGCATGTAGTCCAGATCATGTCATGTGCCACCTTTATTAGCACAATGGATAGAATTAAAATTCTCACTCTGCCAGCTTTTAAACTTGAGGCTTGGAAGCCTAATCAATGATAAACAAAAAAGAATGCAGTTTCACAATCAACACAACAGCAATGTTTCCAAAAAATCCGTTGTGGATGCACAGAGAAACTGATAAAAAAAAGTTTTAAATATATAGTGTGTGGATGGGACCTGAGTTATAAGCTGAGCCATCTACTGTCTGCATCTGACACCTTTCTTTTGAACATGATGGAAGCTTGAATTAGCATGACAAAAGTATGAGTTATGCCATGGTTACACCAAAAAAATCCTTTTCACTTGGATGAGACCGTATACAAAAGTATAAAACCGAAAGTTCTAGTCAACATCATGTCAAGTGACTACATCCCCTGTATAGTATACGTGAGAGCATGTTTAAGTATAATTATGAAGCACAGACTTCAGTGCCCTGTTGGCATTTGGAGGATTAATATTTAGAGCTTGGCATTTTTGAAAACACACTGCCTGGTTGTCTTTGCTGCCGAACAGCCAATCGAGGGCAATCAGACCTATCAAAAGCCAGTGTGACCTGTCATTTTATAGGATGTTAGCAAGACAGATTACTGATGCCTAATGGTTTTTGGATGGGATCTGGTGTCAGTTTAATTTGAGTTTGGAGTCAGATCTCTGCCTTCTCATAAGCGGTGCTTCTCTCAGCTCTCTCTTCTGCTGTACCTTAGTCTGACTGTGAATGCTCTGGAAATCCTGTTTGTGACGCCATAAAAAAGAAGGTGAATATTAGACCTTGTTGTATATTTAGCCGTAGCTATCATATTTAAAGAGACGAGATGTCAGAATTTCAACAGACGTTAACAAACTGATTTGTTTTTGATGAGCATTTGAACAGAAACAGCTCCGGACTGACCAATTCTGCACGCACCTTTGGTGATAAAAAGATTGGTTATTTAAGCCGTTGTTATCAGTGTTAAATTCTGCACAGTCAGTGCTTATGTGTACACATTTCAATACACTCTGAGATAGGAATATTCTTGGATCATATTGAAATAATTCATAATTAATACATTTTTAAATTTAATTAATAACATCACGTTAGATCCTTAATTACAAACATTTTCCTCAACCGTGAAATTAGCTATATTAAATTATCACATCATTAGTGCTATGCTGACATTGAATGAACATTATGCTTACACGGTTTAGCTCAGTGTTAGCTTGAAGTCATGTCATTAGCATGTTGCTAGAAAAACCGTGCATTACCAAGATGCTGATGTTTATAAACATGTTGTCAGCTGACATGAGTACATTGTTAGCATGGTTAAACATGTCTGGGGCTAAATGTTTTTGTACAGAGCTCAGTTTTATCTAGAATGGAAGTGTATAGCAACAGTATATTCTGTGACCCCATCAAATTTTTTGGCATTCTTCATCCATTATCAAAGATTTACACATTTGAGTCAGTGGGAACAGTTAAGCCTCGCTAGTGGCCAGGGTTCAAATACTGAGTGTGTTCTTGCACAGGCTGTTAACCTCAAAACTTTTTCCACATTATTAGTGATTTTTAAGACAACTACTTCTAAAATGAAAACCCAGAGAGTAGCATTTGATTTTCTTGGAGCACAAGTAAATGAGAAAAAGATCCTTGTGCTGCTTTTAATGAGCAAAAATTAGCTATGTTCATTTTTATTTGGTGCAAAAATGTAACAAATAAACATGCATAGGATTTTACTTAAGACCCATTTAGAAACATAAATAAAAGGCAGGTGAATGGATAATATAGGTAGGCCTATGCATTTCCATTTTCAAAAACGAATACAATTACAAACACTTGGATGGAAGTCTTTTAGACAGACAAGCTTAGTTCTACTTTGAAGTAAGGAAAATTAGGTTTCTTGACTGGTATCAGTGACCTTCTGCCACCCACAGGTACAGGAAGTGATGCAATCTTGGCCTCAGCTCCTAGCTGTGCTCTTTTCTGTGGTTAGATGTGGCATGCACAGACGAGACGTGCGGCACACAGAATTAGCTTTTTGACAGTGGAACAGAGGTCAGGAGTTTGTTGAAAGAGAATTTGTTCTAGTGGGTTTATACCAGGACAGGAAGCAGAGAGGTCTTTTGTTTAAGCTGAGGTGGCTGGAAAATAATACCACATCTCTCAAACTGTGTTGTAAATCAAGTCATAAATCACACAAAATAAAAAGATGCTACCTTTCTGTTTGAGAGAACAGAACCAAATTTTTATGAAGTTTATGCTACTTCATGGTTTGCTCTCAAGGCTTAAATCTTCTATTCTTTTGAAAAATATGATAGCAGTCAGTAGATTGAACAATTAGGATTATCATAAATGCCTAGTGACAGGATGAGGGTAGCTTTTTGAATATATTATCTATCCTGGACATCATTGCATCATGTTCAGACTTGAATCATACAATCATAAGAATAAAGCTGGTGTTTTATAAAATTTAGGCATTCAAGGGCACAGGTGTCAAGTTTTTTTTTTAATGAAATTATCTAGGGGGGTCAGACTATTCATGTTTACTTGCATAGGGGGAATTTTTTATTTTTTTGTAAAGAAAGAAAACTTTTTAGGGTTAGGGTTAGGGTTGCACTTCATGGGAAACTTTGTTTTTGTTCATTCCAAACAAATATTTGTGAAGTGACATGTTGAATGCTTACATTTATGGAAGTTTAGGAAAAACAATTATGTATCCCGATGTTAAACATGTTTTGAGATTTTTTCGGCTAAATTTGTTAAAAGTCACATATTTTCCTCTTTGACATGAAGTGATTTTAAACTTATGGCTCTTCTGGTTTTGACACGTGACTCTTCAGTTCAAGAAGCATTTCACAAGAGGCAAAAAGGTGTTAT
Organism: Danionella dracula; assembly: GCA_900490495.1. Classification (NCBI taxonomy): domain Eukaryota; kingdom Metazoa; phylum Chordata; class Actinopteri; order Cypriniformes; family Danionidae; genus Danionella; species Danionella dracula. The sequence continues at coordinate 5,876 of UELW01000253.1, read as the reverse complement.
TTAACAATACATCTTTTTTTTAAAGGCCATGTTTAATCTTGTTTTTTGAGAACCAAAATAAAATTGTTGCCAATCAGTATACCTTTACAAACATTTGCTTTAGCTTTCTGCTTTCTTCTTGAACTTACAAACTTTCACTGATCCATGATTCTATTTTTAAGTTATAATGTTTTGGGGGGGGGTTTCTCCAATTTTGGTTATTAGAGGTATTTTATGTAATAACTTGTCCTGATGTCTGAGTGAGTGACAGAGAAAATAAGTCTCATAAATAAACTAATTAATAAAGAATACCAAATAGCAAATATCAATATGATATACCATAGCAATAGACAAATGGAAATTAAAGATAAACTAAAAAAATAAATTGTAAAAGCTGACAACCTTACAATAAACTACACTTTTTTTTCCTTGAAAGTTCAAACTATATTGTATTCTATCCTGAATTAAAAGCAGACTACAAACCTTCTTAGTTCTTTTTGTTAGTATTTTTGAAACACTGAAAATAAAGATACTTTCTTATTTATAACTTTACAAAGTTATGCCCATCTAACTAACATAGTTTAACATTTTTCTCCATTGACTTCAATTAATAACTACAAGTCACAAAACTCCACTTGAGCTGATGGCTGATAATAACAGGTGCAGCGATAGTTATTTTTACCATGATTTACCATGTTTGTGTACAGATCTGTACATGAAGATTCAGAAGTTAAGGAATGATTTTTTTAGTTTCTCATGAAAACTCTGGGAGTGGTCATATGATCAATTTAAGTGCTGAATCTGCACAGAAAAATAGATTTAGATAAGATGATGAGCAAAATGTTTCTTGCCCTTGTAGATTCCTCTGTCAGCAACAATGCTGAACGCTTGAAAGGAAAAGCCAGATCCTGTCTGTGCAGCGCTGCACAGTTCAATGTGATCCTGTGACTCCTCTTCCCCTTACTTTGATAACCTCAGAGGAAGCCTTTCGCTGAGGAAGAGAGGCTGTGTGTCTAGAACAATATCCCTGCTTCCTGTGCTAAGTGTTAGCACCCCGTTGTGCTGACTGACAGCTCTCCAACACGGATAGAGTGTCGTCTTTGTTGCCAGCGCAGGCATAAGTGATAAACACCAGCAATTTGAGCCAGAGCAAGCTCCAGAGAAGGGCCCAAAGCCAATCCTGACTTTCTCCACTGCTATTCACAAACAAGAGGTGTCATGATATGCAGGTGTGTTTATTTTAACAACCAACCCCTGTTTTAAATGTTTCTAAAATACACTATTGCGTGTTAACATAGTTTCATGATTTTGTTTAAATAGAATTAACCCAGAAACGCAAGCATATTTGTCGAGATTAGGATAACCGTACTGGGAAAGCTGTGGAAGGGACCTGGGCCTAGAGGTGACCCGGGCCGAAAGCACCCTCAGGCCTGGAGATCACCTTCAGGAAGACGTGAAGATAAGAGTGGCATTAATCGTTGAATTGGAAGTGGAGTTGCTACTGTTTTATATCTTAGGAAGTGAAAGAAGGATTGAAATCACCTGTGGATGTTTCCTTCTGAAATTTCATTCACAGGTTCACTAACAACAAAACCTCATTCTTCCAAACAAGAAAAAACAAAGATGTACACTTATTTAATGCTGTCTAGAATATTACGTCAAAGTGTATGTGGCACAAATCCAATAAAATCTTTGTAATCTCCAAAATTCTTTTAGCTATTTTAAACGGGGCGGCCTTTGGTGCAAATGGGAACTTTTGGTGCAAATGGCAGTTAAAGTGTAAAACACATAATTGGCTAATGAAGCAGAGGGTTGTTGACGCAAACAAGGGTCTAAGGCATATTATGTGGTTTTGGTACAAGCAAAAAATTTGGGTTACAAATGCAGTTAAACATAAAAATGGGGAGTTAAACAAAAGGAAATTGGCAGGGAGGCTGCTGAGGCAAACTGGTGTCAATAAAACACATGTTTTTAACTCATCAGATTGATTACATCAACCACATGGTTCCAAGAAAGATTATTTAATAATCCTGTGTCAAGCAGCTCCTGGTGTCCACAACATGATTTGGCTAAAATGCTCACACTGTACATCATCCAATCCATTTACTGTATGGATCAAATACATGTGACTCTTGTCATGTTACTTTAACACGAAAAATCCCAGAAGTGGAAGATGCACGTTGCTCACTTTATAAATCTCACCAAACATAAACGTGCTGGCTTGTCACCTTGTGCAATTCCCTGTGCAGAAACTAAAAAGAAAAGAAAGAAAAAACATGTATTAACAAGGAAATGGCTGAGAAGACGTTATTGAGCATGCATAGACTAAGACAACCAATGTTATTTGTTATATGCACTAACACACAAAAAAAAACGATTTCAAAAAAAATCCTAATTGAATATTAATACCTGCAGTCTGAATGTAGCCTTGGTTCTTAAAGCATTTTTTTTAACTGTGTGTCCTTTTCAGGTTGGAACTTTCACCCTAGTTTCTAACTACGAAACTTTTTTAAATTAGGCTTTTCCTGACAATTAACATATTCAAGATTTAAATCTAACATATCTTAGATTTAAATGTAACAGTCTCCAAGTGTATAATATAACACATACAATATTCTACATTTACATGGAAATGCTGCCATTATAACACTAATAGAGTGAGGAGCGTCAATTTCCAAAAGTGATTTAACATCCAAATCTGGTTTAATACTGACTGTGCTTTCAACTCACATAGAGCTACATTTAACTCAGGGAAATACTTAAATAAGGCCACACCATTGACATTATTATTAAGTCTTTGTATAAAGAATGTTTAATGTAACATTTTTGCTGCGTGTTTTGTCTTCAAAAGTTTGTTTGTTGCTATTAAATGAAGCTTTTTGTCTCCATCCAGAGTAAAATGAACTTACCTTTTACTCAAATTTGACCACCACCAGGAGTTGAAGTCTTTTCTATTTGAAGTGAAGCCTCCCCGGTGTTAACAGCAGCAAGTTTGAGAGGGCCCGGAGCCATGTTTTCATCTCTAGACTGCTCTCGAAACATAAATCTGTGGGGATGTGCATTTATTTTTTTAAACAGGCCATTCGCAGGCTCACCCATGTTAGGGTGGCGGGGTAATTTGAATTCCTACAAAGTGCAGATTAGCCACCGAGTGACTGCCGAACGATTATTTCTAAAATAATCCTGTTTTGATATGCATCGGCTTCCAGACAGGAATTTTCAATTAGTTTTCAAATTGTGCATGTAAACAAGTTCCTGGGGTCTGCTTATCAGGAGGTGGCACAGGCGCAGAATAGATGCTACCCCCTCCCCGCGCGCACACACACACACACACACACACTCCTGGCTTGCTCCGGCTCAAAACGCTCTGAAGTCCTGCTTGTCTGGCTTTCAAAGGGGCTCCTTTATCAAGCCGCAGGTTGAGAGGTTTTATGAGCTTTGCAAACATGGAGCAATGGACAAACATGCACTTCCTGAATGCGTTCTGCATGAGAAGCTTCACCCATTTCCTGCACTCAATAGGCAAATGCACAAATCAAATGACCCCCTGTGAGCAAAATAATCAGACCCTGAGCAGACTCCAGCTGCTGGAGATAAATGTTTGGAGGCAGGGGTGTTAAAAGTGTTATTTAAACATTTAAAACGCTGTCGAGTGAAAGTTTTAATGTGGAAGGGTACTTTATAAATTGGACTTAAATGTGATGGAAATTAGTTTTTAGATTCACATGTTTGCCTCCAAACAAATATTTGAATTTTGAAGGTTTTCTGGTAAATACTGAGTTGCCCTGAGGCTTGATTGTTAATTTTGTGTTTTTGATTATTTTAGGACTCGTCTGTTTTTGTAAATGCTTGTTCCAATAGATTTTTTGATGTCTGTAATGCTGGTATCAGCAAATATTGAAATAAGAAAAAACTGAATGAAATAGTTTGTTTCCAATAAAATGACACAATTAAAAAAAAAGAATTAGCATAAAATCTGAAGTTTGATCTGGTCATAGTTGATTATCCCACACTCAAGTTTCAAAAACATACAAATCTGCCAAAATGTACACTCCTGCTTTGTCCTTTTTAAACACAACAAGGCCGAGTTTGGTTTTGCCACAAAACAGCAGAACTCAATTCAAACCAATCACAGCACAGAATGTTGCAAAGGCAACTTTTCTCCCTCAGTTGACATCATAGAATGTATTTGAAGAAAAAAATAAAAACAACACAAAAAAATATTTTGATGGCCTTTGATACTGTTTGCTAAAATGTAAGTAATAAAAAAAATGTATTAATGCAGCTCGAAAATCCTGACTGTCCTCTGCAATCACATAAAGCTCCAGCTTTGGATGCAAAAAATATTCAGCAAAATTGTAAAACATTTTACGAATGCCGATTGGGATCAAAACATATCACAGCTTATTAAAAAATGTCTATTGGAGACAATTAAAATTAACTGACAACGTTATAAATAGGAGAACACAACATTTCTCCCTAAAGGTCTGTTGCTTCCTACCTAATTTGACACACTCACAAGCACCTTACTAATTCTAGCTAACTGTCCACACACGCACATATCATAGTATAATTGTATATTCTCTTGCTCAAAAAAGTACTTGAGTTTGGAATTAAGTCTTGGAATGTTGTAGAGCTTAGAAAATTCAGCTATAAGCGTTGATAGTTGGTGCTCTGTGTTTTGACATTGAGGGTATCCTCCTCGAAGTTTGTCTGCAGTCAGAGCCAATTCACCTTCTCAGTTCTACTAATTTCTTGAAATTTGAAGTTAGGAACTTTGTTTAACTTCAGTGATGTTAGCTTTAGTCTGTTTGGCTTCAAATCAGTAAAATTGGTCCGTTTTATTTAATGTGAGTCTGCTTCAGCTCTTATTAGAGGTGAGACGACGATTGTGGTCTCCTGAAAAAACCTCTCATGATATGACCCCAAGGTTGATGTCCAGTTAGTGCTGACACTTGCAATCGATTCTAGCTGGATCACATTCCTATAAATCACTCTGGGCAGAGCTGGCTCGGTGTTCTCAGAGGTGAGCCTTTCAGGGAGCAGAACCAGCACGTCCACGCAAAATATTCTTTGTTATGATATTAACTTTATTATGATATGTTTAACAGGGTTCCCTGCTCCTTCATCCCCACCTAATAGCTGTTCACTTGTCATCCAATCATCTCCATCTTCACTTCATATAAACATTCACTTCCCATAAGCCCACTGTCCATCAACTATTGTGGGCTTTGTGTTCCTACAAAGTGTTTCATTTGATATTTTTTTCTCAATACTAACCATTTTTATTGCAAATTGATTGTTTTTTTTTCAATCAAATTAGCTACACAGTTAACTTTTGTCAATTAACTATAGATACAATTGGATAAAAACAGGCTACTTCGGGGCAGCATGAAAACGTTGCTTGTTTCTCAACATAGATCCATCAGCTGTCTCTAAAGAGTATCTGCAGTTCAATATCAGCAGCTACCATGAGGCCCACAGTAAATATTGATTACTCTGTAAAGCATTATTAGGCCTGAAGGCCTTCATGACTGTAACAGACTATATTGCAACAATAAAACCTCCCATGGATCATTTTGATTCATCCGGGATTACGACACAATACAAAGAAAGTTCTCTTGCTTTCCTCAAAGCTGTGCTTGGATTAATAGGAGAAGAATACACAAACACTCCGATTGATTTTCTTCATTCTTTTTACAGACAATGTCATCTGTCCCCTGAAAATTATTATATTAAACTCCACAAAGGAATGCTTTAAAAGCGAGAGCCGTTCTGCTGCAAAAAGAGCAAAGAATGACATTCTTAAGTGGATAAACTGGCCTTTTGATACAGTTCTCATTAATATGGGCAATGCTTTCACAGAGCGTGCAAATATCTCAGGCAAGAGTGAGCAT
>UELW01000878.1:0-41887 GCA_900490495.1 Danionella dracula | reverse complement strand
CAAAAGCTTCCATAGCTTGAGTAAAGAAAAAATTGAATTTATTGATTAATAATAGAAAATAGGCACGTTTCATTATAATTATTTAATGGTGGAATATTTAACTTTTCTGCTGTAACGAATGATTCAGAAACAAACATTGTTTGAGTTAACATTTATTTAAAGCACAAGGCAAAGCAAGTTTATTTGTAGCACATTTCGTACACAGCGTAATTCAAAGTGCTTCATATTAGAAACAAAGAATAAAAAGAAAGTACAATTAATAACATCAAGCTTAAAAACTATTAATATAATAAATTGGATAGATCAAAACAGATGAGATGTGAAGAGCAGAGATAAAGTAGTTATCTCAACTACCAGTCACTCACATCCACCAAACACACTCCCCCAGTCACTCACACCGCCAAACACACTCCACCAGTCACTCACATCCCAAACCACTCCACCAGTCACTCACATCCACCAAACACACTCCACCAGTCACACACATTCACCAAACACTCCACCAGTCACACTCATCCACAACACACTCCACAGTCACACTCATCCACCAAACACACTCCACCAGTCCACCATCCACCCAAACACACTCCACCAGTCACACTCATCCACCAACAACTCCACCAGTCACACTCATCCACAAAACACACTCCACCAGCACACTCATCACCAAACACCACACACCAAGTCACTCACTCCGCCAACACACTCCACAGTCATCACACACACAAACACACTCCACCAGTCACACTCATCCACCAAACACACACCAGTCACTCATCCACCAAACACACTCCACCAGTCACACTCATCCACCAAACACACTCCACCAGTCACACTCATCCACAAACACACACTCCACCAGTCACACTCATTCACCAAATACACTCCACCAGTCACTCACATCCACCAAACCACATCCACCAGTCACTCACATCCACCAACACACTCCACCAGCCACACCAACATTCACCAAACACACTCCACCAGTCACACACATTCACCCAACACATCCACCAGCACACACATTCACCAAACACACTCCACCAGTCACTCACTCACACAAACACACTCCACCAGTCACACTTGTCCACCAAACACACTCCACCGTCATCACACCACCAACACACTCCACCAGCCACACACATTCACCAAACACACTCCACCAGTCACACACAGTCACAAACACACTCCACCAGTTCACACACATTCACCAAACACACTCCACCAGTCACCACATCCACCAAACACCACTCAACTCACACCACCACACACACAACAACCACCAACATCCACCAAACCACTCCACCAGTCCACACACCACCAAACACACATCCACCAGTACCACACTCATACACCAAACACACTCCCACCATCCACTCACATCCACACAAACACTCCACCAGCCACACACATCACCAAAACACACTCACCACCAGCTCACCACATCCAACCAAACACACTCCACCAGTCACCACTCATCCACCACCAAATCACCACTCCACCACTCACAACTCATCCACCACAACACACTCCACCCAAGTCACACTCATCCACCAAACAACTCACAGTCAACACCATTCCACCACAAACACTCCACCAGTACACACTCAATTCACCAAAAACACACTCCACCAGGTCACTCACATCCAAACACACTCCACCAGTCCACCATCTCATCCACCAAACACACTCCACCAGTCAACTCAACATCCACCAAACACACTCCACCAGTCACACTCATTCACCAAACCACACTCCCCAGTCACTCACATCCACCAAACACACTACACCAGTCACAATCATCACCAACACCACTCCACCGTCACACTATCCACCAAACACCCCCACCCATCACTCACATCCACCAAACAATCCTCCACCATCAGATCCACACTCATTCACCAAACACACTCCACCAGTCACTCACATCCACCAAACAACACACCAGTCACATCATCTCCACCAAACACACTCCACCATCAACTCACCATCCACCAAAACACACTCCACCCAGCCACACACATTCACCAAACACACTCCACCAGTCACACACATCACCAAACACACTCCACCATCCACCAGTCACACTCATCCACCAAATTACCACTCCACCAGGCACACAACATCCCCAAACCACACTCCACGCCAGCCACACACATCCACCAACACACTCCACCAGCCCACACTCATCAACCATCCAAACACACTCCACCAGCACCGCATCCACCACAACACACGCCACCAGTACCATCATCCACCAAACACACTCCACAGTCACACTCATCCACCAAACACACTCCCCCAGTCACACTCATCCACCAAACACACTCCACCAGTCACACACATCCACCAAACACACTCCACCAGCCAACTCATCCACCAAACACACCCCCAGTCACACTCACTCCAAAAACACACTCCACCAGTCACTCTCATCCCCAAACACACTCCACCAGCACATCACCATAAACACAACTCCACCAGTCCACAATCCACCAAACACACTCCACCAGTCCACCTCATCCACCACACACCCACACCACCACACTCCACCAGTCCACATCCTCATCAACCAAACACACTCCCCACACATCATCCACCAACAAAAAAGCAAACAAAATAGCACACAACAAAACTAAGTAAACAAAAACTCCCCAATCACATCACCAACAACAACCACAGCACAACATTCACCAACACACCCACACCAGTCACACTCATCCCCAAACACACTCCAGCAGTTCACACTACATCCACCAACCCACACTCCACCATCACCACTCATCCACCAAACACACTCCACCAGTCACACTAATCCACCAACCACTCCAGCCAGCACACTCCACCAACCAAAACACCACACTCCACCAGTCACACACATCCACCAACACACTCCACCAGTCCACATCCACAACCACTCCACCACACTCATCCACCAAACACCACTCACCATCACCTCATCCACCAAACACACTCCACCAGTACAACTCATCCACCACAACAACACTCCAGCCAGTCACACTCATCCCCAAACACACGTCACCCAAGCACACAAGAAAAAACCAAGACATAATAAAAGAAAAAAACAAACCCCCTCCCCAGCAATAACAAAGATCCAAAAAACAAACACACACCAGTCACTCAATCCAAACACAACTAACACTACATCCACCAAAAATCTCACCATACCAACACATTCCACCACCACAGCCATCACCACTCCACCAGACTAACTCCAACACACAGTCACCAAACACACTCCACCAGTCACTCACATCCACCAAACACACTCCCCACACAGTCCATCCACATCAACCACACTCCACCAGTCACATCACCATCCACCAAACATCACCGTCACAACCACAGACACATCCATCACGCTCACCACCAAACACCTCCACACATCACAACCTCATCCATACCAAAACACCCTCAGAACACCAATCACATCCAAACACCCGCCACCGACGAACACCATCACCAACACACTCCACCACCAAGTCACACGTCAGGCATCCAAACACACCAGCACCAGTCACAAACACACACACACACACCACCATCACTCACAAGCCAACAAACAACTCCACCAGCACCCCACAAATTCACAACACACTCACCAGGCACACACATTCACCAAACACAGACTCCAACACGTAACCCAGTCATCCAAAACACCCAATAGACACTGCAGTTCCACCAAAACCTCCACCTCACAAATCCACCAACACACTCCACCAGTCAAACTCATTCACCAAATCCTCACAGTACTCACATCCCCCAAACACCTCCCACCAGTCACTCCATCCACCAAAACCCTCCACCAGTCATCACAGCTCACCAACACACTCACCGAGTCCACACTCTCTCCAACAATATTCTCCACCATCACGTCACTCCAACACTCCAACGCAACACCACAAATACGCCCACCAGTACCACTCAACACACTCGCCAGCGCACACATTCACCAACCACTCCACCAGTCACACACGATCTTCAACACCAAACAACACCACCTTCCACAGTACACCTCACAGCCACACACACTCCACCAGTTACCACATCACCCAAACAACGGCTCCAACCGCCCACACATTACCACCAAAACACAGCCACCAAGTCACTCATCATGCCACCAAACACCCCCCACCAGTCCAACCTCCAACACTCCACACCACCTCCACCAGCCACACAACCGACACACTTCACCACCAACACACTCCACCTCACACACATCACCAACACACTCCACCATCACACACTCATCACACAAACACAACTCCACCCAGTCATCTCATCACCCCAACACACCATCCACCAGTCACACTCAATTCCACCAAACACGCTCCAGCAGTCACCACACTCATCCACAAACACACTCCCACCAGTCCTCACCACACCAATCCACCCACCCATCCACCGCATACACCACACTCATCCAGCAACACATTCGCACCCACATTCACCCACCAGCACGCATCAAGCCTCTCACCACCAACCACCTTCCAACCAGTCACACACCTCACCATACGCCGCCACAGCATCACACATCCACCAAACACCTCCACCAGCCACAGCTCCTCACCAAACACACGTCCACCAGTCACTACTCATCCACCAAAAAACCCACCTCTCCCAGTCACCACATCCACCAAATACACACTCAACCAGTCACTCACATCACCAAACACACTCCACCGTCACACAATTAGCCAAATCATACGCTCCACCAGTTCTCACGTCCCAACGTCCACCAACACACTCACCCAAACACGCACCAGTCACACACATTCACCAAACACACTCCACCTCCTCACAGTACCCACACTCCATCACACACCAAAAACACTCCCCATGATCACATCCACCACCAACACCAGCTCCACCGTACACACACATCTCACCAAATACACCCCACGTCCAAACACACTCATTCCACCAACACCCTCACAGCCTCACCTCATCCACCAACACACACTCACCACCACCGATCCAAACACTCAGCAGTCACACCACCAAACACACTCCCAGCAGTCACACTCATACCACCAAACATCCTCCACCAGTTCCACACAATACATCAACCAACAACACTCCCATCACAACACATCCACCAAACACACTCCCCAGCACAATCATCCACCAAACACCCACCGTCACATCTCATTCCAACCCAAAAACCACCCAGCACCCGTCCATCACCCTGCAAACCCTCCACCATCACACACATCCACCAAACACTACTCCACTCAGCACACTACATCCACCAACACACTCCACCAGTCACACTCATCCACCAAACACCTCAGCACCAGTCACTCTCCTCCACCAAAACACACTCCAACTCATTCCACCCACTCCAGATACACTCATCCACAAAAACACACTCCACCAGGGAACAAACAAGCCACAAATACGTACACAGTCACTCACTCCACCAAAACGCTACCACCAGCCACACACCATTCAACTTATTCAAATCAGATTTCATTTTTTTACTTTCAACTTGGAAATTACAGTTAATTTTACAATTAGACTGAACCTCTACATAGACTGAATAAAGAAATAACTTAATTAAAGGTACACCCAAAAACATTAGAAAATGTTTTAAGAAACAAAAGAACTTGCACAGCTATCCTAAAATTTTCTTAACGACATAAAAATAAAACATTAAATGTATTTAAAAAATATTTAAATAACGTGATTAATAGTAAATAGTAAAAAAAGCTTTCCTTTTTGAATTTCATAGTCCAAACCCAGCTGCTGCTGCTACTGCTTCTGGTAGTGGTGCTGCTGCTGCTTCTGCTGCTGTTTCTGGTGGTGGCGGTGCTGCTGCCGCTGCTGCTCCAGCTGCTGCTTCTGGTGGTGGTGGGGCTGCTGCTGCTGCTTCTGCTGCTGTTTCTGGTGGTGGTGCTGCTGCTGCTGCTGCTGCTGCTGCTGCTGCTTCTAGTAGTGGTGGTGGTGCTGCTGCTTCTGGTGGTGGTGCTGTTGAAGCCGCTGCTGATGCCGCTGCTCCAGCTGCTGATGCTCCTGGTGGTGGTGGTGGGGGTGGTGCTGCTCCAGCTGCTGCTGCTGCTGGTGGTGGTGGTGCTGCTGATGCCGCTGCTCCAGCTGCTGATGTTCCTGGTGGTGGTGGTGGTGGTGGTGGTGCTGCTCCAGCTGCTGCTGCTTCTGGTGGTGGTGGTGCTGCTGCTCCAGCTACTCCAGCTGCTGATGCTGCTGCTGCTTCTGGTAGTGGTGGTGGGGCTGCTGCTGCTGCTCCAGCTGCTGCTGCTTCTGGTAATGGTGGTGGTGCTGCTGATGCCGCTGCTGCTGCTGCTGTTTCTGGTGGTGGTGCTGCTGTTGCTCCAGCTGCTGCTGCTGATGCCGCTGCTCCAGCCTGTGCTGCTTCTGGTGGTGGTGGTTCTGCTACTCCAGCTGCTGCTGCTGCTGCTTCTGGTAGTGGTGCTGCTGCTGTTGCTCCAGCTGCTGCTGCTTCTGGTGGTGGTGGTGGTGCTGCTGCTGTTGCTCCAGCTGCTGCTGCTGATGCTGCTGCTCCAGCTGCTGCTGCTGGTACTGGTGGTGGTGGTGCTGCTACTCCAGCTGCTGCTGCTGCTGCTTCTGGTAGTGGTGGTGGTGGTGCTGGTGCTGCTCCAGCTGCTGCTGCTTCTGGTGGTGGTGGTACTGCTGCTCCAACTGCTGCTGCTGCTGCTTCTGGTAGTGGTGGTACTGCTGCTCCAGCTACTCCAGCTGCTGCTGCTTCTGGTGGTGGTGGGGGTGCTGCTGCTGTTGCTCCAGCTGCTGCTGCTGATGCCGCTGCTCCAGCTGCTGATGCTGCTGCTTCTGGTAGTGGTGGTGGTGCTGCTCCAGCTGCTGCTGCTTATGCCCCTGCTCCAGCTGCTGCTGCTGCTACTGGTGGTGGTGCTGCTGCTGCTCCAGCTGCTGCTGCTTCTGGTGGTGGTGGTGCTGCTGTTGCTCCAGCTGCTGCTGCTGATGCCGCTCCTCCAGCTGCTGCTGCTGCTTCTTGTAGTGGTGGTGGTGGTGCTGCTGCTGCTCCAGCTACTGCTGCTTCTTGTGGTGGTGGTGGTGGTGCTGCTGTTGCTCCAGCTGCTGCTGCTGATGCCGCTGCTCCAGCTGCTGCTTCTGGTAGTGGTGGTGGTGGTGCTGCTGCTGATGCTCTAGCTGCTGCTGCTTCTAGTGGTGGTGGTGGTGGTGCTGCTGTGCTCCAGCTGCTGCTTCTGGTGGTGGTGGTAGTGCTGCTGTTGCTCCAGCTGCTGCTGCTGATGCCGCTGCTCCAGCTGCTGCTGCTGCTACTGGTGGTGGTGGTGGTGCTGCTGGCTGAAACGCACCATGAACAAGGCTGCAAACTGCCAAGAAAAGAAGAAGCACGCTCCCGTGTAGATGGTGAAAATCAGAAACAAAACCCGACATTGTTAATGAAATTACAGATGAAATAACGATAATGACGATAATAAAGGCTAACAGCGCAGTGAATATTCCATGGAAACCTGCTCACGCGGAACGAACGGAAATAAGAGAGCAGTTAAAAGTGAAATTGGAACTCTGGAGACAGCAATCAGTAAAGCAGAAGTTACAAACATTATCAATTAGAAAATGGGACGAAGGTGAAACGGGTAGACATTTATACAAAATACAAAAAGAAATAAAAATCAGAAATAGAGAAGAGGGCGTTATAATTACATGATTAAGAATTGGACATACAGGCCTAACCTATTCCCAACATAAAATAGGAAATCATTATAGAGGAAAATGTGATCATTGCAAGGAAAATAAACTGTTGAGAATATTACAATGTCCATTTTTGAATTATTATTCAATGTCCAGCGTTGAAAATAGAAAGAACAAAAAGGATGGAAGAAACTGAAATATTTCACCTGTAACTATAGAAACCATATAAGGTGATGAAAGAACGTATTCAATTATCATCAGTTTTATTTATTTATTTTACAAAACAAACAAAAAAAATAAAAATAACATGTACCACAAAATATAGTTAAAAACACTAAATAAAGTCAGTACTTTTCCTTAATCTATCTAACATTCATACCAGCACCCAGCAGGTGGCGGTAGAGCCCCGTACAAATGGATGCAAACCGCCATTAAAACAACATAAGAGGAGGAAGAAGAAGAAGAAGAGGAAGAGGAAGAGGAAGAAGAAGAAGAAGAGGAAGAGGAAGAGGAAGAGGAAGAGGAAGAGGAGGAAAAATAAAGAAAACGAAGAACAAAGACCACGACGAAGCGAGCTCGTTTCCTCTCAGCTGAAGATAGAAGCTTCTTCAGGAGAAGGTCTTCTCATTCTGGAGGACAGAGGGAGATTAAAGAAGAACTCTGCAGAATAAAAGAAGAGGAACAGAAGAACAGATAGGTTTGTGTTTCTCTTCATTGTTTAACTCTGGAGGAGGTTCAAACCCAGGAACGGTTTGATTAGATTAAAATTATGTGATTGTGAGACTTTGAGTAATTCCTTTTTCTTATAAAATCGTTTTCGATTTCTCTTTTTAGACTCTTTACAAGCGAGTGAAGCCACAGATAAAGCTTTTGAAGAAACACTCGTCTGTAAGAAAGAAGAACCATCTCAGACTGAAGAGAGAGAAACAAAGAAACAAACTGGAGCCCGAAAATCTCATGTTTGCTCCGAGTGTGGGAAGAGTTTTTCAGCTTTGCAAAACTTAAAAGTACATCAGAAGATTCACACCGGAGAGAAACCGTATTCATGTGAGGATTGTGGAAGGAGTTTTTTACACTTAAGCAAATTGAAAGTACACCAGAGGATTCACACTGGAGAGAAACCATACTCATGTGAGGACTGTGGAAGGAGTTTTATGTATTTAAGTCAATTAAAAAATCACAAGATGATTCATGCTAGGGCTTTGCAATATTAATCCTAGAATTAAAAAGGCATTAACTGTACATTTGTAAATAAAGCTGTAATGTGAAAAGACACTCCGTTTCATTTTTAACTTGGAGTAGAGAAGAGATTCATTGATTTATTAAATTTCATGAAATTAACTTCTAACATATGAAACATTTTCATTCTGAAGTTTCTCTTAAATGATTAGAATAATGAAGATGTTGTGTATATAAAGAAACTGGTTTGATGATAAAGCAGCTCTTTGATTTGTAACTGTTTTTCCTGTATTAGTTACTCAGATATCTCGAGCAGCAGAGATCTAATCATTGTGTTCAGCTGGTTTTTTCTTATTCAGATTTTAAGTGACTGTTGTATACTGTATAGATTTGTGCTTTAAATAAATAGTTAAACTCAGAAATCATTGTTTTTTTCCATTGCTACCGACAAATTACATAATCTGACTCTAAATTCTTAACTAAATTATTTATATTTTCTGTGAATAACAGCTACATTTTATTCTATCACAATTTCTTAAT
Organism: Danionella dracula; assembly: GCA_900490495.1. NCBI lineage: Eukaryota > Metazoa > Chordata > Actinopteri > Cypriniformes > Danionidae > Danionella > Danionella dracula. Next base: position 32,494 of record UELW01000878.1, on the reverse strand, counting down.
GTTATGAAAGCTTTTATTATTAAAACCCAATTTCAGTTTTTAACTTTGAATTTGGACATTTTTGTTTATTATTTTAAGGACACATGTCAAGTAAATTTCCCTTAAACACACGTAGAACACGTCATAAAAAACACTCCAGAGACAGAACTGAGAACTTTTTGTTCGTGAGCGCAGGATCAGAACTTACACAGAGATAAATCCGAGCATCAGCGGGCCCTGAGTTTCTCGCTCTGTTTTACTCAGAATTTCAGCAGAGATGAGGAATGCATTCGTTTAAGCGTAACACAATCATGTTCCTTGTTTTTGAGTCCATCAAAGATATCAGCGGCTGTTAGAACACATCGAAGGATTTCACAGAAACACTAGTCACCTTCATCAAATAGAATTCAGGGATATTAAGTGAGATACAGGAGGTTATGACATAATGATAAATTACATGAATAAAACTTCTGACAGATTTTAGTTGATTGTGATAAACCACTGAAAATAGAATTCACTCTTTGGTGAAAATCCTTGAAGGGAGGGAAAGCTGTGTAAATGCATTAAAAAGTATCATAAAAAAAACGTGTTAAAAAAGTTGTTGTTGCAGTATTTGTTTTGGATAAATCTTCCCTGCAAGTAATACCTGCTGGTGAAATTGAGATCATTTTAGGGGTCATTTAACGAGACGTTTTGCTGAAATTAATATTAAAGCTCACTTTTCTCTGGGTATGGTGGGTACATTATGGATTTTACTGAAATATACGATCTACAAGCCAAAATTAAAAGGGAGGATTATGCTGAGGAGGAATAGGGGAAGAAGAGATAGTGTTTATCAGACCACGAATAGAACATACAGGACTTAATCACACATTACACGAGACAAGAATGATAAGATGTGATAGATGATAAGAAGTTTACCATGTGCATCTGATGGATTGCAATAAATATGAAGAGCAAAGAAAGATTCAAAGAGTTACTTGAGAAAACAAAACACTAGAAAATATCATTGAGCTAACATGTCAGGAAATATAAAGCAACTTATTACAATATCTCAAAGAAACAGGTTTGATCAGTAGAATATATGAAAATAAACGTCTTCTGATCAGACTCCAATTCAAAAGATGGCGCTAACGCACTTAAGAGTTGGTTTCCAACCGCCATAAAACAAAAGAAGAAGAAGAATGAAAGACAACAAAGCAAACGCTTTTTCTCTCAGCTGAAGATTGAAGCTTCATCAGAAGATCTTCTCATTCTGGAGAAAAAAATGGAGATTAAAGAAGAACTCTGCAGAATAAAAGAAGAGAACACAGAGGAACAGATAGGTTCGTGTTTTTATTTAACTCTGTATGAAACGTTGTAAATAAGATTACAGGGTTCTCAAGTCTCCCACATTCTGGAGCGAAACATAATGAGATCATTTTGGCAGAATAAACGCGAATAATTCTTATCATCTTCATCCTTCATGTTAGTCCGTGTACCATTAGTTCGTCTGATTTTCAATTTTAAAACGAAAAAGAAAATTGACCTGGAAGTTCAATGGTGTCACTAACTGTGTTTTTGTTTGTAGCGAGGAAACTATTGACTGTGAACTGAAGCGAAACCGTTTTGAGGAAAATAAAAATGTAGTGTATTAAACAGGTTTAAAAGTCTCCTTCATTGACCGTTTGATCTCATCAGCCGGAGCCGATGCGTGTGAATGAACGAAGAACTTCCGGGTCACGCCAAGCATCATTCATTCATCTTCATGTCGGCTTTCTTCCCTTTCGGGGTCTCCACAGCGGAATGAACCGCCAACTCTTCTGGCATATGTTTTACGCAGCGGATGCCCTTCCCTGCCGCAACCCATTTGCTGGGAAACATTCACACACACTCGTTCTCACTTTAACACTATGGACAATCGTTCTTACTCAATTCACTTATTCCTTTGGATAAAGGTATATGTTACGTAGACTATATGAAGCACTAGTTACTAATACGGTACCAATCACTTTAGAGAACACTTAGTTCAGTTTGATGACCATTAAACAAGAAAAGGGAAACAAAGCAGAATCTTTAGTAAACAAATAAATGTATTAAATAAACAAGCAGTGTACTGACTATCTCTGCACATTGACAATGCACATTCACAAAGAAAATATGCAGGCCTGCAATAATGAACAGAAAAGCAATATACAAGAAACCTGACAAAGAAAAGAGCAATGTCACAATCAGTCCCAATAGTCCCAAAGCAAACCTCGTTGGAATTGACGGCAAATTAAGTGCGTTGCAGACTCCACAAGATGAAGAGAGAAGACTCAAGGGCGATGAGATGATATGACGGCGTTCTTCCCAATGAGTTGTTCTTGATGAAGCTGCAGATCAGCAGTAGGTCCGTTGTGGTATAAGGTGTGTGTATCTGTGGATCTGTGTGTGTGGGGTGTGTGTGTCTGTGTGTGGTTCTAGAACAAAAGATAGAACTCAAATCAATCTCAGTCATATTGCGATCACATTGACAATTAACGACACATGAGGAAGCCACGCGAGGCGCACGTGAAGAGCAAGTGCAAAACCCGAGCAGTAGGAGCATATAACCATGTCTCATATAACAGAAATATTCAAATACATAGCACAGCAATAATACATGAACACTATAACGACAGTATGTAAACAGAAATACTTGTTACAACGAGATGAAGAATAGAAAACACTCACTTTCTTCAATGACGCACACGGATTAAACACGTCTTCCACTTTGCACAGAATTTCCTGCACCACCTACTACTTCGTTCAACTTCTCCCAACTCACTCCTGAGCTAGGTATCAACACGATAAATTAGTTTGCCTCAATAATTGACAAGACAACGAGTATTGTGACTCTCCGTAATGCTCTTAAAATAACGAAACTTATGAAACTCCGCCTACTTCCAGACGCGACGAAATGAACTGAACGTTGAATCGACTCTTATGAACAAATAACGTATCTGAACAATGTACTCTTTTTTACAGCCGCCCCCAAATTTGTTAAACAAATTTGCCAATGGTAACGCTAGAATTATTCATTAGTGTCTGGGGGCAAAGAAGGCAGTTCAATTAGCTTAGCCACTGGTCTTGTATAAATGTGACCCTTAACATTTACCTCTGCTGCTCTCACCCTACCGTCTGAACTTGGAACAAGTGAAGAGACTGTCCCAACTCTCCTCTTGGTATCTGTTCATCAACAATAAGTACCACAGTACCAACCGCAATGTTCTCTTTTTCTCTGAACCATTTCTGACGTGACTGCAAGGTAGGCAAGAAATCATGAATGAAGTGTTTCCAAAAATGATCACTTATAACCTGACTGTGTCTCCATCTTCTTCTACTTAGTGACTCAGAAGCAGAGTATATAACCTGTGGCAAAGAGGAGTCAGGCCGCCCCATCAACAAAGAATTTGGGGTAACTGGGTCAGGATCAGCTACATCACTAGAGACATAACCTAAAGGTCTGGAATTGAGGATATTCTCCACTTCGATCAAAATTGTTCTCAAAACCTCTTCAGAAACCGTCTGAGAACCTAAACTGGTTCGTAGAGCAGTTTTTACTGATCTCACCTCTCTTTCCCAAGACCCACCAAAGTGAGGTGCACTGGGAGGGTTGAATTGAAACCTGATTTGTTCTTTAGCCAACTGATCTTGAAGGCTAGGCTCCATCATCTGAAAAGCATCATCCAGCTCCTTACAACCACCCTTGAAATTTGTGCCCTGATCAGATAGTAACTCGTATGGCTTCCCTCTTCGGGCCAAAAATCGCCTGAGTGCCAGCAGAAATGAATCTAGGTCAATATGGTCTAGCAGGTCAAGATGAACTGCGCGGGTGGTAAGACACTTGAAAATGACACCCCACCTTTTTTCATTGCGACGACCTATTTTTATGATCATTGGACCAAAGCAATCTACACCAGTGGAGTAAAAGGGAGGTTTAAATAGCCTTAAACTAGATGGAGGCAAGTCAGCCATTCGGGGAATTGAGGGCTTACCTCTCCATTTCCTACAGTCAACACAGGTGCGTTGATGGTTCTTTACCGCCTCTCTCCCTCGCAAAATCCAGAACTTGCGGCGTAACTCCGCAAAAACTCTTCCAGGGCCAGGATGGTGCAGTTTGTCATCATATTGCTTGATCAGAAGCTTCACTACTGGATTGTTTGGAGACAACACCACAGGGTGTTGGATTTCATCACTCAGACTACCACAACGACAAAGCCGTCCTCCCACTCTGATCAAATCCCATTTCTCATCATACTCCGGGGAAAGTTTGACGAGGCGACTTTGTCCAGGAACATCTCTCCCTTCCTTGAGTAAAGCATATTCCTTCGGAAAGTCCTTCATTTGACATTGTTTAAGGATAGACAGCTCTGCTCTTTCAAACTCATCAGCACCCAAAGTATCAGTTCCATTAGCCGCCCCATACAGGGTCCTTGCGGTAGACTCAATCAAGTCATGAAAGCTGGTATATTGATTAGCATCAGGTAAAGTGTTGGTGACTGTCTCACCAACTGATCCACAAAACACTGACTTCTTGAGCTCTCCAGAAACTTCTTCAACAGCCATATTTTCAGGTGCTTTGGGCCAGAATTCAACTGATCGCTTTAAGAAGGTAGGACCTTGTCTCCATCTTGTGACTTCAGCAAGCTGAATCAATGTCAGACCGCGAGTGACATCATCAGCTGGATTGGATGCAGAGTCAACATAGTGCCAAGAGGTAGGATCTGATAACTCTTGAATTTCTGTCACCCTAACTCCGACGAACACTCTGTATCTACATGACTCAGACTGTAGCCAAGAGAGAACTGTAGTTGAGTCTGACCAGTATACAAATTGGTAGAGGTTTAGAGTGAGCTCTTTCCTCAAAACATCTCCCAGCTGTGCTCCAGTCAATGCAGCACAGAGCTCCAAACGAGCAATGGATATTTGCTTCTTGGGAGCAACTCGAGACCTCGCTGCAATGAAGGATACCTGAATATCACTGTGATCATTTTCAGTACACAAATATGCAACAGAACCATAAGCCTTTTCAGAGGCATCACAAAAGATATGAACACTTTGGCTCCTGACAGGGAATGCAAGGCTAGAACTGTAACATCTCTGCAGGGAGATCTGTGGAAGGTTTGGAAGCTCACCTTCCCATTGATTCCAGGCATCCAGGAGACCTTCAGGCAGATTAGGGTCATCCCATTCACGTTTTTTATCCCATAACATCTGCACAATGATCTTTGCCCTTGTCGTGTATGGGATAAGGTATCCAAGAGGATCGTACAATTTGGCTAAGGTACGATAGATCTTTCTCATAGTGACTTCACCTTCATCTCTCAAGTAAGGTTTGTATATCAGAGTGTCAGTCTTACATTGCCACAACAAACCGAGAGCATTTTCCTGTGGGTTGTCAACTTCTTGCGTCAGTGGAACTTCTCCACTGCTTGACTTGAGCTCAGTTGGTAACTCTTGAAGAACCACTGGGAAATTACTAGCCCACTGCCTCAGTTCAAACCCTCCTTCCATCAGATGTTTCTGGAGCTTGGGTACCAGGCTAATAGCTTCGTTCTCGGTGGGAACGCTCTTCAAGCAGTTGTCGACATAAAAACTGCGCTCTACAGTTTCACGAACCTCATCTGTAGGCTCGAGGTTCCTCTGAGCATGAGTTTGCAGCGCATATGTAGCACAACAGGGGCTACAGGTCGTTCCAAAGGGTAGAACTTGCCACTGGAACACATCTGGTTGCTTTCCTGTCATCCCTTGGCGCCAGAGGAATCTGAGGAAGGGTTTGTCCTCATCAAGAAGCTGAACCTGATGAAACATGCCTTTAATGTCGCTACAAATAGCTACATGATGTTCTCTGAAACGAAGAAGAACTCCCAAAAGACTAGAGCCTAAAGTAGGACCAGGCATGAGATGATCATTCAAAGAGTGTCCCTTATACTCAAAAGAGCAATTAAAGACAATGCGGTTCTTGTTGTTGTGATGGACCATGTGATGAGGTATATACCAAGACTTTGAACTTGAATCGCACTCTCCAGTCGGTAAGGGAATGACATGTCTTGATTGCACAAGTTTCTGAATCTCAGAATCATACACTGCAGCTTTTAGGGGGTCGTTAGCAAGTTTCCTCTCAGTGCTAAACAACATACCCATAACTGCCTCTTTGGGGGCATTTAGTAGAACAGATGATTCTTTCCAAAGTAGCGGTGTTGCATATCTCTTCACTCCATTTATTTCAACTCTGACAGTCTTTTCCTCCAGGATACGAATAGCCTCTGCATCTTGTTTAGATCTGGTGACTATCTTCTCAGAGCGATAAGGAAGAGTGTCCAATTGCCAAAATTTTTGTACGTGATTGTACAATTCACCCTCTGGGGAGATGCATGAGATGAACATACATGCTTGGGACTCTGAATAAGGTTTAAAACTCTTAGAGGGGCCTTGTAAGGTCCATCCCAGCCTTGTGTGAACTGCAGCCGGACCACCGGGGGGTCCGAGCCGAACAGGCTCAACAGGAGTGATCAAATGCGGATAGTCAGATCCTATGAGCAATAAAGGCTGAGCCTTGTTGATCTCTTGCAGGGGCAAATCACGGAGATGTCGGTATCTCCTTTGCAAATCAGAAATAGGGTAAGTGTGCTGAACCAGTGCTAACTCTTTAGCTGTAAAGGCACCTTTGATCTGGAATAATCGATCAGGATTAGAAACAGGAGCTACAGTGAAGGAAACTGAATTTCCATGGATAGTATGGACCTCCTGTCTGACTGTACGAAGAGCTAGGTCTTCCAATGCTCCTTGAAGGCCAAGGTGTTGAGCCGCTTCATGCAAAAGGATTGTTCGTTCTGACCCATCATCGAGCACAGCAAAGGTTTCAAAGGACTTGTCACCATTCTGAAGAATGACTCGGATGAGCTTCAGCAGGACTTGTTTGCTACTCGAAGGACGATCTAAATACAGAGTCTGGGAGATATTACTTGCTGAATCAGTGAGAAGCTCAGATGTGTGAGAAATGGGTTTAGACTGCTTATCCGTATTGCTGTTGACATCATGGAGAACATCAAGGTGTCGCTTCTCACAACGTTTGCATTTGGCCTTCAGTGTACATTTAGAAGAGTAATGCCCTCGTCCACACCGCCAGCATCTGTTACCGGTTCTTATCCAACTTTCAATCTGCTCCTTTGTTAAGAGTTTAAAATTGGAGCACTGATTCATGTAGTGCTGTGTTGAATCACAGAATGGACAGTACCTTTTTGGATTCTCTTGAGAATTTTCTGCGTCCACCTGACTGAATCCAGTCTTCCTATTCCCCGTTACTCCCACTTTTTGTTCCCCACCATGTAGAACCGTAGTGAATCTTCTGGGATTTAAATTGTTTCGTTTGTCTTTGCGGGCACTTTGTTTCTCATGATCAAGAAAGGCATCATATTGAGTTCCTTCAACTTGCACCCGAACTTCGTATTCGAGCCAATCCCCGAAGTCTATGAGTGTTGGAACAGGAGTCTGAAAGGGGTTAATGAATCTCTTGAAATTAGCTCTTAGGTCGTGTGGTAACTTAGCTAAGAGGCGAGCCACATGTGAGCCGCACTTCAACTCAGTCCAACCGGGTCTACCTAACTGATTCAACATTCCCACTAGTGCTCTGACACGAAGGGCGAATGCCTTGAACGACTTGACATCTCCACTTCGGATGTTAGGACTATCCATCAGTTTAGAAATACGCTGTAAAGCCAACTGGTGTGGTTGTCCATACATATCAGTCAGTGCTCGCATGGTGTCAGTGAACGGAGAACGACTGTGACTATAGGAGTCAGCTATGAGTAGAGCATCTTCCAGTTTAAGGTGGTCCAACAGAATTTGGAATTTGAATGACTCTGATGCATCTTCAGGCAAAATATTATCTAATGCAAGCTGAAGACGAGCGAATTCGCGTGGATCGTCATGAACGAAATTTGGAATCGTAGGAGTCGGCCCCCTATACTGCAAGGGGGGTGGATGCAAGGAGCGATGATTCCCATAATACACTGGTGGCGGATTAACATAATCCTGAGAACGCAGTTGTCTACTATCTGAACTGTACTCTGGTCTGTAATTACTTTCAGAATGATCAAATAGGGGAACATAAGTATTTTGTGCCTGGCCAATCGAAGGCAGACTATGCCTAGAGAGAAAGGGGCCATCTCTGTGGTTACCAGTTCGATCACATGCCTCCTTAGGGAGATTAGCCCTCTGACTGTGACTGTATGGTGAAACACTACATGTTTCATCTTGAGGTACTGAGTATGAAGGAGTTGACGCACCTGAACTAGGAGGACTTTCATTCCACTTGCCTACTTTCTTTAGACTGTCTGTTAACTCTACGATGACATCTTGTGTACAGCCCTGAACACCATGGAGGGAACCACCTCTAGATGGCACCAAAGGAGTATGATCTGCTTCGCGAGGCTTTCCCTGAACCTGAGTAGCTGACTGCATACAATTAGACTTTGGTGACGATGATACCCCAGTTGCTTCTGGCACTGATAAAGACACCTGAGAAGCTAACACAGGAGAGTTAGCAATCATTTCAGACATGCGTTGCATTTCTTGTCTCATTTTCATATTTTCTTCCCTCATTTCACGAATACAACTAACCACATCAGATGGTTCATCAGCAAAGGAGAGCTGTCTTGGTGTGTAGCCAACCTCATAATCACTTAAATGATATGGCCTTCTGCTTTCTCTGTGAGAACGTACAGTGTCATTATGATAAATCTCCTCTCTTGGTCTGGTCGTCATCGCTAAAGTGGTTTTAGTATCCGGCTCGAAGGACCAAATAATGTTACGTAGACTATATGAAGCACTAGTTACTAATACGGTACCAATCACTTTAGAGAACACTTAGTTCAGTTTGATGACCATTAAACAAGAAAAGGGAAATAAAGCAGAATCTTTAGTAAACAAATAAATGTATTAAATAAACAAGCAGTGTACTGACTATCTCTGCACATTGACAATGCACATTCACAAAGAAAATATGCAGGCCTGCAATAATGAACAGAAAAGCAATATACAAGAAACCTGACAAAGAAAAGAGCAAATGTCACAATCAGTCCCAATAGTCCCAAAGCAAACCTCGTTGGAATTGACGGCAAATTAAGTGCGTTGCAGACTCCACAAGATGAAGAGAGAAGACTCAAGGGCGATGAGATGATATGACGGCGTTCTTCCCAATGAGTTGTTCTTGATGAAGCTGCAGATCAGCAGTAGGTCCGTTGTGGTATAAGGTGTGTGTATCTGTGGATCTGTGTGTGTGGGGTGTGTGTGTCTGTGTGTGGTTCTAGAACAAAAGATAGAACTCAAATCAATCTCAGTCATATTGCGATCACATTGACAATTAACGACACATGAGGAAGCCACGCGAGGCGCACGTGAAGAGCAAGTGCAAAACCCGAGCAGTAGGAGCATATAACCATGTCTCATATAACAGAAATATTCAAATACATAGCACAGCAATAATACATGAACACTATAACGACAGTATGTAAACAGAAATACTTGTTACAACGAGATGAAGAATAGAAAACACTCACTTTCTTCAATGACGCACACGGATTAAACACGTCTTCCACTTTGCACAGAATTTCCTGCACCACCTACTACTTCGTTCAACTTCTCCCAACTCACTCCTGAGCTAGGTATCAACACGATAAATTAGTTTGCCTCAATAATTGACAAGACAACGAGTATTGTGACTCTCCGTAATGCTCTTAAAATAACGAAACTTATGAAACTCCGCCTACTTCCAGACGCGACGAAATGAACTGAACGTTGAATCGACTCTTATGAACAAATAACGTATCTGAACAATGTACTCTTTTTTACAGTATATGTATGACATATACATATATATGACATATATATGTCTTTGGATTTGTGGGGAAACCGGAGCACCTGGAGAAAATGCCAACCGACCCAGCCGAGACTCGAACCAGCGACCTTCTTGCTGTGAGACGACCGTGCTACCCACTGCGTCACCGTGATGCTCGCCAAGCATCAGTAAACCGAAAATAAACTTCTACACGTGATGCGCTCGTAATTCGATAACTTTTCGATTTGAAAATATAATTAAAAAAGAAAAAAAAACTGAAATGAACCACTATATAGATCTACTGCTTGGACTGAAAAATAACAAAGCAAGACGGACTGTAGTACTTTGTAAAACCTTCAACCTCTTCATTTAATACTGTTTCATTTTCTGAGAGAAGAGAAGAGAGGATAGATACAAGCCTGGGACAAGTGACTTAATTTCTCACTTAAATAATATCCAAAGGAGATGGATTAAGCTGCTTTTACCAAGAAAATCTGTTTAACAAATGCTACATCAATCTAAAATATATACTCAGTACAGAAACAGTGGATGAAAAGGGAGGAGAATGGAATTGACTATTCTCAAAGACGCAGGGCTAGTAGCAAAAATAGAACGAAAGCTTTACATAACAGTTTGATTTGTGTTGTAAGTTTTGAGTAATGAGTTGAATTTGAATTGAAAATATTGTATTAAGATGAGCCATACAAGTACAAACACATTACAAATCACTTAACGTAATGAAGAACAGTACATGCATACACTTCAATAAAAAGGAGAACTAAAATATAAGTCAAAGTAAAAGACCTCACTTATTTCCATTGCTGATATTTGTGTGGAAACAGAGACATTCCGCTTTAAAGTGGGACAAAATGGACAAGGTACAGACAATGCAACTGGACTTTAAATTCTTTTTTACATCTCACTTTAAAATCATTTTAAATTTCATAACTAGCGTCACGGTGGCGCAGTGGGTAGCACGGTTGTCTCACAGCAAGAAGGTCTCTGGTTCGAGCCTGGGCTGGGTCAGTTGGTATCTCTGTGTGGAGTTCTCATGTTCTCCTCGTGATCGCGTGGGTTTTCTCCGGGTGCTCCGGTTTCCTCCACAAGTCCAAAGACATGCAGAGTAAGTTAATTGAGTAAGAACGATTGTTCGTAGTGTTTGAGTGAGAATGAGTGTGTGTGAATGTTTCCTAGCGATGGGTTGCGGCTGCGAAGGGCATCCGCTGCGTAAAACATATGCCAGAGAGTTGGCGGTTCATTCCGCTGTGGAGACCCCGAAAGGGAAGAAAGCCGACATGAAGATGAATTAATTTCATAACTCTTTATACTGAATGGTAATACATTCCACAGTTGTATAGCATTGTATTTAAATGAGTTCAGTCCCTGAGATTTCACTCTGAGTAAACAGAAACAAAGCTGATTGCCCTAGTGGAATATGACTGTCTTATCAGTTTATATTACACAAAAAACTGCAGTTTTGTTGAAAGTAGAGTACATAGAGTTTAACCTGAAAGAATCAACTCTAGCATTAACGTTCAGGCAGCCCAACCTAATAAAATCAGAGGAAAATGACCCCTGTGGTCCCTCCCTAAAATAAACCCAAATAGCTTATTTTGACAGATTTGTAACTGTATGAGTATACAACTGAGGCCTCTGTACCGGGAATTACAGGCATAATCAAAAGAAGCTTTTTTTGATCACTAATGTTTAAATTAGAATATATTTCTGTACATACATTTAAGTTTTGTTTGAACCTTTTTTAATCACAACAATACCAATCCTACAACCAGACATATCTTGATCTAAAACTTTGCCTAAATCTTTGACTATATCCTCTGACCATATTGAAATATCAAGAGATTCATAATTTACGACATTGTTTTAGTTTTTTGTGTGTGTGTGGAAACAAACAAAATACTTTCTGTTTTGCTAAGATCCAGTGATGATTTGTTTCCCACAAGCCAAACGCGAAGAACTCTCTCAATTCATTTAGGATCCTTTCCCTAACCAGCAGTGTAGCGTCTTCTGTGTAGAGGTTAAAGGTCACAGTTAGCTGACCGGTTTATGGTATTAACGTAGATGTGGAAAATTAATGGTCCCAAAATTGAGCCCTGAGGAACTCCACGAGTGACCTGACAGTACCTAGATTGAGGCCCCTCGACCTCAACAAATTGTTGTCTCTACTAAAGATAAGAATCAAACCACTTGAGCGCAGATTTGTATTTTCAATTTGTACAATACTATTTCATGGTTAACCTCATCAAATGCCTTCTTTAAGGCAATCTTGTTTTATAAATTTTATCTCTGTTCTTCATGTACTTTTGTTATACTGTTTTACTTTTGTTCTTTGTTCAGTGCTTTGGGAAGTCAGCTTGGAAGGCGCTTTATAAGATAAAGTTTATTATTATTCATCATGTTCAAGCGTTCATGTTAAAGCGTTTTGTATCAGACAGGTCAACTCTAAATGGGTGAAATGTGATTGTCGCAGTCCTGACTGAAATTCATAAACAAGTTAATTTCCCCTTAAATAATTTACAAGTTGGTCATATATAATTGTACAAAATTTTGGATGCTACTGGCAAAACAGAAACGGGTCTGTAGTTTCCTTCAACATTTTTATTGTCTTTGTTAAAAATGGCAAACTCTAGCTGTTTTAAAGTCTGTTGGAACTGAAGTAGTATTTGTGAATAGATGAATTATATGTGCTTATGGCAATTAAATAATTGACGTGTCATCTTTTAAAAATGTGGCATAGATATCACTTGCGATAGACTTTCAAACTGATGTGTGTCGACTTCTTGCTGTAATGCCACAGAAAATGTAAAACTATTAGGTTTAACATGTTTTTTTGTCTATACAATCTTACTAATTTACCCAAATAAATGCTTTGTTTAGGGACCGAGTGCGCCAACTACTCCACAAAATAAATCATTGCATTTGTAGCACACAAATGGGGGTTCAGAACAGAATAAACAATAATAATATTTTATTTGTAGGCGTTTTTCATGACCTTCAAGGTCACTCAAGGATTAAAATGAGTGAATATTAAGAGAATACAAAACAAGATGAGAACAACACAGAGGGATAAGAAACACACATTAGCACAGAGAGAGATCGAGTAGCCTTCGTCCAGAAATGCCTGTCAGAGCTGGAAGGTTTTGAGTAATGGAATTTTTATACTCATGAGACATGATTTATGAACACAATCGCAAACAGCAATTTATTAGTTGTTCCAAAACATGAATTAAACTCATACCTTGATATCAACGAAGCATGTGATCACATTGCAAGCATCATGGAGGGAGAAAGGGAGAGTAAGGAAATAAGAGAAGAGAGAGAAGGAAGGAAAGGAGTGAAAGAGAGAGAAAAATGAGCAGCCCTTCCCTGGGCCGACTCGGAAGCAAAGAGAGCGAACAAGGCCCCTCCCTTGAGATTTACTTTCAGTATAAATCCCGCCTCTCTACATCACTTCCTGTTTGCTCCCAAATATACATACAAATACATTCTTCTTTGAGAATCACTTACAATGATTAAATATTCTATTACATTCCCCCCTTTTTGTCACAAGACAAATACATTTTGAAATTTAATCATTGAACATTCACCTTTAGACGATAAGCATTCCTATTAAACATTTCCCATCAAACAGTTTTATCTGTAAGACAAAATCATTCAACAGTATACATTATTCTACATCATACAAATGTTTCTTAGCAATGCATCTTTCAATTATCCTACATAATTTCTTCCCATCGTGAAAGAAAATATGAAATATATAAGCAAATTACTCATTCACATTCTTACTCTACAATAACCACCATTACTAATGACAAAATTTCAGTATTGACAAACATTGAACAACATCTCCATGCTTCTTTGATTTCAGACAAAATTTAAATACTTTTAACTGTACCTTCTCTAATTGCTGAATGCTGTTTGTTTTGCTTTTTCCTTATTTTCCAGTTTCAGAACAACACAAGAAATAAACAAAATAAAAACATGCAAAAATAAAAACAAGTCTTTAATCCCAGAGTTCCTTCGAAACAGTTTCCTCGAAAAGGTAATCCACAGTATGTTCTTTTTTGCATTCACAAAAGACAAGGCGAGCTTGTGAAGATCCTCCAGATTACGATGATGAAGATGAATTCCCATAATCTATAGTTCCAACCAGTATTCCTAACCTCCCCACAGCTCTAATTACAGAATACCAAATTGTCTACTTGTCAGCTACTTTTGATCTATAGGTTTATTAAATATAAAATTTATAACTACAGAATTTCTCTCTAATATTCCAAGTATTTTACTCATTTGATATTGAAACAGCAACAAGCAATACGTACAAAATAATTCCTTAATTATTTCATATGATAGCAATTCCCTTATTATTTTATATGTTAATAATTAATCAATTATTTACTTACTCCCCCCTTTTTGCTGTAAAAAAATATCCAATGTCAAATTGCTCTTAACGACGCATCTCTATTGTTTACATTTCATCAATCGATATGTTTTAACTTCACTTCAGTCTAATTAGCTAAGAATAAAATTTTTTAAGTCAACACATTAATAATTTAACACCAGAGTTATTTCTACCCTTTAGAATGTAAAGAACACCTCACAATCGGATTTTTTTTTATACATATTTTCCTGTTTGATCTAGTTATCTTAATGTTACATTATGAAGATCTCACATCATAAATGCTTCGTTCCGAAAAGTTACAACATTCTGCTTTGGATGTTATTACTTTAAAATCTAGCTTTGAATACATATGCTTTTCAGTAAAGCAATTTTTTTGTATCTTGTCTGTAATTAAATGATTTTCATTGCTTCTGCCATTAAAGTAATTATAGCCATTTTTACATAAATCCTGAGAAACAAAATCAACAGTTATAAATTTCAGTGTGCCATTCCATAACCATATTCAACAACTCTGGATAAGTCTCAAACTCTCATGTTGTAATAATGCCAAGGCACAACCATAATTTCCCTCGCACTTAATTTTTGCTATTTTAACTTGTTTAACCTCCTCTGGTAAATTTGTATCCTCCATAATTACCACATTATCCAATATATTAGAGTCACTAATTATGTAATTGGGATTTGGTACTAGACATTTAAAATTATTTGACACTGGGGGAGGGACTGGCTGGACCACACTGTTCACGTAAATCTTATGCATCTGCTCCTTCGTCCATCAGAACTTCCCAGCACACTCCTCGTTGTCCTCCACCAGGATGAATTTAATGAAGTTCTCCGTTTGCTTCACGAACATCCTCTTTCCTTCAGCCTGGTTTCAGAGCTCTCCTGTAGTTGCCCGCAGTGTTGCAAGCAGACCTCCTCATCAGCGCAAACGACCTCCACGTCGTTAGGAGACATTGAACTGGACCCTTTTCAGTGGATAGACGTTCAGGTTCTCCTTGAGGATGCTTTCACCGCTCTCAGACTGCCACACTCGATCAGTTCCAGCATCACCTTTCTCATCATTCAACTTTCTACGAGAACAAACAGTATGAGCGCAAATCCAACCTGAAGCTCAGTATTAGTCATTCACACAAAACATAAAAAAAATAAATAAATAAATAAAAAATAAACAAAACCCCCAAAGAAACAAAATAACATAAAACAGTGTTAGTATCAATTTTATGATAGTACTTTAAACTCAAATACGACCTCACTCCTGGATCTTCATTTTCTCCTCCAATCTGGAAAAAATATCAGACACACACAAAAAAAAACAAAAAAAAACAACCACCACAACAAGGAACAACATACATCAAGATTCAATCTCACATACAAGATAAACATTTGATGTACAATCTCCTCCATGTCCATATTACCTAAAAAAACATTATTAAACAATCACAACACAAATCAGGTAACGATTTAATACACACTGCTTCCGCCGTCTGTAATAAAAACAACCATAAATGTCAGTGAATTGTTTCAAACGAGGTCAATGACACCTCATCTTCAGTTTATTTGTTTTCTTCAAATTAGTAGGTTTGTTCTGCAACAGAACTCAACCCACCCCTAACTAAACTATTCTAAACTATCTCTAAACCCATCATTCCTAAAAGAAGATTCACAACAACCTCGACACCTGATGTGTAAAGGCGTAGGATTCATGTTCGAGTAACAAAGAATAAAAACAAAAAAACAGTACGCTTCGTCGATACGCTCCCAAAAAGATTAAAAAAAAAATGAAAAAGTCAATGGCCAGATTCTCCACCAAAAAAAATGTGTAAAGAAAAATCATTCCCTGCAAAAGCAATGTACATAGGTTAGGTTACACACTTCATTCAGTCCCATTCATCACCAGCAAACATCTCCCTAGACTTTGCTAAATGGTACACATTTTCTTTCTATTACATTTTTTCTTTTAAAGCCTCTGCTTTCAGATATTTGCCATTGTTTACTTCCGTATTATTATCAATTTGTCACTGCTAGTTGAATAACAATTGTCTCTATATTGATTTAGGAAAGGTCTTCACTCTGTAATAATTGTCGAGTTCACATTAGTTTCTATTCTCAATTAGCATCTTCACAAAACTGTCAAGTTTGAGTCTGTCCACAAGCAACACTTGTTTACCATTGTTTATTATTCAGTCTTAAGTCCGGTATCCGTTCAAAATCTTCCAACGAATAAACATTCACATCCAATGGCATTCTACGTGCTCCTTTGTTACCGTTAACACTCTGACTAATCAGAATCCCCTAGAAAATATCATGAATGTTTTAATGTTTAGTCAATGAAACCTATGAAACAGATACCGCTAACATGAAAGGTTGTAGTTGGGTTCCAAAATTCAAAGAATTTTCCCTTTTATTATAAATAAAAATCTAATTATTGAAAATCCTCATTCATATAACCCCCAAGTCATTTCAAACCATTTGTTTCTAAATGAATTTTACTCGTTTAAAAGAATTCTCTGTTATGCCTTCCCCAGAAATCAACAGAAATATAGGGATGTAATAAGCAACAGAAGTCTTCAGACTTCACATTAGTCGTTTTAGTCTATTAGTAGTTCAACTCTTCATGAACAAGAGTGGTTTGGTTACTGTCAGCCCACCTTAATATCAATTGTCACACCTAGACGCATTATAATGAGTCAGAGTATTCCAAAACTCTGCAATTCTGGTAGAACTCATTACATTAGTCTAGATGACATCAATCTACACCCAATATAATTAGATTGCAACCCCTTTACTTAGGAATTAAAAATTTAAACATGTCCATGTTATTTTCTCTTACAAATTCAATATCAGTTGATCTAATTTTCTTTCAATGGATTTAGATGTTTCTCTAGTCTAAAAGATTGATTTGTTTTAAAGTCAATACAATTTAGAATTAATTTCTTTTAAATTCCCACAATCCCTCTGGACGTCAGAAACCAGTCACTCAACTTCTTGATGAAGTTTATAAAATAAATGCTATTCTATCTGATTGCACCCAAATTGCAAAGCCTAAATTTCACTTTTAACTTCACTCTTGGTTTAAGTTTGATAAATTCATATGCTCAGCAGAGTTTTATAGGTTTCAGTAATCCTAATGATTCCAAACCCATTTAAAACATGTTAGTTTGTTAGTATAAAAATATCTAATTTTGTAGCCATTTTCCACTTCTCAGCTCCGAAGCCTTCATGATTCTGAACCATTCTGAGAGAGATCAGGAGATGATTGATGAAGGCCTGTGAAGATGTCTTTGTCAGACGAGTGATTTGCACAGTTCGATTGTCTCTTCCTCAGATCTGACCCCTCTCCTCTCCGTTTCCCCTTTTCTCTACCACACCTCCTCGTGAGATGCATCCTTCCTCCTTTTCCCTCAAGCTGCTCACTCCAGGCCATAGACTCTTAATGGACTTACAGGATAATGTGTGAAAAACAGTCTCTGTAACCAGCGCAAGCTACGCCATCCCAATGCCACAGTCTGCTCCACCCCTTCCTCGGGTGTACCACCATGTTGGAGGAATACAGTCTTTGGGAAGGAAGGGTTTGTGTGGGTGGAGAGAAAAATAGGGTACTTGTATCAGATGATTCGTTCGCATGCTTATGATGTTTGCATACATGGACAAGGCTGGAATCTGTTGTCTGTGCAGTCCATGGGGAAGCTCTGAACACGGCCATGATGATCCCAGGGGCGTGAAGAACTCCATCATCTCCACTCTCAGAATGTTATCATACTTCGAGCTCAGAATTGATCAAGATCTCATTCAAAATAAACAAAACAAACAAGTTAGTTCTTATTCAGATTATATTCTGAGTTGGTAAATTAAACTCTGCTTTGATTTACTTACACACAATAATAATATGCTCAATCAACATTTTCCTTTAAATTTAGGGTGCATTGTTTAAAATCAAAATTCCCTCTCTATCTAAAATACCCCTCTTAGGGAAAAAACCACAACCTTTCCATTTAACACACATCTAAGTCAATTGAACTTATGCAAAAAGGAAAAGTCACCTCAAAGAGTCAAATTAATGTTTTTTAACATAACTATCATGAATGTCATGTCTACAGTAGCAAGATTTTCTCTCCTAGAGATTATTTGATTTGTCTTATGCTGAATTTCATTCACTACTAAAGCAGTAAGTTTAATGCTTTCATCTACGCTTTTTTTTTCTTCTGTTAGTTTTACCCCTTTTAATCCTCAACCTCTAGTTGAATTTCCCCAATTTGTAGATCTATTTATTCATTATTTAGCAATAATTTACTTACACAAATTTAATCTAAGTTGTTTGATTGAGATTATACTCTATATAATTTAGTAACTACATGTTAAATTGTAGGCTTAATGCCTCTAAAATTTAATAATATTCCCCAGTGCTTTCAGGAAAGCACTTCCCACTGCATTCAAGCACAGATGTCACACTCAGGCTTCCCAGTCAAACACACACAGATTTTATCACACATATGTGCTATATGTAATGAAAATCTGGGCTTTCACTTGTTCGCATGCGCTATAACATATATAGAAATATGTGTAGTTTCAACCAAGTTTCTCTTTCAAATTAAGAATTTAGAATTTGGTTTGCCAATTTCATTTTCAATTTGATCAGCTGTTTCTTGAAAAATTCATTTGCAATTGCATTCATGTCATGCTCAGAGTAAGTGGCCCAATTCCATTATTTTAGAAATAACATTATACACAGAAATCCAACAGAGAACATTCACCATAATGCTAATTAACACTTTCATTGCACAAAGTCACGCAGGAATTTCGTCAAACTCCCCGTGGTACCTACATTTCGCAGCCAGAATCGAACCGGTTAATATCGCCGATTCTATCCGTACCGCTACACTGTCGATACAAACACCCGGTCAACTATCACAGTACTGCTTCTCAGAGCTTAAGATGAGCCCAGCAGCGCCAACCGTGTGCAGAAAATAATTTGTGCACTCCCCCCACGTTTCTCCTAGAACCTGCGCGGTTTGTACTGGAGAGTTCATCACAAACTATCCCCTCAGTCGTGTTTCCCCAGTCATGAAAATAATTATAAGTCTCCCACTTGTTCTCCAAGACAACAAGCCGTACAAGAAGAACTTATCCCCTTAATTTTCAACAAAACACGACCTTCTCCTTGCTGATTCGCCACAAAGGCCACAACTCAACGTGCACGCGCGTACACGCACCAACAAGAATACTCACACAATAAAAAGTATCAAGAAATATCACAGCTGATAATGTTCACATGTCAGGTCTGTCGTATGTTATGTCTAAACGTATTTAATCACCCCAAACTTTACTAACCTTAGACGAGCACACATGGTAAAACTCGCTAGTTTCTTTGTTATTGTTAGCATCCATGCTATGCTTTTTCTTAACGGCTAATGCTAGCGCATTACCGCAGAAAAAACAAAAACACACGCTAATTCTCGGTGTTAATCACAGCTCGCTACAGCTGAATAACTAAAGCATTCTTATCAGGCAGGGACACAAACACCCCTGAACCGTCCGCCATCTTAGTCAATGTATAACAAAGGAACCACATGTCGTAGCAAGAAACGCATCCACCATTATACCCAAGGCAACAAATCGCAAAAGTTTAGGCTATCAATAATATAAATTTACACGCATTCGTCCGTTTTCCTAAGCTGATGTTAGGCACATTTCTCGTCGCCAATTGTAATGGAATTTTTATACTCATGAGACATGATTTATGAACACAATCGCAAACAGCAATTTATTAGTTGTTCCAAAACATGAATTAAACTCATACCTTGATATCAACGAAGCATGTGATCACATTGCAAGCATCATGGAGGGAGAAAGGGAGAGTAAGGAAATAAGAGAAGAGAGAGAAGGAAGGAAAGGAGTGAAAGAGAGAGAAAAATGAGCAGCCCTTCCCTGGGCCGACTCGGAAGCAAAGAGAGCGAACAAGGCCCCTCCCTTGAGATTTACTTTCAGTATAAATCCCGCCTCTCTACATCACTTCCTGTTTGCTCCCAAATATACATACAAATACATTCTTCTTTGAGAATCACTTACAATGATTAAATATTCTATTACAGTTTTGACCCGGTTGCTGATTTCCAGCAGTAGTTTGTTCCACAGCAGTGAAGCTGCAGAACTAAACGCCCTCGACCCTGGGGAGGTTTTAGGGGGACGTGGGGGGCAAGGGAGAGCGAGGAGGCCGAGCGCAGTGTAGAAGGTGAGCAGTTCTTAAGATAGGAGGGCGCGGTGTGGTTGAGTTAGCCTTGTAGGGTAGCAGTAGGATTTTAACCCGAAAGGAGACTGGGAGCCAGTGCAGGTGATGCAGGACAGGGGTGATGTGTTCAGACCGGAGGTTCTGGTAATTACTCTAGCTGCTGCTTTTTGAATTAGCTGGAGTTTTTATTTCTCCATCAAAATTATTATCATGTTTGATGATCCGACTTTGGTCTTAGACAGTCCTCATTTTCTTAATACCTTCCACAGAGAGTTTGAAGAATTTTCAGTTTTTATTTTATTAGATACTGAAAGAAAACCCTTTTAGATTTAGAAATATCATGCTGAATTTTATTTCTAAGGCATTTTAAATATTCAAAGTGTTTTTTGTATCTGTTTTCCCCTTGTCTTTATCACTAATCAACTACAGGATCTTACCTGAAAACCTGAAGATAGAAGCTTCTTCAGGAGAAGATCTTCTCATTCTGGAGGAAAGATGGAGATTAAAGAAGAACTCCTCAGAATAAAAGAAGAGGACTCAGAGGAACAGATAGGTTTGTGTTTCTCTGCATTCTCAAACTTAAGATGAAACCCTTGCATGTAAATCCGATTGGAGCTTCTAATGAACGTTGACCAATTTCATGATTTTATTTTTAGACTCATTACAAGTGAATGAGACAACAGAGATTCAGGTTGACAAAACACTCGACATTAAAGAAGAAGAAACATTTCAAACCGAAGAGAAATGTACAGAGAAACAAACTGGAGAAACAACAGTCAACAAATCTCATGTTTGCTCTGAGTGTGGAAAGAGTTTCACACAAGCAATACATTTAAAGGAACACCAGAGGATTCACACTGGAGAGAAACCATACTCGTGTGCAGACTGTGGAAAGAGTTTTACACAGTCAACTAAATTAAAAGAACACCAGAGGATTCACACTGGAGAGAAACCATATTTATGTGGTGACTGTGGAAGGAGTTTTACACAGTCAAACAGGTTAAAAGAACACCAGAGGATTCACACTGGAGTCAAACCGTATTCATGTGGGGACTGTGGACGGAGATTCGTGCAAGCAAATCATTTAAGAACACATCAGAGAATTCACTCTGGAGAGAAACCATACGCGTGCGGTGATTGTGGAAAATCGTTTAGATTTCCAGATGGTTTAAGAATACACAAGCTGATTCACACCGGAGAAAAACCATACTCATGTGGTGAGTGTGGAAGGAGTTTTGTGCAAGCAGGCAATTTAAAAAGACACAAGAAGATTCACGATTGCGAGAAAAGAAAATTCATTCAATGTCCCTGAATGATTGCTAGAAACTACTCACTCTACTTCTCATGTGACTACTCTAAGAGGCTACTGATTGGTTGCTGCTGTCATGAAATGATGAAAAAGTTTTCAAAAATGAACCTCTTCATTGAACATAATCTTTTCTCTTTGTCTGTGATACTCTCCGCTCAGCACTCCTCATACTCGCTCCGCCTTCTCACACATTCGATATCACACCTAGCCATCAACTCAACACCTGAATCACTCGCTATCCACACAAACTCTGCTCTCGGTCTGAACGCTTCGTCAGAAGGCAGTGGAAGCAGTGATTGGGGCCAGTGAGGGGCATTTTAGGGAGCTGTTTCCTTCGATTCAGCTCCTAATGAATGTTGTTATAAATAATAATAATCCCTCAGCAGAACCTTCTCTCTCACTGTCCCCAGGATGGTGGAGCAAACTCCTGATCCAGTCAGGAGAGCAGCAACACTATCAGCTTTCAGAAAGCAACTGAAAACTCTTCTCTTTAGGGAACACCTTCTATTAAAAAAAAAAGAAACGACTTTCTTTTTTCCCTCCTGTCTTCCTCTACTTCCTCACTGCTTTGGTTTATTGATCAGTTGATACAATTTCTATTATGAGAAGCTGAGATAGACTTTGACGGTGTAACAGATCTCATATTGTCTCTCCCCTAATGTAAGTCGCTTTGGATAAAAGCGTCTGCCAAATGCGTAAATGTAAATAATATATGGCATCCTGTATGCTGCAGGTACGTAAAGTGAAAGTGCCAGAAAATTTCTGTGTTCCCTGAGGTAAAGAGGATTTCTTTCATCTCCCAAATTGGCATTTTTGTGTAATTATTGCCAAAATTATAAATTCAAATTGAATTTTACTGTTCGCATCACACGTGTCTGTTCGTTTGTAGTTTGGCTGAATGTTTGGACACGTTTGAAATTGTATTAATAATCATTTCAAAATAGCGTCACGGTGATGCAGGGGGTAGCACGGTCATCTCACAGCAAGAAGTTTGCTGGTTCGAGCCTCGGCTGGGTCAGTTCTGTGTGGAGTTCTCATGTTCTCCTCGTGATCGCGTGGGTTTACTCCGGGTGCTCCGGTTTCCTCCACAAGAACAAATACATGCGGAATAAGTGAATTGAGTAAGAACGATTGTTCATAGTGTTAAAGAGTGAATGTGTGTGTGGATGTTTCCCAGCGATGGGTTGCAGCTGGAAGGGCATCCGCCTCATAAAACACATGCCAGAGATTTGGCGGTTGATTCTGTTGTGGCGACCCCGAAAGGGAAGAAAGCCGACATGAAGATGAATGTAAGGTTTTCAGAAATAATGTTTTGAATTGGATTCATTCATTCAAACACAGTTCACTATAAATCCAAATGGTCCTCGCTTATCACACCTTGTTTTAAACTTATTACAAAAAAATCTCAAATATACATAACTATGCTGTTATTGTCAGCAGACGAGCTTCGCGTTGAACCAGTCGCTCGGTGCAGGAGGGCGAGGGCTCCAGAGCTAAACAGGAAGAGATCAGGCTCCACTAGCGCTTCTAGAGACGGTGGGATGGAAACTCTCCGCTTTGGGGCTCGATCTCCATGAACACGTAGAAGAAGGTGGAGTTCAGTAGATCCTCCTCAAACACGAGAAGTGAACATCACTTTCAGAACATGAAAAGAAAACACGACCCTAAGATGAACCCTTGATCGGCTGAGCTTAAACTAACACTGAGATTATAAAAGCTCTACTGTTTCATCTTTATTTCATTGTTTTTATATTGATTTTGAGAGAAAGCTGGATGCTGTGTGGATCTATTTTGTAAACTAAACTTTTCTGACATTTATATCTTGTTTTAGAGCTGTTTCCTCATCAGAAATAAGTCTCAAGAAATTATTTATTTATTCAGAGTTGTTCAACGATGTTTTTAATTTTAAATAAATATCTTTGTTATTGGTTGATATATCTGAATATTTTCATTGAGATTACATTTATGCATTTGGCAGACGCTTTTGTCCAAAGCAACTTACATTAGGGGAGAGACAATATGCAATTTGTTACACATTCAAAGTCTCTCTCAGCTCGCTCGTAATAGAAGTTGCATCAACTGATCAATAAACCATAGCAGGAAGAAAAAGACAGAGAAGGGAAAACTGATAAAAATGTTTTTATTATTATTTATTTTTATAGTAGGTGCTCCCTGAAGAGAAGAGTTTTCAGTTGCTTTCTGAAAGCTCTCAGTGTTGCTGCTCTCCTGACTGCATCAGGAGTTTGTTCCAGCATCCAGGGACAGTGAGAGAGAAACTCTTAATATTTGTAAATAATTTACAATGAAGTACTACAGAATTATGTTTGAAAGTTTGTACATAAGACAACTTCATGACGAGATGTTCATGATAGATTTTCTTCGTATAAACAAGCTTTAAACTAAAGTTTAGTGTTTCATTTTCCACTCTGCTTCGCTGTCTGGACTCCCATCCAGCAGAGGCTCGAATCGTTTACGAGTTTATAGTGTTAGTAGTTAAAACCAAAAGAAGAAAAGGAAGACGACAAAGCTTTGTGTGAAGTTGTTTTCCTTCAGTTTAAGATAATTTCAGCATCTACATGTCTCTCTCTCGAGTAAAGATGGAGATGAAAGAAGACGTTAAAGAGGAGGAAACAGAAGAACTAACAGGTCAGTGTTTCTCTCAGAGTTCTGATCTCCTGATGAGCCCCGAGCGAAGGGTTTTAATAAAACATGACCGTAACATAATCTTTCCTGAATAAAGCTGACACTATAAAGGAAAAGGAAATATCTCAGACTGAATTAATTTATCACAAATCTTTTATATTTCTTTCTATTAATTAAAAAAAACCCTCAAAAGCAGTGTTGCCAGCTCCTCAGCAAGAAAAGTCCAGATGGAGTTCCACACGTACCCAGTTATTATTATTATTTATTTATTTTTTTTACCTTGTTCACCTTGCGTCCACACGAAAACGGGTAAAACGATCTGAAACGTTGCAAAGAGTCTGTCGACCCAGTAGAGGGCAGCAGACTCTTTACTCATTGAGGTTAAATTAACCAATCAGAAGCTTCTTTCGGCTCCGCGCTGACAGACTATTCAGACTTCAGCGCTTTCTTTTAATGGCTGAGAAATACCGCTCACACACAGATAAAAAGAAAAAAACATCTGGAGCTCTGAGAAAATGCTGCTGCATCAGATTGCTCATATAACTCCTTCAAACTCGTTAAAAAAGTGCGGTTACAAAATAACTACGTTTCCTGCCGCTGTTCTCCAGTGTGGAAAGGGTTCACACGATATAAAGTTCTGTTGATATAAAACTTCTCCCAGAGAAGAAGATAATGAGAAGCTCTGAACTGCTCCTCAAGGACACTACCACCTCCTGAGCTTTCACCCGAGTCTGAGTGAGCGGCGTTCCTCGATTGTGCTCTTCAGCTGCAGATCCGGATGTCTGCTGCTTGTGACTGAATCTATCTCTACTTCCCCTGTTCCCATCCTGATGCGATGTTATGTCGATGTAAATGTGAACGTGCTTGTTGCTGGGGCTTTCCCCCTGATCTCACACTGCTCTGACTGAAGAACAGAGAGGGGCATTTTTTTTAACTATCTCTGCTTCCCCTGTAAAGTGATGTCTATATCTTGGTCGACCGAATGTAACAGTGTAGTGACTAGCTAAAACTGTTCACAATCGTTCAGACTCAGACCTGAGAGCTGGTTTACGGTGGATCAGTAGCTCGGTGTTCTAGCGCTTCAGCATCAGATTTTCTTACCGCATCGTTAAAAGATCGTTATAACCCTCTGCACAGAAGAGCAGCAGAGTTTTACAGATGGAGCCTACAGTGAAACAATCCTTCCTCACTAAACTGAGTCGAGCACAGGAGCAGCTTGGGTTAGGAGACAAAACACAACAAAAAGAGTTCTCTTCATTTTGTGTCCTCCCATCATGCTTTTATTATTGAATACAGTTTTATTAATATCTGAAAACATATGTTTCTATTTTCAACTTATGAGTATAATTTCAAACGATTGAGTGACAGAAAAACGAATTTAAGGAGAGAATGAGAAGAGAAAGCAGGAGAGGAGAGTCCTCTTCTTTTATTCTACAGAGTTCTTCTTTAATCTCCATCTGTCCTCCAGAATGAGAAGATCTTCTCCTGAAGAAGCTTCTATCTTCAGCTGAGAGGAAACATGTTATTTTCAGTCATGGGAGAAAACGTGCTTGCGTTGGATCAGAAACCATCAAAATATTTATATTTATATTCGTTTATATTCACATTTACATAGGATAAAAATAATGTTGGACAATAAAACTAAGAGAACAACGCCTTACTTTTTTCAAAAAGCTCCGAAAGCCCCTTAAAATATATATGGAACTCTCTATAAAAAAACATCTTGTCAAGCTCATGATGAATATAAGAGAAGCAGCTCTTAATAGAAGTAAGTTTTTTTTATGATAATATTTTGGTTACATATTTCGAAATCATGAATTATATAAAAGTGTTTTCCTCTGAGTATAGCTGGGTAGCATTCACTGCTCCCGAAGCTTCCAGAGAAAACAAAATATTTTGTTCATTTTCAGGTTAAATTTTTATATAATTAAATATTTGCTGCAATTTCAGGGTAAAACGTTGATCCTGAAGCAGATCCTTCAGAGAAATATTCACAGTAAATGTGTTCGTTTTAAAGCTTTAAAACATTTAGATGAAACTAAGAGAGTCTTCATTAAAAGCTCACAATTTATATATTTAAGTAAATAAATAATTAACACAATGGTTGGAAATGCTGTCCTTCTGTTTCTTCTCTTATTCGGCAGATTCTTTCTTTACTCTCCCTCCATATGTTTATTTTAACATGAGCTTCGATTCATTTGCTAGAACTCTAGAGGACTGGCTTTAGCTGACTTATAGATCTTAGAGCAAATAGCTTATACTTGCTTGTATAAAAGTACTTCTACAAGCCTCACACGAGTAAGGTTTCTCTCTAGTGTTAATAGGTTGTTGTTTATTAAACAAGTGTTTTGTGGAAACTCTTTCAACACTCAGATTAAATGAGTTCAGTTTTTCTTCTCGATCTATTACTTGATTGGGATCAAGGGAATATCTCTCTTCTAGTTCTGCTAGATCTCAGTGCAGCCTTCGATACGATAGATCACAGGATTCTCCTCGAGGGACTAGAGAACGATGCAGGCATCCAGGGCCAGGCTCTAAGATGGTTTAACTCTTACCTCTCTGACCGGAGTCAATTTGTTCATGTAAATGGAGACTCATCGGACACAGTAGCAGTAGAGTATGGAGTTCCTCAAGGATCCGTTTTGGGACCCATCCTATTCTCAATATACATCCTGCCCCTTGGCAAAATTATTAGAAGACATGGGGTTAGTTTCCATTGCTATGCAGACGACACCCAGCTCTATATCAATAGCAAAACCTAACGACCCATCTTGTCTCGTCTCGTCTTCTCCCGCTTATCCGGGGCCGGGTCGCGGGGGCAGCAGTCTAAGCAGGGATGCCCAGACTTCCCTCTACACAGACACTTCTACCAGCTCCCCGGGAGGGATCCCGAGGCGTTCCCAGGCCAGGTGGGAGACATAGTCCCTCCAGCGCGTCCTGGGTCTTCCCCGGGGCCTCCTCTCAGTGGGACATGCCCGGAACACCTCCCCTGGGAGGCGTCCTGGAGGCATCCGGAATAGATGCCCAAGCCACCTCAGCTGACTCCTCTCGATGTGGAGGAGCAGAGGCTCTACTCCGAGCTCCTTAAGAGATACTTAAACTCCTGCACCTGAGGCAGGAGCACTCTACTGACCTGGAGAGCGCAAGCCACCTTTTTCCGGTCGAGAACCATGGCCTCAGACTTGGAGGTGCTGATCCTCATTCCAGCCGCTTCACACTCGGCTGCAAACCGCCCCAACGCGCGCTGCAGGTCCAGGCCCGAAGAAGCCAACAGGACAACATCATCCGCAAACAGCAGCGATGAAATCCTGAGGTCCCCGAACTGGACTCCCTCCGGCTCCCGGCTGCACCTAGCGATTCTGTCCATAAAAACTATGAACAGAACTGGTGATAAAGGACAGCCCTGCCGGAGGCCAATGCGCACTGGGAACAGGTCTGACTTTGTGCCGGCAATGCGGACCGAGCTCCTGCTCTGGTTGTACAGGGACCGGACAGCCCTTAGCAGAGAGTCCCGGACCCCCGACAACATAGCTCCTAGGATCCTTCGAGCACTCTAAACCCCTCCACCACGTTAAGGTGGCGGTTCAAGGAGCGGTTCAAAACCTAACGACCCTTTAAAGCTAAATAAGATCTTAGAATGTGTCGCTGATATCAATGATTGGATGAATGAAAAATTCCTAATGCTAAATCCCGATAAAACAGAAATATTACTTGTTGGCTCTAAAAAGCAATTTTTAGAATACAGAATCTCTCAGTTTTAAATCTGGAGCTGGGGGGACACACTGTTAATTTTTCCACTACAGTTAAAAATCTTGGCGTTATTATAGATAGTGAAGTGACGTTTAAGAACCATATCTCTTATGATACTAAGACTGCCTTCTTTCACCTCAGGAATATTGCTAAAGTGCGGAACATGCTGTCTATCGTAGATGCAGAAAAATTAGTTCCTGCTTTCATGAGCTCCAGAATGGATTCTTGTAACGCTCTGTTAGCTGCTGTTCGGTCGCCACGCTACAAAAACTACAGTTAGTCCAGAACGCAGCAGCTAGAGTTCTCACAAGAACAAAGAAATATGATCACATTACACCGGTTCTGAGCTCTCTTCAGGGGCTTCCTGTACAATATCTCATTGACTACAAGATTCTGCTCCTTGCCTTTAAAGTGCTGAATGTCTCGGCTCCGCTCGACCTGAGCAGTCTCCTCTCACGATATATTCCACTCGCTCTCTCCGATCACAAGAAGCAGGACTATTGATTATACCGAAGGTTAGTAAATCCACAAGAGGTGGAAGAGCGTTCTCATGTAGAGCCCCGAAGCTCTGGAATAAACTCCCGGATGTTGTCCGGAGCTCAGCTACGCTCACAGAGTTCAGAACTAAATTAAAAACATATCTGTTTAATCTAGCATTCAAATAATTATCTCTTGGTATTTGTCTAAACAGATTTGGTGTCTGAGCACCATATACATACAAACCTCTCCTCATCATTTATCTCTCATCCTACAGCTGATGCTGATCACCTGTTTGTTGTCTGTGTTACAGTTGTTTCTTCATTTGTTAGTTTCTGTTTTGTCTTTGTTCGTTTAGTTTTTTCAGGTTCTGTCCGGCGAACTGTTCGTCGATGGATATTAAGTTTGTATGTTGAAGTTATGCTGGGGAGGTGATTAGCACAGAGGAACTCCTCTCTACTCTACCTGATCCTCACGGGGACTTTGTGAAGCTGCTTTGAAAGCAACTGCTAAAGAAGCGCTATATAAAAACTGATTGATTGATTTTTATACTTTATCTATTATTCTTTAAGCTGTTGGTGTAATATTTAGTCAGATTTATATTGTTCTAATAGTCATCTTTATTGTTTTTGCTGTAATATTTGGAAATATCTTTGTTGGAAGACACTTGACTTTAAATGTTAAAGTAACTGAACTACTAACAGTTTAGATAGGAATTTAAGGAAGAATCTGTAACTTTTTAGCAGTAATGGAAACTTCAGAACAATACCTAATTTTGAGTTTAACCTCAGAATCAAAATGTTTGAGGTTAGCGTCATGTATTTGTTTTTACAACTAAGTATTCATATATTTTAGAGTAAACTCTACTTCAAAATAAACATCAAACTTTTCATGTTGGAATGTTATTTTCAAACCGATTCAGGAAGGAGACGCAAGGACAAGGGAGCAGCTGGCAGCAGATTTATTTACTGGAATTAACACAATAAAGTAGTGAAACATTGGCAGCAAGAATGGAGCCAACAAACTGAAAACTAATAGCATGAAAGCTCTCCAGAGCTCGAAGTAAATCTAACAATGTTAGGAGCCAGAAGAGATCAATATTGGACGCTTAAGATTAACTCCTAGTTTTCTTCTTAAAAGTGAGGCAATGCCTTTATGTAGATATTCCAAATGTATTTTATCTATTAAACACATCTTGATAGAACGTCCAGTTTATAATTCCACGAGGAGAAGAACCTGACTGGAGAAGATCTGAAAGAAATCCATTCTAACCCAAAAGAGGTAAAAAAAAGTTTTTACCAATGACAGACTTGAGCTGGTAATTGTAACTTAATTATAAAACAAGTTTTTAAAGAGCCTATGAGCTTTTAAATTGAAATATTAACAACATTTTAAAATGGGGATAGCCATGAAACTGCGTCAGGGCTTTACAAAAAAAGAGGAAAGAATAAAAATGAATACAAATAAAAACAGGCACGAGGGCAAAAACTCAAGGCCAAAGGAGAAAATCCCACCGGGACCGGGCCAGAAGTCGGCAACGAAACAGATCGTTCCACTGAACACCGGTGCAGAGAATAGCTGGTACACACACACGACAGGATACAGCAAAGGCCGATTCAAGCCAGAGCAGATCTAGAAGAAGAAGAAACGATCATCGCTGAGCCTGGCCAGAGGAAACCCTAACAAAGGAGACTGATTAGAGAAAGGCAGACACGGCTCCTCAGCCAGCTGAGCGCGGGGAGCAGAGTAAAGCGTCTGTATCTGAACCACACGAGACAAAGACACTTTAGGGTGAAACAGCACAGACAATAATACCAAACAAAGATGGACAGACCTGACTCTGACACAAACGTACAGCTAAAGCTTTTTCTGAGTCAGAAGACTACATAAAAGCTCAGTGTATGCACAGGTTAGGCTCAGTGGTAGAGCGCATGCTTAGCATGTGTGAGGGCCCTGGGATCGATCCCAAAGCTTCTCAACAAGTGGCATCGGTGATTTCCCCTTCTGTAAATCGCTTTAGACAAAAACGTCTTCCAAATGCATAAATTCAAATGTAACTCATCACCGGAGATGACTAATCATCTGATAATTACATTCTTTCTGAATAAGAGTGACCGATATCGTTTCTGTCTAGTGAAATTTCTCTAGTTTCACTATAGCAATATTGTTAGTTGTTTTTGCTAAAATCCAAACGACAGATTAAAAAATATATAATTGCTTAAATTGTGTTCCCATGTTCTGTTCTATATTTTATGGGGCAATGTGTGTGTGTGTTTTATGCCAATAAAGTAACGAGTCTCATTATAAACAATTGTATGTTTATGAATTTGATCAAACATGTGTATGGAACATTTTCTCAACCAATATACTGTTTCATATTGTTATGACCAAACTTCCCTAAAACATTGTGATGTTATTTAAGGGTTACATTGCCCATTCCTAGCATGAATCTTCTTGTGACTTTTTAAATTGCCTGCTTGTGTAAAACTCCTTCCACAGTCCTCACATGAGTATGGTTTCTCTCCAGTGTGAATCCTCTGATGTTCCGCTAATGTGCTTGACTGTCTAAAACACTTTCCACAGTCCTCACATGAGTAAGGTTTCTCTCCAGTGTGAATCCTCTGGTGTTCTTTTAACTTGTTTGATTGCGTAAAACACCTTCCACAATCCTCACATGAGTATGGTTTCTTTCTTGTGTGAATCCTCTGGTGCTGTTTTAGTTAAATCGCTTGCTCGTTTTAAAACTCAATTCACAGACCTCACATGAATATGGTTTCTCTCCAGAGTGAATTGCCTGGTGTGATATTAAACCGCTTGTGCTTCTGAATTCGTTTCCACAATCAAGACATGAATATGGTTTCTCTCCAGTGTGAATCTTTAGATGTGTTCCTAAACTGCTTGCATGTCCAAAACTCACCCCACAGTGCTCACATGAATATGGTTTCTCTCCAGTGTGAGTCCTCTGGTGTGTTTTTAAATTGCTAACGCTTCTAAACCTGTTTCCACAGTCCTCACATGGATATGGTTTCTCTCTAGTGTGAATCCTCTGATGTACTTTTAAATTTTGTAAAAATGAAAAACTCTTCCCACACTCAGAGCAAACACGAGGTTTTCTGGCTCCAGTTTGTTTCTTTTTTTCTCTCTTTTCCGTCTGAGATGATTCTTCTTCCTTAAAGACGAGTGTTTCTTCAAAATGTTTATCTGTGACTTCACTCGCTTGTAACGAGTCTAAAAAGAGAAATAAAAATGATTTTTGAAGAAGCAAAATCCTCAAAGTCTCACAATCACATAGTTTTAATCCAATCAAACAGCTTCTTGGTTTTAACTCTCCTCCAGAGTCAAACAATGAAGGGAAACACAAACCTAACTGTTCCTCTGAGTCCTCTTCTTTTATTTTGCTTTTAAGTTCTTCTTTAATCTCCATCTTTCCTCCAGAATGAGAAGATCTTCTCCTGAAGAAGCTTCTATCTTCAACTGAGAAAATATGTTCTCCTTTTGTGTTCTGTTCTTCTTCTGGTTTCACTGAAACAAACCACACTCACTATTATTCATCGTGCTGGACAGGAGCTTAGGAAAACCAATATAAACACGGAAACAGAACACATCAAAACATTAGAACTAGTTAAACTACAGTAGTTTATTTAAATCAACTCTAATCAAAGTCACATTAAAGCGTTTCCTCAGAGTTAGAGAATGAAGAGAAACACAAACCTTTCTTTTCCTCTGAGTCCTCTTCTTTTATTTTACTTTTAAGTTCTTCTTTATTCTCCATCTTTCCTCCAGAATGAAAGATCTTCTCCTGAATAGAAGCGTTTATTCTCACTGAGAGCAAATTGTTTTCTTTGT